>CM067370.1:4647689-4670189 GCA_034401795.1 Chaetoderma sp. LZ-2023a | reverse complement strand
CATATTTCCTCGTTGACCCGTGTATCATAATACAGCTGCGATGTATTCCAATTGTCTTCAAGTGCGACTGCAGATATCTGGTATGACAACTAATCTTCGCTTTATAATGCTCCAGGGTTTAGCGTCCGGATTCTTTGACCGATAACACATTTCATGCTGAATACCGCATTGCTGTTTTTGCATTCAGCGTGTAAATAATAATCATGTTGATTAGTTTTAAAAACAAATCAAGCGAGTGTACTCGCTGGAAACACCCTAAGTCACTCACATTGTATTTGAATATTCAGCACGTTCATATTTAGCAGTCACGATGGGACTAGTTTCTGAGAAACTTATTCGGAATGAAGACGGGATAAGCAATTGGAAATACAGCGATAGTATCTGAAGAGTGAAATCTGCTGGACAAATATAAACCGATTGTCACCTCGCTCACAGACAATCAGAACGGGTCGCCGCCATCTTGTTTACTTAGTGACCTCGACATTTCGATAACCTCGCGCGTGAAAATAATCATTCCTGGGTGTTTCTGCGGCGTCTGAGAGTGTGCATTGTGGCAACAATATTTCCATATTCTTATCAAATCTCGCAGACAATCGCGAGATTTGGCTTTGGCGGTCAGCAATGCGATGTTTGCTGGTGATAATGCATGCCTGTTTGCTTTCTTGATTTCCCGTTCTGAGCGCGAAACAATTGCTCGCGGTTTGACAGAAATATATGCGCTATTAACGTATTCTTTCCTGTTCCATGCTGACGATATTTGCAACAAACTATTGTTGTTGGTTATTTAAAAAAAAAGCTCATTAGCTGCTTCAGATAGCAACTAGTTTCAGATTAATTATTGTCAAAATACTGCGCAAATCTAGTTCATAATTCTCGTGAAACCATTTACTGGGATATCAGGATGGACAACGCAAATATGGATTCATATTGATTCTGGCTAATAGTGATGGTCAACATTGACCGTTCCAATGACCTTGCATATACATATTGGTCAAGCGAGTGCGGACTGGAGTGCTTTGTCCACGTCTGTCCACTCTCCCATGCATATTCTGAAAAATATTATTTCAAATAATTATTGACGATATCATCTCGGAAAATCTGAATTGTGCAAGCTACAATGTCGATAGACCAATCCAGGCCGAAACAAAGACGTCACAAGACAATATTAATCACCGCCGCCGCCGTCGCCGCCGCCGTTACCGCCACCACCACCAACAGCAGCGCCCCCGCCATCATTGTCAATTGATTGTGACGTCAGCCTACACACGGCGTTGTTGATTGTGACGGCATATACAGTGATAATTGACTGACAGATCGGATTCATCCATTATCAAAATAGTTAGAAGGAAGCAACATGGTAATACGGAAACGAAATCTCGTGAATCGCAAAATATGATGGATCGACATTTGCAAACACGCCATTTCATGCAGAGTTTGAGGAAACGATAATCAAACTATGGTCAAACTATGGTCAAACTATGGTCAAACTATGGTCATGGAAATATTGCTGTAATGGAGGACTTCAGTTTTATCTATGCCCCGCCCATCTCTAGCTAAGCTCCTCCCATGCTTTGGCCGTGTTGGAATCAATCAATCCTTACATTCTCTGAATCTCAATTTCCAGAATACTAAACAGGTACGCTGTTGAATATTTTGAAACGAATCTGACTGGGTGCTCTTGCTGCATATGGCAACGCCTAGTCAAATTCGTTTCAAAATATTCAACAGAATGTTTATTAAATCGTAAATATATACAATTCGTACAACTTGACGGACCATTAAGCGCTTAGACGAACTAAATCACGTCATTCATGACGTAGTTGATTATGACGTCATATGATTGACTGAAAACTGGATTCATCAATTGACACATAATGCCAGAGCAGACAAAATGGAAATTGATGTTCAGAACTATTTGTCCATAGAGTAGATTTGTCATTACAAATGTTGCGTACAGCAATTTCGGATTACCTGCTGAACGCTTTTTGAAAGTGTATTTTTTAATTAACTGACGGCTGATTCGTTATCACAATGCATCGAACTTACTCAAAGCTTATTATCACTAATCAGCAATGCTTACAAGACTATGATTATCATTTCTGTCAGAACAGATGACCGAATTCCAAACTTATTAATCACAGGTCCTCTCGCGATTTTACTATTGCCAAATTCCATCAACTTCTTTTCTCAGTCAAAGAAGCGAGGTAAACATGTTCTAATGTAGGTCTATACCCAAAAAATAACCTGCACCACATTCAGTCTTTAGAAACCACCATCCTTTGGTCCAGGAGGACACCTTTTCTTGCAAACTCACATTTGAACGTCAGTCTTTACTGCTAATCTTTGGTGTGATCTATACTATAGATTCTATAGCCGTATTTCAGAGATACCTGACTGCGCGCGTATGTGTGCATACGTGCATGAGTGCGCGAGTGTGTGAGTGCGTGTATATGTATGTGTGCGCGTGCGTGGTGTGGATTTATCTCAGCAGAACTAGACCTAGCTTTCTCACTCGCATTGGCAACTGATTCAATAAAATGATTGCACTGCCACCAAACATGACCCTCTCTTTGTCAGCTAGACGCCAGGCGACGATGAAAACTGTCAAAATTATAATGTGTAATATCCGGCGGCCATCTTGTGCGCGGAAGTCATCGTTCCCATGGTGCATTTGCTATTAGCGGTTACGAATCCTGCATCTACAGCAATTAAAGCGTGCGTGCGTGCGTGCGTGCGTGCGTGCGTGCGTGCGTGCGTGCGTGCGTGTGAAAATGATGTGGGCTGAACTAGAAAGTGGACTTGAGAATGATGCGCGGTGATGGAATTATTGCCCCTCCCCCCCCCCCCACCCCACCCCACCACCCCCCCCTTCCGCATCATACTACTGTGGTCTGTAGCAGATAAAATAATAATACAATCAAAGCAGTATAATGCGTAAATCTGTTTGGCATATCGTCCAGCGAAAACGCGGTCCCATCAAGCAAGCTAGATAACTAGGTACTAATACACCTCAGTCACCGATATTGTGGTAGTAAATGAAGGAATTCAAACTGTCACTCAAGTACATGACGCCATAATCAAATACGCCACATGTAGACTGAAGTCACAATCATAATACGTAATGAATGACGTATCTAAGTCCGTCATGAACGCTTAATAGTCCGTCAAGTGTACGAATAGTGTCTATACAATTTAAGAAGCATTCTTTTGGATATTTTGAAACTAATTTGACAGGGTGTTATTGCTGCCATATAATACATGTGAAAAATTCAACAGCTTACCTGTATAGTTTTCATGATGTTGGGATTCTGGAAATTCAGGATTCGATTGATCCCAAGACGGGCAAAGCGCGGGCGGAGCTTAGCTAGCCATTGGCGGGGCATAGCTAAGACTTAAGTGTGGATTCATCCATTATCAGACAACAGGATCATCAGTCTGTTATGAATAGTTAATCATTTCTGTCCATTTTAGCGGCTGTTTTGTCGGACGCCATGTTGAAAACGACAACATTACGATGGCCAGCCTGCGGTACACCTTACTGTACTAGTTAGTAGGCCTACACTTAATATTACCAAAAACATTGAAAACCTTTTGTAGCAATGTTTTAGGGGCCACGGTGCTTTCTTCCATATATTAACCTGACTAATTCACGAAGTATCTAGACCCATAAGGAGTTATCTCCCCACATTAGGAGCAAAATTGCTGTAGACAACCCACCCACCTCGCTTCAGTAAATCGTCACGTTAATTGATGAATCCGATTGGTCGCTCGAGTATATGACGTCACATGTAGTATGACATAACACTCATAATTGGCAGAGCACACTCCGTCATACAGTTGGGATAGTCCATAAAATGTAAGAAATGGATGGTTGATGGATTTACGATTTAATAAATATTATGTTGAAAAGCTTGAAACCAATCTGATTGGTGACTGCTGCTGCTGCCAATGGCAGCAACAGCACCCAGTCAAATTAGTCTCAAAATATTCAACAGCTTACCTGTATAGTTACGTGATCTTCGGATTCTGGTAGATCAATCCCAACACGGACAAGGAGTGGGCGGAGCATAGGTAGAAATGGGAGGGGACTAGCAAGACATGGATCCCTATATTAGGATGACGTCACGAATACACCTGCCAATTATTAAGATAGATAACCAACCTTTCATAATCATTATGTGATTAAACATTGCTATACGTGGGTGTTTTATTACTACATAGTAACGCATGGGCGGGATTCCGATTGTTTACATTATTACTGCGGTATGAGACGAAGCGACATTCGTGCACATGTCTTTGAGCCATAACAGCGCCACTTTGTGCGATGAGTTTATTGGATTAGATGGCAAATGTTCCTCAATTAGAAAATGATTGTAGGAAACTCCGCTACGGAGGAGCGGCGACTATCGACCACGCAAACGGACACACGATTTGGCTGAAAGTTGTAGCTGATTTGAGTAACGCCACCAATTAGTCAATTTTATCTTAGAACAGTTTTACAGCTTCAATATAAGCTTTATTGAAACAAGATTCCGTGTGCTACATTTTCAGCCTAAGGAGATCTAAACGAATATCGATTAAGTCATTCCATGACCAGCACTTGCCGGATGTTTCTCCCGCTCCAAGCTGCTATGCAGAACGGTTTGCGTATACACGGTAGTTATCGCGGCTGCCTTTCAGCGACCCCATCAGATACACTCGCAGAGCTACCGACTATTGCTTTGTGTGAAGGGTATGGTGTACTTGCAGGGCCGTATTTAGATATGTGGGCGCCCTGATACTGATACTGACCTTCCCGTAACACGCGTAAGGGTGGTGAATTATTAGCTACGTATTAAACAAAATATCCAATACAATTATCTGTCACGTATTGACAATATATCTGTTCAAGAGGTATTGTTAAAGTTACATAGCTTTATCACGAGACCTATAGCATCGTGACTTTCATGAGAATTCTAGTGCTGCGAATGGACAACTTCAAGAAGAGCTGGAAAGAAGTTTCCTGTTACGATGTGCAATGCCGGTTGAACTGCAGAGGAGCGTGGCCAAGGTTACTCTCCTCATCCACTTCACCGCGTGTCGAAGTAAGATGCATTCGTCATTAGTCTCATTTGTGTCAGAGAGGCAGTCATACATGTGTCAACTCGGGATTCGATTCATTCACGAAACGGGCTGTGGCTTTGAGCTGTCTTTGCAGCCATTGGAAGTAGTTCATCAAGGGGAACTTTCTTCATGGTCAAGATCAATACCACCTGCAACTCACTCCCTAGTGACATGTTAGCATTGAGATTGAACGCTTTGGTTATGCTGAATGTTCAAGAACTGCGGCCATGTAACAGATGAATAGCACTGCTAATAGACCAGGCAACATGTGAATAGCACTGGTAATAGACCAGGCAACAGGTGAATAACACTGGTAATAGACCAGGCAGCAGGTGAATAGCGCTGGTAATAGACCAGGCAAAAGGTGAATAGCACTGATAATAGACCAGGCAACAGGTGAATAGCACTGATAATAGACCAGGCAACAGGTGAATAGCACTGGTGATAGACCAGACAACAGGTGAATAGCACTGGTAATAGACCAGGTAACAGGTGAATAGCACTGGTAACAGACCAGGTAACATGTGAATAGCACTGATAATAGACCAGGCAACATGTGAATAGCACTGGTGATAGACCAGGCAACAGGTGAATAGCACTGGTAATAGACCAGGTAACAGGGGAATAGCACTGGTAACAGACCAGGTAACAGGTGAATAGCACTGGTAACAGACCAGGTAACATGTGAATAGCACTGGTAATAGAGCAGATACTGGGTGAATAGCACTGGTAATGGACCAAGAAGCAGGTGAATAGCGCTGGTTATATACCAGGCAACAGGTGAATAGTACTGATAATCGACCAGGCAACATATGAGTAGCATTGGTAATAGACCAGGCAACATGTGAATAGCACTGGTGATAGACCAGGCAACAGGTGAATAGCACTGGTAATAGACCAGGTAACATGTGAATAGCACTGGTAATAGACCAGATAATGGGTGAATAGCACTGGTAATAGACCAGGTAATATGTGAATAGCACTGGTAATAGACCAGATAATGGGTGAATAACACTGGTAATAGAAAAGGCAATCTGTGAATAGCACTGGTAATAGACAAGGCAACATGTGAATAGCACTGGTAATAGCCCAGGCAACAGGTGAATAGCACTGATAATAGACCAGGCAACATGTGAATAGCACTGGTAATAGCCCAGGCAACAGGTGAATAGCACTGATAATAGACCAGGCAACATGTGAATAGCACTGGTAATAGACCAGCTAATAGGTGAATAACACTGGTAATAGACCAGGTAACAGGTGAATGGCACTGGTAATAGACCAGGCAACATGTGAATAGCACTGGTAATAGACCAGGCAACAGGTGAATAGTACTGATAATAGACCAGGCAACATATGAATAGCATTGGTAATAGACCAGGCAACAGGTGAATAGCACTGGTAACAGACCAGGCAGCAGGTGAATAACACTGGTAACAGACCAGACAATAGGTGAATAGCACTGGTAATAGACCAGGCAATCTGTGAATAGGACTGGTAATAGACAAGGCAACAGGTGAATAGCACTGGTAATAGCCCAGGCAACAGATGAATAGCACTGATAATAGACCAGGCAACATGTGAATAGCACTGGTAATAGACCAGCTAATGGGTGAATAACACTGGTAATAGACCAGGTAACATGTGAACAGCACTGGTAATAGACCAGATAATGGGTGAATAACACTGGTAATAGACCAGGTAACAGGTGAATGGCACTGGTAATAGACCAGGCAACATATGAATAGCATTGGTAATAGACCAGGCAACATGTGAATAGCACTGGTGATAGACCAGGCAACAGGTGAATAGCACTTGTAATAGACCAGGTAACAGGTGAATAGCACTGGTAATAGACCAGATAATTGGTGAATAACACTGGTAATAGACCAGGTAACAGGTGAATGGCACTGGTAATAGACCAGGTAACAGGTGAATAGCACTGGTAACAGACCAGGTAACATGTGACCAGCACTGGTAATAGACCAGATAATGGGTGAATAACACTGGTAATAGACCAGGTAACATGTGAACAGCACTGGTAATAGACCAGACAATAGGTGAATAGCACTGGTAATAGACCAGGCAACATGTGAATAGCACTGGTCATAGACCAGGCAGTCTGTGAATAGCACTGGTAATAGACAAGGCAACAGGTGAATAGCACTGGTAATAGCCCAGGCAACAGGTGAATAGCACTGATAATAGACCAGGCAACATGTGAATAGCACTGGTAATAGACCATATAATGGGTGAATAACACTGGTAATAGACCAGGTAACATGTGAACAGCACTGGTAATAGACCAGATAATGGGTGAATAACACTGGTAATAGACCAGGTAACAGGTGGATAGCACTGGTAATAGAGCAGGTAACATGTGAACAGCACTGGTAATAGACCAGATAATGGGTGAATAACACTGGTAATAGACCAGGTAACAGGTGAATGGCACTGGTAATAGACCAGGCAACATGTGAATATCACTGATAATAGACCAGGCAACAGGTGAATAGCACTGATAATAGACCAGGTAACAGGTGAATAGCACTGGTAACAGACCAGGCAACATATGAATAGCACTGGTAATAGACCAGATACTGGGTGAATAGCACTGGTAATGGACCAAGCTGCAGGTGAATAGCACTGGTTGTATACCAGGCAACAGGTGAATAGTACTGATAATAGACCAGGCAACATATGAATAGCATTGGTAATAGACCAGGCAACATGTGAATAGCACTGGTGATAGACCAGGCAACAGGTGAATAGCACTGGTAATAGACCAGGTAACATGTGAATAGCACTGGTAATAGACCAGATAATGGGTGAATAACACTGGTAATAGACCAGGCAATCTGTGAATAGCACTGGTAATAGACAAGGCAACAGGTGAATAGCACTGGTAATAGCCCAGACAACAGGTGAATAGCACTGATAATAGACCAGGCAACATGTGAATAGCACTGGCAATAGACCAGCTAATGGGTGAATAACACTGGTAATAGACCAGGTAACAGGTGAATAGCACTGGTAATAGACCAGGCAATCTGTGAATAGCACTGGTAATAGACAAGGCAACAGGTGAATAGCACTGGTAATAGCCCAGGCAACAGGTGAATAGCACTGATAATAGACCAGGCAACATGTGAATAGCATTGGTAATAGACCAGCTAATGGGTGAATAACACTGGTAATAGACCAGGTAACATGTGAACAGCACTGGTAATAGACCAGATAATGGGTGAATAGCACTGGTGATAGACCAGGCAACAGCTGAATAGCACTGGTAATAGACCAGGTAACATGTGAATAGCACTGGTAATAGACCAGGTAACAGGTGAATGGCACTGGTAATAGACCAGGTAACAGGTGAATAGCACTGGTAATAGACCAGATAATGGGTGAATAACACTGGTAATAGACCAGGTAACAGGTGAATGGCACTGGTAATAGACCAGGTAACAGGTGAATAGCACTGGTAACAGACCAGGTAACATGTGAACAGCACTGGTAATAGACCAGATAATGGGTGAATAACACTGGTAATAGACCAGGTAACATGTGAACAGCACTGGTAATAGACCAGACAATAGGTGAATAGCACTGGTAATAGACCAGTCAACATGTGAATAGCACTGGTAATAGACCAGGCAATCTGTGAATAGCACTGGTAATAGACAAGGCAACAGGTGAATAGCACTGGTAATAGCCCAGGCAACTGGTGAATAGCACTGATAATAGACCAGGCAACATGTGAATGGCACTGGTAATAGACCAGATAATGGGTGAATAACACTGGTAATAGACCAGGTAACAGGTGAATTGGCACTGGTAATAGACCAGGTAACATGTGAATAGCACTGGTAATAGACCAGGTAACATGTGAACAGCACTGGTAATAGACCAGATAATGGGTGAATAACACTGGTAATAGACCAGGTAACAGGTGAATGGCACTGGTAATAGACCAGGCAACATGTAAATATCACTGATAATAGACCAGGCAACAGGTGAATAGCACTGATAATAGACCCGGTAACATGTGAATAGCACTGGTAACAGACCAGGTAACATGTGAATAGCACTGGTAACAGACCAGATAGTGGGCGAATAACACTGGTAATAGACCAGGTAACAGGTGAATGGCACTGGTAATAGACCAGGCAACATGTGAATATCACTGA
This sequence comes from Chaetoderma sp. LZ-2023a, assembly GCA_034401795.1. NCBI lineage: Eukaryota > Metazoa > Mollusca > Caudofoveata > Chaetodermatida > Chaetodermatidae > Chaetoderma > Chaetoderma sp. LZ-2023a. The sequence goes on along the minus strand of CM067370.1, from coordinate 4,660,899 downwards.
TAATAGACAAGGTAACAGGTTGTAAATATGGGTATGTGTGGCTGTAGATGGTGCACAGCTAGTTAAATGACCCCGTACAGCTTTCTGGAAATTGAGAATCAGAGAGTGAAACGAAATTAAGTATTATCATATATGAGAAAAATTACCTTGGAACGTCATTTTCGGAATCATTTCTGATTGAGCTATTTTAATGAGTCCTTCATTTCAATTTATGCACAAAAGACCAGCACTTTTATGCTGATGATGCGATTAAGTGTCAAATTAATTGTGTGTGCGTCCGTCCGTTTAGTATCTAGCTCTATTGTCTCATATAGAAAGATGTTGATCTTGTACTGACATAAGTCCAATGTGATTTTTTTAATTTGCGATTGGTACATTTACACCACATTAGATACTTCAGTCATCTACCCTGAACTATGTCCCACCTTTTACGTGGCCCGAACTTTCTCGAGCCCACTGCCACCTTGGCGGCAAAGGCTGCTGTGCTATGGAGGAATCCAGTTTCGCAGTCAATCATATGACGCCATAATCAAATACGTCATGAATCACGCGATATAGTCCGTCATAAACACGTAATAGTACGTCAAGATGTATGAATGCGATGTCTTTACCATTTAATAAACATTCTGTTGAATGTTTTGAAACTAATTTGAATTGGCGCTGTTGCTGCCATAGGCAGTAACAACACCCAATCAAATTAATTAGAGATTCAGAGAGTGTATGGATAGATTGATACCTACACGGACAACGCGTGGGCGGAGCTTAGCTGGAGATGGGCGGGGCATAGCTAAAACTGGATTCAGCCATTGTGCAACAGTATATGGACATTGTTGTCGTACCTTTGTGACCGGCCTGAGATTCAAAACATGGTTAATAAAGTCAGTAAGACACAGCTGAATAAACATGAGAAAACAGCCAAACTTCACATGCCGTCGGTGAGATATACCCATATAACATGCATACGCTGGGCTAACAATGATAGTTGGTTGGCCCAATGGACCTTTCCATTTTTAGCTATGCCCCGCCCATCACTAGCTAAGCTCCACCCACACCTCGCCGTGTTTGGATTGATCGGTCTCCGAATGCCCTAGCTATCAATTTCCTGAAAACTATACAGGGAAGCTGTTGAATATTTTGTAACTAATTTGACTGGGTGCTGTTGCTGCCTATGGCAGCAACAGCGCCTAGTCAAATTAGTTTCAAAATATTCAACAGAATATTTATTAAATAGTAAAAGCAAACAATTTGTACAACAAGGCATAGACCGTCTTCATATATGCGTTCGTGACGTACTTATCGACATCATTCATGACGTCATCCATTATGATGTCATTCTACACACCGCGTAGATGATTATGACGTCATGTGATGGGTACATACTCTGGAAAGGTGAATTGCCGTTGGTTGTTCAATGTTGGGTTAATGTTGTTAAGTCTTTGGTTTTGGCACGATCTCCATTTGCTATCAAATATTCCCTCAACGTGTGTAACACAGTAATAAATTTACAGTTGTATCATAGTCGTTAAGCTACCATAGGTCCAACACCTCATAGCCAGAGTACATCTAACCTTATTCACATGTTGGTAATACTTGTTAAGCATAAGTTGGCACAACAAAGGCAGCATTCCAGCCGTGTTACAGATGTTGGGCTAATGTAAGACTAACACCTTCCAACCAAAATATATATAGACCTTTACACATATTGGTCATATAGCGTTGGGCCAACGTTAGCACAACAAATACGCCCAAATGGGCTACAAGGATCCATTTTGCCCACACCATCACCAATCAGCCAAACTATATTTTTCTGTTAATTTGAACAATGTGCTGATTAATAATATATATGTTGACATGCGATAAACTTGGACTCATTGTGTCTTCTGATGGATTAAAGTTACGCATCTGATCCACAACGAAGCCGACCATATTAAGGGTTAGGGGTAACAAGAATGGCTACAACCTTTGATAGTAATAATCATAGTAAGCCTGCAAATAATCACTCAAGATGCTGCTAGTATGCTCCTAAGCCGCTTGCTACATAATCTGTCAAGTAATTAGGCCAGCAGATGGCAAAAGGTCAGCAATTTTGTCCACTGCTTGGAAACGGACAAATGTGCAATTATGTGGTGCTGAAAATGAAATGAAAAACATAACTTCACATCTACATAACCTAGGGCAATGACTGACCACTTAAAATGTTGCTTAGAATAGCCTACACAATTTCTTGCACGCTTCATGCAAATCGGTCGAGTAAATAGGTCACTCAAGACGGTGTTCCTATGCTCCTCTAACATTTGATGTATGATATAGGCAAATCAATCGAGTAATTAGGTCAAGTTTGACCACTGCTTAAGATCGGACAACTGTGCATTGTTGTTACTGACAAAGTGATAATCGAGGAATATCTTGATGTTAACTTCTTGAAATCTAGGTATTAGCATCAATCACACACATCTAAAAGGCCAATGTTCATCTATTTCATGAAATGTTGTTATGACAACTGACAGAATGTCCATTTTCTTTAAATAGTGAAAAATGCAATTGTGGCATACTAAAACGGAAATGAACATACCTTGATATTTACATAACCTCGAGTAAATGTTTCTTCTTGTGGTCTCTAAGATGCCATACATGTTATATACCTATTTCTATATGATATACATGTAGACAAGTTTGTCTGTCTGTCTGTCTGTCTGTCTGTCTGTCTGTCATGTTGTCTGTCTGTCTGTCTGTCTGTCTGTCTGTCTGTCTGCCTGCCTGCCTGCCTGCCTGCCTGCCTGCCTGCCTGCCTGCCTGCCTGCCTGTCTGTCTGTCTGTCTGTCTGTCTGTCTGTCTAGGACTGTATATAAAAACTACTGATCTGATTTGGAGAAGATTTTAACACAACAAGGGATCTTGCCGAAAAAGAATTTCCCGACCGTACACTAGGCTTTCGCATCTTTGGTCGTGATCCGAAAAAATCCAGAAAATCCGAAAAATTGGGACGAATCATCAGACGTTGCGACAAAATGTGACAAAAGGAGGGCGAGGGTCTACAATCTCTGATTGTTCTTGTTGAGCTATACACTCTGTCCCCTGTGAGATGGGCTTATTGGATTAGATGGCCAGTGTTTCTCGATTAAGAAGTGATTGAAGGAAGCCAGGTTAGTGAGGAGCGGAAACCGATCACCGGGTCTTGAGCAAACAACGCAGTTAGCTATACATTTCATTCTAGCAATACATTGTATTAGGTTGAATGCTGAATTTGAATTTCTACCGAATATTTTGAAAACAATTTAGCTGAATGCTATTGCTGTGTGAGCAGCATTGACCATCAGTCAATCCAATTCCCGACGATTCTGTATAAGTCTTATTGGAACAAGCGTTTTTGGTGATAAGTTTTCAGCAGAAAAAGGGCTAAGCGTATATGACTAAGGCTATAGGTCAGAGCTTGGTGGCTGTTTTCAGCGCTTCAAGCCGCAATCAGTTCCCCGTGTAACAGCAATTGTGTAGGGAATGATCTGTCCATTGCGTTAAGTGGATACAGTCGTCGACTCTTAAATGTTAGAACCCTGGCAAGTGCAAAGTGCCAATAGCCGTGCAAAAGCATTAATATCTGTGTATTACCATAGTGATTGCCGTTGCGTAGACACTTATATCTCAGGCGGTAACAGCTGCGCGTCAATCGCAAACAAGGACTAGATTAACAGAATATCGAAAAATCCATGAAAACGCAGGTTACTAGGCCAGTATTGGGCCAATACGTTCCCGTATTGGCCCGATATTGGCCAAGTGCCGACCCAGTAAGCAAGGATATTGCTTTTACTCACTCGCCAAGCCTCATCGTGGCAATACTCGTGAGTAAGATTTGCACGACATGTCGTCATAGTCACATACATCCCTTAATTTTCATTGTAGCTTACCTGTGTGAGCTTATGCTGTGACAATTTGTCTGTCCATCTGTTATCTGCCAATAGTTCTGGCGCGCTTCACGGTTTATTGATGGGTTAAAGTCAGATTTGATAAGTAAGTCTGTTTGGCCAATATCTATTGGAGCCATGAATTTTAAGTTATTGCACTTGTTTCAGTTTCAAAGTATTGAGCACTATAGAAAAATGTATTTAAACTATGAATATGAACTGTCCACTCCCTCAACTGTCTTGAGTTATGACACTTCGTTAAAGTATTGAAGATGCCGAGGGTTTTAATGTACCGCATCCATTGGTTGCTATGCACGCTTGCTGCATTGGTCAATGCTGTCAAAGACCCTTACCCCATTGCTCCATAACATCGGTCACGCTTACCACATCGACCCAGGTGTTTGTCCTCAGTATGTTTATGGCACTTAGCTTGCTCCAGCGACGTTGGGATGCTGGCCTTACTGGCTATTTCTACTAGGATATATGCCTCATCGGTCAATATTATTAGGAATTCATCTTCTCTTTGTCAATGGCATTAGCTACACCCCCACCCATCCCCCACCCCCACTCCCACCCCCGTGGCCAATAGTGTCAGCGATACTTACCGTAAGCTGCGTTTACCTGGCACGGTGGGTGGCGGGTGCGGAATGCGGAACGCGGAAGGGAAAGCGGGTATGTTGAATGTGGGTAAATTATCGCGTTTACCATTTACTTGCACACGGTATCATTGCGTTATTTTATGCATTTTTATTGGTGATAATGCGATATTTCTATCAAATTTCTTTCAAAAACGACAACACATTTTTCTACGATTTGATATCTAGCTTTCTATTGAGACCATTATAATATGTGTGTGTGTACGGAGGCGAGAGATGTAGATCCAACATGGGCGGATACTGCCGACCAGATTCAAAATGATACCTTGGCCTAATCTAACAACATGTAATTATAATATTACTATTTTCCAAATTTTTTGGACAAATTAGTTCATCAGCTTTAACTACCCTTTCGTTGCTAGGTTACATGTGCTCTATCCCGCAACGGAATCCTTTCCGTCCGGAAAAATCGCTACACCGAGCGATCGGTTTTTCCGCATCCCACCGTTCCGCTTACCGCGTGCAGGTAAATTGATGAAGGAAAATAGTAAAGAGCGATCTGAAGTATATTCCGCGTTCCGTTCCTGAACCCGCTTTCCGCATTCCACGTGCCAGGTAAACGCAGCTTATTGGTCACTCGTGCCTGAGATGCCCGACTTAATGGTCAACAAGGCCAACGTCCTTGGTTCCATTCGTCAATGACATCAGTTAGACTTGTCCAATTGACCATTGGTGCATGTCTCGTTGATAAATAGTGTATGTAACGCTTGTTTTATTGGTCATTAGTGCGTCATCCGCCAATCGTACTAAGGATCATTGTAATAAATTACCATTTGAAGAAGAACATAGAATTCTAAATCAGCATTATTAACTTAGTTATCTCCGTATTTAAAATCAGTTTATTTGCTTGACACCAGTCTTGCGCCACAGTCATATCTGCAGACAGTCGCTCTTTAGTTCGTGGCATTTTCTCAGAATTGTATTGCATTGCTGTATCACCACAATACTTTTAAACATTGCTATCAACACCTATGTAAAATCCTTTATTTACATTATGAACAACAGAAGCCTTACATTTAGGTGTAACTGACCTGCAAGTCTTTCAGACACATATTGATGTCCGTCTTCTGAATATTATGTATACCAATTCACGGCCAAATAACTAAATCTATAATCGTCTCCTCTTTGTAGTAGTAGTAGTAGTAGTAGTAGTCGTCGTCGTCGTAGTAGTAGTAGTAGTAGTAGTAGTAGTAGTAGTAGTAGCAGCAGCAGCAGCAGCAGCAGCCGCAGCAGCAGCAGCAGCAGCAGCAGTAGCAGCAGTAGTAGTATTCAAAGTCATATGGTGCAAGACAACATAGTTTCAAAAAAGTTGCGAACTGTACAAATAAATGAGTCTGCACGAGCGTAACTCATTCAATTACTACAACTGTTTTATCTGTGTGTTTTAATTACTCTGTGTCTTCCAATTCATTTTAGTGTGCATTTTCATATTGTTATGTTTAATACTTCATGTTAACAAATAAACAGACTGGGGTGATTTAATAATCAATCGATTAAGTAAGTTGCCATTGAATTATAAAATAGTCCCGGGTAATTTTAGAAACTTGCACAGGGTCTTATAGGGTTATTTGTCCCCAGGGAATTTACAAAAGCTTACAATAAAGCAAATCGAAAATGTAAACAAGAGCGCCATCTATGTTTCTGTAATTTTCCTACCGACTATATGTGTTATACTACCCAAATGCTACTACGCCCGCTGATCTTTAAAGAAGCAGCCCACTGGAGTCAATGATTGACTTCTTTCTCATTGATTGACGGGTCACTTTTCAATTGTTGGACAGTTGCACTCGCCACATGGGCCTACTGCCACACCTGGATTGAATAGTAATGCCTTTGTTAAGTTTTGTTTTGCTATCAGATCTTTATCGGCTTATTGTTTTGTATCTATACCGTTTAAGCGGTATGTATTTATAGATTGCATTAATGATCGTTAGTTAGATATGTTATTTATTTTTTGTTTTGGTGTAATATTAATCAGGCATACTAGTTCACCAGGTTTTTTCTGGGGGTTTGCAAGTTTGTAAGGGAGCTCCTTTGTGAAGTTTGTCCGACTGCGTCAGCGTCGGATTTTCAAAAAAAAAGTAGTAGTAGTAGTAGTAGTAGTAGTAGTAGTAGTAGTAGTAGTAGTAGTTGCAGCAGCAGATGATTTACTAAATCGAACGCTTCCAAAAGCCTGCTATTATACCGCCAATAAACTCACCGTTGTCGATTGCACGTATTCTGCGGATGTATTTGTGAAAACATTATGCGGCTGCCATCAACCCTTTTTCCTTTGCCACTGTTTCTTGCCCTCTTCCAGAGTCATTACGTCCATCTGGTTGTTCGTGGTCTTCGCGGTACATATTACTACTTCTTCTAGGTAGCGCATTTATTAAGTTTGTGAAGTGGCTTCTCCTACGAGCTAAACAGACTAGGCATAATCGGAAGATTTGTGCATATTAAAAGAGGTGGAGGCAAACCGTGTTAACAGTCACAATTCATACTTTTTAGATGCATTCATGTGTGATGAGTTCAATAAACGTCTATGTCGGGCTGAATTCTGACGTTTTGACCCTCTAGTGGAGGACATTTTTCGCCATTTCCACCATAAATTGGCTGCATTAATGTGGGCCACACCATTATAGTTAGAGCCTCTCTGTCAACCATCCCACTTTAAATTAGAAAGGTATTTTATAATAACGGCTATAAAATGAAATATTACATATATATTCAGTTGTTATATAGCTGGTGCTTTTTTATTGGGGTCGGGTGGGGTGGGGGGGGGGGTGTGTGTGTGTGGGGAGGGGTTAAATTTAACTGTAACATGAATTACCCCAAGGTGATTTACACATATATTTCACATAATGCACAAAAATAAATTTGAAACACAACGTGTAGGCATATATGCTTCGTCATACTATAAAATATTGCCACGGCTATAACACAATAAAAAGCGTAACTAAAGTTTACTTCCGTATCGCGATAATTTGGTACTATATGGTACAATTATATACATGTACACAACTGTGTTCATTCATGCTGGTCGGTCCATGCAGAAATCCACCAGCAATCCAATAGTGACTGGACGCACATTTAAACGTATGTGAGCTATGTTCCCTGATAACACGGCTAACTGGGCCAGTAGTAGTCAGGTATTGGCCCAGTACCCGCCCAGTAAGCAGTGTATTTGCGAAGAATACTACAGTGCCATCATGTTCATATAACCATAGTTGCTATGAATGTACGTACAGTAATTGATTGCGACATAATTGTATCATCATGAGTGTTACTGCAGTGATCGCCTAGCTTCGTACACTTACATGCTTCCATCCACAATAGGTGTGTTTTCATACTGTTGCAAAGCTTACTGAGACATCCTTTGGTACATCCACGTGACCTGATCTCTGAACATGCTTTCGGTGTAGCTGGCTGCGAGAGTAGCTGTGAAACTAACTGACCATCTCTATATATCCATCCCATATCTGTTACAGAAGGGAAAGTATGGAGACGGACGATCAGGATTGTTCCAGGCACTTGCTTGGTATTGGGAAAGCATAATGTGGAAGCTTGCCGCATCTGACTTTGGTTGGAGAGACTCTTGTGCACATCCCATACATAGCTGCCTTGACGCGTACATCATCACATGCATCTACATTGAACTTACCATATACTATACAGATGAATTTCTCTGCAGATCATATAACATGTTTTGTGAATAGTCCCCTTCCCATGTCTCTCAGCAGGTTGTGATGTTGTTAGACAATCTGCCTAGATATTTTCTTGCTGTGATCACTGAGCTGAGATACACTGTTACACCCAGTGATGGCATGAAATGCAAGTATTGCTTCCAGTTGCGCGATTGGTATAATTTGCTTTCGAATCTCACGTATTTTAGATTTTTGGTTATCCCAGCTTTCATGAACAGTTTGGAATACCCCATTTTATCATTCTGTGCTATCAATAGCACAAGAACGTCTGTGTCACGCACTGGCACGACTATTGTTTCCATAATGGCATGAATGCAGTGCAGACTCAACCTGATGTCAACTTCCTCATGATTGGCTTCAAGTGTTGAGACATCTAGTCCCATGTTGGAAGATTTCACTGTGATAGCTTCTTCAAATCCACCTGCAACTATCACAGTTTTATCCACAGGGATGTGCTCAATTATTTTGTTGTAAAGCAACAAAGTAAGGTCGCCTTGTTTTCCTGAAGTGCAATGAAGTTAGATGAGTCACATGGGAGAGGAACTGAGTTATTTTCTATTCTACGGCGTAATGGCCGTAGTCCCTGTGTGAGTTTGACTCTTGATCCGGCTTTGATTGATTCTTTCCTAGACCTGTCAAATGCAATGTCTATTCTGTCAAATGTTCTCGCCATCCTGTATGCTGCTTCTGCAAATCTCTTAGCATATTCACCAAATGTATTAACACCTGCTGGCTTTCCAAGGACCATCACCAGTGCTTGGCCATCAATCACCAAATGGTGTGGCCTACTAGTTGAAAAAGTTGGTGTTGTTAATACCGTTTCTGTTAGTACATTTGCTATCAGAGACTTGATGGTGGAATGTATGGTGCTATTGGTTGTGGCGTGAGACAGTGGTACAGACATAAGTTCATGCTGCAGGATTGTGTCTAGATTAACACCATTCCCTGCTTTGTAGGCTGTTATGATCCTTTGCAATATATTACTGTACACCTGGACGTGGTTCTGCTTGCCTTTTATGTTCTGTAGAACTGTGTATAAGGAAGTAAACGTCAGATCGTTATTCTTAAGGATGGGCGCTTTCGGTGCCAAATGCTGGTTACTTTCCGGAGCCTCACACATACGTTTCTTAACAACGAGGCGAAGTGGATCTTGACCTAAGCATTCAACACTAAGCAAAGATTCCTGGATGTCAGGAGCGACTAGAACCTCTAGAACATTATTCACTATGTTCTGTAGAGATTTTGCTTCATTATGAGACACCACGATGCTTTAGTAATGTGACCAAACTTTCTTCATCACACTTATCCTTGATTACCCTGCCCTTAGTGGGACGCATTATGTGTGTACACATCATCTTCTTCACCCATGGTTAAGTTTAGCATTGCCTCAGTCAGAGACGATATTACAGTCCTCAGATTATATGATAAGCTCCATCTACTATGCCACCACTGCTCTTCCCAGATGCGTTCAACCACTCAGTACTTTGGTCTGGAGACACTTAGTTGAAACGCCGATCAGCATCTTTGAGCACAAAATTACCTTGGTGGAACTCTTTAGGGACGTCTTGTGGGAGTATCTTCATCTCAGACAGATAGACTGTACCCCACCTGGCATAATTGACATGGTCATATCTGAAGAGGTAATCTAGCATAAGTCTGAAAGCATAGAGATGGCGATCACATAAACCATCACGTTGTGCTCTGGTAAATAGGAGTAAGCTGCTAGCTATAGTCATGTATTCCCACCAGAAGTACTCTGAATTTGGATTCTCAGCTTTCAGCGGTTTAGCAAATTCCACCATGCGCTTTTTAAACCTCTCAGAAGTCAGTTTATCTGCTAGCAGTTCAATGCGCGCAGTTTCAAAGCACATCCCTTCAGAAGTGAGCTCTGCTCTTCATGCTAGATCAACACTATCCAGATGCGCATACAGCTGTGGAAGCAATATTTACCACAGATCCTGAAGTTTATGTACTTTAATAGAGCGTGCATAAACCTTTGCAGCTACAACTTCCTGAGCAACATTTGCGCCCAAAAATGTCACATTCCACCCACAGCCGACACAGAGCTTGATGTATCGCCCGGAACACCATATGTGGAAGTTGATAGCAAGTCACGAAGTCACTTATCCGTATACTTGTCCACTGACCATTTGACTTCCATCAGCTTTGGATAAAGAGCCTCATCCACTGTTAGAACGCCATGCTGCTGTTCCATTGTTTGTGCTACATGTAATTCTCGCTGTAACACTCGGTTCAGCGCATTACGTTCATGTGCAGGAACCTTTTTTAATAGGTAGGTATCCTACTGGTGTTTGTGCTGAATTGGCTGTGCTAACCTTTTGGTTAAATGAAGTTCAGTTAATCTTTAATTTTCTTGAGATGATCGAGCCATTATAAATGCCATGATTGTTTCTTGCGCTTTGACTGTTGATGGACATTTCTCATATGGCTGTGTGAACCATTCCACTGTAATATCATCTGTAAATAGGGGTTATGTGATTCCACTATTAGGTGCAGGTATTATGTCAATCATCACTTCTGGAATATGAAATGTTGATACCAGAAAGTAGATTTCCATTTGGTGGGCCTCTTTGTAATGCTTCAACTTGAGTGGCATGAAAAGTTCATTTTCCATCCAGCGTGTTCTCGTTAATTTCGAAATCTTCTTTTGAAAAATGAACAAAACGTCCCTTGACCAGGTTTGGTGGAATGACAGCACCGTAATTATCCATTGGTTTCAGTGTCTTCTTAGCTAATGCAGTGTCAAGTTTTATAATTTCAAAGTAACTCAACACATGACCAGTCTGGTGGTACAAGCTTACCAATTCCTTTTAACATGTCGCTTGGTGGGGAATGCTCCCCATCCCCACATATTTTGGAGTAAGATATGTGTTTCCACTAGCTGTGTATATTATATCCTGCACAATACTAAGTATTCTAGTTTTTTCGGATAGCCTAACGCTTGCCATCATCCACACATGTGCATCATCCTGTAGCAGTCGTTGGCCTCCTAACAACAGGTTTAGGAACATGTATAGGGTGCTAGGTGCACAATCTATCGCTTTATCCCCACATATATCGATCTTATCAGGTTTGGCAACGAGACATAAGGTTTTATCCCTGTCCTTTTGGCATATGATGTATTTCTTGGGATCCAACACCACTGCTTGTTTTCTTGTCGGTGTTTGTTTTATTACCCTGTGTAGACGCTACCTATAAAGGTATGAGTTAAACATACATCTAACACACACATGGACCATCTGACGACAACTTGTCGAAAGGAACACAAATCGTGTGGACCAAAATACAGTTGGCCATTATAGACAGACTTGATTGTATTTATCGATCACTGCTCATTCACTATAAAAGTCAGTCACAAATTATCTGCTAGCTTACAATTGAGTATGAGATAAATTATTAGTTTATTGGAGCAAAACATGCTGTAGTAAAAATCAAAATGTGGTGATTATTTAATCAATTATATATTTCATTTATTTGGGGGTTTTTTTTTACAGTAATTTATTGCGGAAATTATAAGGCAGTATACGTTTGATCGTATAGATCAGGAGATAATTGTTAGACACCGATGTCAGTAAAAATTCATTCAATTAAATTGTCACTTTCTGAAATTACCCCAGCCCATGTATTATTATAAAAATTAATTTAATGACTAAGTATTACACTTTTTCCATTTGAGGACTTTATTTGATTTTTTCCGGATAATACACATATAGTTCCATTTGTCGAGTCCATTTTCCACTAAAATGTACAGTTTAAGGCTCTTAGTATTAACAATAATACCTTTAGACACGTAATGCTCGCTAAATATGGCCGCCATTTTGAATTAAGCATTAATAGGTTAATAAGTCAAAATCTAAGCTGGCATACAGCAGATTTGGCCACACGTTAATATCTATAGTAAGCATGCATACCAGCCGTTTTTGTCTCCATGGTAAAACCTTTTCTGAAAACTGACCTGCTCTAGATGTTGGCGCTGTGTACTGCCAATTACAGTGGTCTCTGTGTGATGGTATATAGAGAACAAGACTAAACATAGACCGGCTCTGTTGGGCTACTTTCACCGAAAGTGGGGCGGTATTGCACGTAGTGCATAGTGCATTTTGGAAGCTATGCTCTCCTGCCAGCGATTTTGTAGCAAATTGGAAGTGGAAGTAAACATGTCCTGTCTGGTGAGCTTGAGCCAGTTATCTCCACGTGGTAATGGCGTCTCTCCAGCGCTGTTTACCTGCTACCTCTCCCAAAGCTATGTCATCCATGCAGGAGTACACCAGAAGACCTGAATGTATTGCAGCGCTGTTTACCCGCTATCTCTCCCGAAGCTATTTCATCCGTGCGGGAGTGTGCCAGAAGACCTGAATGTATTGCAGCGCCGTTTACCCGCTACCTCTCCAAGCTAACTCTCCCGAAGCTATGTCATCCATGCAGGAGTGCCCCAGAAGACCTGAATGTATTGCCGCGCTGTTTACCTGCTACCTATCCCGAAGCTATGCCATCCGTGCGGGAGTGCGCCAGAAGACCTGAATGTATTGCAGCGCTGTTTACCCGGTACCTCTTCAGAACTATGTCATCCGTGCAGAAGTACTCCAGAAGACCTGAATGTATTGCAGCGCTGTTTACCTGCTACCTCTTCCGAAGCTATTTCATCCGTGCGGGAGTGTGCCAGAAGACCTGAATGTATTGCAGCGCTGTTTACCCGCTACCTCTTCCGAAGCTATTTCATCCGTGCGGGAGTGTGCCAGAAGACCTGAATGTATTGCAGCGCTGTTTACCCGCTACCTCTCCAAGCTACCTCTCCCGAAGCTATGTCATCCATGCGGGAGTGCGCCAGAAGACATGACTGTATTGTAGCTTGTGTTGACATGATGTCTAGAACAAGAGTTCTGCTCAGCTAAGGGGTCAGTTATGAATGTCTATTTGCGTGATTGTAAAATGTTGCTGTATTGTTACA
>CM067370.1:4625189-4645189 GCA_034401795.1 Chaetoderma sp. LZ-2023a | reverse complement strand
TAATGTTTTCACAGCTGTGATTGGCTGAATTGTTGTATGACAACGCGGTAATATGATGGTTCCCGCTGTATTAATGGCTGGGATTGGATGCCATTTTAGAATAATGGAATTCCTTACCATGATAATGTGACGTCATCCTTTAATATTTCTATGTGATGTAATACTACTACTGTGACTTCACATTCTATTTCCCAAATCCAACTGGCATCATGTTAATGGACATTTCCAAGTTTATCCATCCATCATATGACGTTACATGACGTCATAATCAACTACGTGACGCATTAGACGACGTCATAATCATGACGTCATGAATGACTCGATATAGTCCGTCTTTAGCGCTTAATAGTCCGACACGTTGTACGAATCGTATGTCTTTACCATTTAATAAACATTCAGTTGAATATTTTGATACTAATTTGACTGGACGCTGTTGCTGCCATAGCCAGCAACAGCGTCCAGTCAAATTAGTTACAAAATATTTAACAGCTTACTTGTATAGTTTTCTGGAAATTGATAGTCAGAGAGTTGAGAGACCGATCGATCCCAACACGGACACGGTGTGGATGGGGCTTAGATAGAGATGGGCGGAGCATAGCTAAAATTGGAAAGGTCCATTATTTGACACAGAGATTGCTGCCTTTTACAATCACACAACAGAGATTGAGTGGATCACAACCCAACTGGTCCCTGAAGTGGAGTCTGTGTAAAAATCTAGATGGTCATTTGACGTCACTCATTTAGCCTAATTAAGTTAGAAACAACATTATTCCATTAGCGTTCCCAAACTTAATAGAGCAGGGGCGTCCACAGTAGTGGTAGGAGATGCAGTTTGCGTTCACTTCAATCCATGGGGGCGGGGTATCAATTCCCCATCCACCCAACCAGACCCACCAAACAAGGGTGCCGGATCCAAACAACCCACTCACATTATATGACCGATTTATTAGAAATATATGCTGTCTGAAATTGATTCTCATTGGGTTTAAATTTCAAAATCTTCTCGGGGGGAGCTCTCCGAACTCCCTAAATTTTCGGAGCACCATTCCCTCCTAAAATCCTTCCCTGGCTGTGCCCCATAAGCTGTCTCCAGGCTTGTAGTTTTCCAAAATTTCTCCCGTAGGCAGCAACAGCACCCAGTCAAATTAGTTTCAAAATATTCAACAGATTAACTGTTACCCCCGTGTTAGCGTTCGATGGATCCCAACACGGGCGAAGCGTGGGTGGAGATTAGTTAGAGACGGGCGAGGCATAGTTAAAACTGGAGTCATCCATTTTCATGTAGAATATTGTTTTTAAGCCCAGAAATGTAAATGTATATTTACGTTCAGAACACAGAACGTATTGCTACATAAATTGCCTTTGACGAGCTACTAGCGTCTTGCAATCTGGAAGCATTGCATTTCAGCGTCAATACAGACGAATCAAGTAGAGGATAACTTGGATCAGTACGATATATGAGAAATCACTGTAGTTAACTAGACATTGCTTGCTCTGCACTGGCTTCGGCCTTCTGTTTGATTGGCGTGACTGTCACAATATTTGCTGGGTGGATGTGTCGTGTGCTGATATCAAGAACGGCTACACTTTCCTGAATTATGAACAAACACGTTAAGATGACGAACCATGAAAAGCAGACATACCAGACATTTCCGTGACATTAATAGTGTATCCTACTGCTGTGTTCATGCACGGTCATGCTGGAACGCCAACAAGCTTAATAATAACTCTTAATAACCTTTATTTTAGAAAGGACCAGTCAGTCCGCAATTCAGCATACACCTTGCACATCATTTGAAACCTACCTGTCTCTACATTGACACACACATATTGACACATGCCTTCAGGTATGATTGCAGAACACGAATCTGAGCATACAATCGACCATCTGGCATCAATCGATGTACTCTTCTTCATAGAACAGACTATCTCTCCGCTCATAGCGAATGTTGACTTGTGCCTAACAAGAGAATTTAATAATGTAATTTGAGTGACTGGCGCCTCTCATTGCGTCACATACACACACGCACGGGGCTCTTCTTCACTGTTTGATCATACCTCTGTATATCCTTTAATAGCTAAATTTGCTCAAGAAAATGGAAATATTTGCATGTTGAATCTCTATTTGAAAGCCAAGAGAAGACAACCTTTGAAAATTTTACGACTGGATTAACTGGCTCGGTTATCGCGCCAGCGATTTCAGTGGTAAATTTTCAAAAGTACTATTCTCTTGGCCTGCAAATGGGTATTCATCAAGACCGGTACAGCGGCCGGTTTTTGTCATCTTCGCAATGAAAGGGTTAATATCGGGATTCTAATATATGATAACCAGCCAGTTACGACGTCAGTTAACTCTATGCAATTATCATTGGTAAAATGATAATCTCCTATTTCATCTATTAATCTTGCTGTCGAGTGATCAATCAATCGTTTCATGTCATGAGTAATTATAACAAGTGGTCGGTAAAGGTTTCATTCAAGACTAACGAAAGCACGCACGCACGCACGCACGCACGCACGCACGCACGCACGCACGCACGCACGCACGCACGCACGCACGCACGCACGCACGCACGCACGCACGCACGCACGCACGCACGCACGCACGCACGCACGCACGCACGCACGCACGCACGCACGCACGCACGCACGCACGCACGCACGCACGCACGCACGCACGCACGCACGCACGCACGCACGCACGCACGCACGCACGCACGCACGCACGCACGCACGCACGCACGCACGCACGCACGCACGCACGCACGCACGCACGCACGCACGCACGCACGCACGCACGCACGCACGCACGCACGCACGCACGCACGCACGCACGCACGCACGCACGCACGCACGCACGCACGCACGCACGCACGCACGCACGCACACAAGGGGTAATTAAACTACTGGGGGTCCTGGTTAGTAATATTTCATTTATCCTTTTTTACAGCCCGGTGGCAAACCTTTGCAGCTTTCATTAGTAGTAAACAATTGGCTGTCATTACATACATAATTTTGTCTTTCGGATCTTGTCCCAAGAAATTTGGACATTGTCTAGATACAGCATCTAATAATGCTTTTCCCTCTATATAATAAAAGGGGCATTTAAAGTAGGCAAAAGTAGGACTCATACTCAGTCTCCGTGAAATTGCATATCTTGCATAATTTATCTTCAACGGGAGTTTTTGGTTGCGTATATCTACCTGTTTCGATATATAGTCTATGACTTGACGTCCTAAGTCGAATCAATGTATTTCTATGTTGTCCGTTCGTTATCATTATTAAATAGTCTTTTAGATGGGAAATGGTTTTTAATGTTACATATGCCCTAAGTTTATTGGGTTTGAACGTGATTTGTTTTTTGTTCAGATGGAAGCACGATAAGACTTAGAGTCGTATGCCCGTGTCTCCCATACACATACAGATTATACAAAACTTTTCTACAACAAAATGGCTGATAATCATAATAGTTTAATTAATTTAGTCTATTAGTGTGCATACGTGTGTGGATGTTGAGTGTGAGGTGGGGGAGAGTAGGAAGAAAGACCGAGAGAGAGAGAGAGAGAGAGAGAGAGGGGGGGGGGAAAGGGGAGAGAGGGTGAGAGAGATAGAGAGAGAGCGAGGAATAAGATCAAATGAAAGAATAGCAGAGGTGAGCACTAGGTGCTGCCTTCGCCCCGACATGTACGTGTTGGCCTGCTGTCCTTTTACCCCTTAAACTATAAGTTCGTGAACGGGAAGCTACTGAAAGCGGTTGGTGTTAATTATATATTGACATACCGTATTACAGATCAGTTTGTTCATTTCCAAGTTGGCAGTGTAAGTCCCGTATAGAAGCTGTTTGACCGAAAGATTAGCAAGAGAAATATCGTTCAAGGCAAGCTGATTTTGGAAAACGACTCTTTGCTCGTTAAAAAGGGCACACGGTAAGAGGTAGTGGTTTGTAGATTCATCATTGTGCCCACAAGAACAACTGGCAGATTCCGACAGAAAGTTGTCAAAGAGATGTGGGTTTAAAGAACTACAACCGTTTCGGAGCCTGCCTAGCATTATGTTGGCAAACCTCGGGCCTATGTAATACCACTCAGGGGGTTGTCGTATGGGTGACATAGCCTTGAGTTTGCTTTTAAATTCTAGAAGAGTGACAGTTTATTTAGTTCTGTTCTGGCCAGAGAACTGTCCCATCTCTTCACAAATTCGGTTTTTTTGCACACAGTGATACATTTTCCGATTTCATGGTGAGTTTTTCCACTAAGCACCATTTGATCCTCCATCAATTTACTCCAGGAATTGCAATTATTATTAACTAAATACATTGATAGATTCCACGTTCGACAATGTAGACAAAATCCCAGTGCGCATGCGCTAGTTGGCAGCATGACTTGTCCAGATATTTACTATGAAATAAAGAGGCGAGGTTTATAAAATCGGCATTTTCCGATTGTATCTATGATTAGTTTAGAATTTAACATATATAACCAGAAAGTATAATCTATTAGCATTCTAATGACGTAAAGTATAATAATCTGGTCAAAGTGCAAATTACGTCCTTTATGCCCGATAGAGAAAGTATGTGAGGGTGGAAAAACTGGGGGTATTACTCAACTTTAAATCAAAATATTTCCCATCAATAAGGTTGTACCAAATAATTAACACTATAGGCTAGAATCTATGTTTAGTTTACATTAGCGAGCAAAGAATTTGCTTGTTCATTGTCCAAACGGCGCTTATTTTTTTTAGCTGATTTTAATGCAGCTATGTCTAGTGGAAATAATCCCAGTTCACTCCTCATTGCATCCGTTGATGTATGCCTACCGACACCCAGAGTGTGCCTAGCAAAGATTAGGTGGACTTTCTCAGCAGGCAAGATATCTAGTTTCTTAAAGATCTCTAGAAAAGTTGAAGGACATGTGGATTGCCTCCTCTATTTCACTAACATACAAGGAAATCGGTTCAATAAGGGAGTTAAACACGCTCATTGCTATTTTTGGTGCTAGTGTTTCCTTACATACTATTAATTTCAATTTAAAGGTAGCCTTTTACCCTCGTAATCTGAGATTTTCCTTCGCCATAGTAAAGGATCCGCGGTTACTAAAATCCACCACAAGTACTTATATGACTTTGTGATTATTGAATGTAATCCTTCACTCCAAGGATGCCCATTTTTATCAAAATTAATAAACTTTGTTTTTAACAGACTGACTTGTAGTTTCCATTTACATACACATTTGAATTATGCAGATATTGTCAAGGCCGTAGTAAGTTCTAATGGCGCCCTGGGCGAATAGAGAATTTGGCGCCCCTACCCCTAGTAACATTACATAGCTGGCGTGGGGGCTGAGGTCCTCCACCAGAGAATTTGAACTATAAATGCTCTTAGAGGGCATTTCCAGAAGGAAATAGCATAATACTGAACTTCAAATTCGTGTCGAATCATTTGGATTTAATTTCTAGAAATGTCATACAATATGAATGAATCAGTCAGAATAGGCTCTGACACGGGTCACTGTCAAATGTAGTACATGTGGTGGACTAGAGGTACACGTATCCTTATTCATTACAACTCACTACAAAACAAATAGAAGTTCTGTATGCTGTCAATCAGCATTACAATGACAAATGAGCTAACATTTACAGAACACAAAACATAACTCAATGTACCATTAAGCAGCGATTAACACATTAGCAAGATAATTTACTACACACTCAATTGAAGATTACTTGAACTCTAAATAGTCGATATGTAAAGTCTGATGGTTGCTGTTGTAGCATGGGAACTGTATCTAAAATATGTGAATAATTTCTTTTATAGATACAGTTACAAATGCCATATTTACATAAATCCAACCATCTTTGCTTATTGTGGAACGGAGATAACCCTGTGCAATTTTCAGTTTGTTAAAATTGCGTTCACGTGTTGAGAGAGAGAGAGAGAGAGAGAGAGAGAGAGAGAGAGAGAGAGAGAGAGAGAGAGGGAGGGAGAGAGAGAGAGAGAGAGAGAGAGATAGAGAGAGAGAGAGAGGGTGGGGGTAGGGATGGAGGAAAGGAGGGGGGAGGGAGGGAGGGAGGGAGGGAGGGAGGGAAGGAGGGAAGGAGGGAAGGAGGGAAGGAGGGAGGGATGGAGGGAGGGAGAGAGAGAGAGCGAGAGAGAGAGAGAGAGCAATGCTGGAGAGCGATTTGAGATATGCGTCTTCAAGGAGTAATAATGTGTTACATCTTAAAACCTTTAGAGGGCACGCTTGAGACAAATCTCGCAGTAAAGAAGCTGCTTGGTATTATAACTTTCAATTTCAGTTGAAAACGCAGCAGGATCAACATTTGTAGAGTATTTCAAACAAAGACCGGCTCCACATTTCTTTAGGCATTCAACATATGTGTCCAGTAGCGATTTCCTGGCCAGAAACGAAAATACATATTACCAGGAACGTGCCCAAACAGCCACTGAGTTTGTGTTATAATACAGGCAAATAACGTGTTATATTCTCCTTCAAACTCTTTTTCGGAAGTCAGTAGATGCCCTTCCTCGGCAGCCATTTTAAGAACATAAGCATAATCTTTCAACTCCTTTTTTCAGTGAAACATTGATCGGTGCCAAGGTGCTTCACTGACTCAATTCACCTTTCCAGAGTATCCATCTATCATCTGACCTCGTATGACGTCATAATCAGCTCAAAGCATTATGATGACGTCACACTCATTACGTCACAAAGGGTTCCATATCGATCGTCACCAAATCTCAAATACTCCGACACGTTGTATGAATTATGTCTTTGTAATTCTTTGCTATTTAAGAAACATGCTGTTGAATATTTTGAAACCAATTTAACTGGGCGCTGTTGCTGCCTTAGGCAGTAACAGCACCCAGTCAAATTGGTTTCAAAATATTCAACAGCTTAAATGTGTAGTTTTTTGGAACTTGATAGTCAGTGTGTTCAGAGATCGATCGATCCCAACACGAGCGAGGTGTGGGTGGAGCTTAGCTAGAGATGGGGCAGGGCATAGCTAAACCCGGAAAGGTCCATATACGGCTTGTGCATGCATTTATAGCCTATTTCTGTAACCGATGTCACTAAACTGATTCGATCAATGCGTGTAAGCATGTTGTCCCGCATGTATTGCAGGCAAAGAAATACAACATCAATTTGCTTGAAAGGATTTTCCAGACACCCGACCATCTCAGTACGTTAATCCAGAAAAATATGGAAAAAATGTTTTGAAACGCTTCAAAGAACGTTACCATGATGGACGACTCTCCGGCGGCATGTCCTTAGACACAATTCAGGTATAAGCAGCACATAGTGCTTATGTAGCCATTTCATTACGTCGGCTAATGTGACCCTACACGCCATTGTCCCGACCTGCCATATTAGCGCCATTATCATACCCTTGTGCTCTACAACCTGCTAGTCTTTACCTGTCTTTTGTGAGTTTCTCTACAATCTGTGTAGACACAACATGACCTGCTGTCGAAGATGGTGTTAATGGCTGATCATTTCTACTGCAAAGGACTATTCCGCATAGAGGATCTTCTATGCTATCAGATATATCTCTAAGGGCTGGATGCTTTTTAGCACACAACATGATAGCATCCATCACGACCTTTACAATTAGAATCATTTTTCTGTTTCCATCAATATGGCTTTTTAAATTCTGTCATCAAAAATTTTCCAATAATGCAAACGTTTTTCTAAGTCATTCCACATAAGATAGCTGTCCGTGTTGCATGCAATTTGAACCGGAATTCTTGGGTTAACATGGCACATGCTTCCGGTCACAGAACTACGTTGGCGGTCCCGGCAACCTGAATTTCTTACGATGGTATACAGCAGCTACCCTCTACGAACTGTTTCTTCATTAGGAATATTCTTTTAGAACCAGTCTAGATTAAAGTCTGTACCAATTTCTGTCATAGGAAGTGAAGTATCGTTATACAGTTTTGGTCATTGCTCAACCAAACACCATTTTATTTTATCCGTAATTGGTAGTTATTCACAGGATCCACAAACTGTGATGTAATTAAATCTGTGACACAGGTTGAAGGGCTTTGGGTTTCAACTTCCTGTTCACGACAATGGCTACTACTATAATTCTGTTCAAAACGTTGAGCATAGTCTGTGCGTTTTGCCCACATCGAGTGTCAGCGTATGAGACATCTGGTATCCCCTGCAGGAGACTTGGATACTCCAGAGAGCCAAGAAATAACACATAGTAGTTCTAAATGAGAATATTGGTTACCCTTGAAAACTTGAGGCCATGTGCACGAACTGCCATACAATCTTCAAGCTATAGTTCGTCACGGCAGCCTGCACGCCACAAGTAATGGGTTTTGATGTGGTTCTGAGTTGGTGACCCCTGTCTTTTGGCGCCCTGGGCGACCGCCTCTCTCGCAGCCCCCTCACTACGGCCTTGGATAAAGTTGTAATCCGTCTTTGGATTTTGAAAGCAAAACGATATAACCAGACGTACCTTAAGCACTGAAGTTTCCTTGCAGAAGGTTTTACAGGCTGAGTGTTCCCTTTGGCTAGTTCAGCAGGCCAGACATATATATATAATGGAAAAAAGCATATGACTTAAGACTTTGACCTGTCGGGCCCCTTGATGTATTTGGGAAGAAGTATTTATGCCATTTGACATTTTAATGCAGCTGTACAATTTACTGTACATATTTCACACAACAGAGTGGACACTACAAGGAATTCCTAATTTCAAGGATTTTATAAATATGCCCATGCCACCAGGCTTTGTCAAAAGCTTTACTTGAACCGACAAAACATTTTCCACCCTTAAGTTTTGTATATGCATCAATCAATGTTTTTAACTGTGATGAACTGGTCGGGACCATTTTTAAAGCCGATTTGTTTATTGGTGCAACTCCACAAAATTGACAAATCTTTCATTAAGGGTGGAACTAAATAGTTTGACAAACTTACTACATACCGTAATCCGTCGGAAATTATCTGGCGTACAGGGATTTACTGCTTTAAAATTGATGTAAAAGCACCCTCTCGCCATTTCTCTCGATATTGACCATTAGTAAGAAATGTATTAAATGTGACTGTTAAGCAGCTTTCAACATCTCATTAGCAAGTCCATCAAGTCCAACAGCTTTATTATCCTTTAATTTGGTCAATGCAGACATGGTCTCAGAGGCGGAAATTCTTAAATTTAATTAATTAAAACAGGGTTGGTTTTCTATTGTCTTAATTCCAGCCTTAATTAAATTATCATGAATTTGTTTTTCAGGTGTTACCTAGCAAGTTCTTGTAATAAGCGTACCATGTTTTTGCTTTAATGGTATCAGCTTGGATATCCTTGTTAGCGTACCTTAGTTCCCTGACCATCTTCCAATATGCAGATGGGTTACTATCTCTCTTCTCAGGTTTTAGTAAAATGTCTTATATTTTCGCTTAATGTTTTTAACAAAGGCTTTATATTTCATTTTTGCTGTAAATAGCTGTTCTTTTATTGCAATATACTGCAGATTCTTTGGCAATAATTTCCCCAACCTTGTGCACGATGTAATATATACATTCATGACGCGTACTTTATATTGACATAAAGCAAGCATGCATAAATCGATCAATCTGTTTGAACGATCACGTGTAGTCATATTTATGGTCCGCAAATTTGGTTGTCACAAAATACAAAATGGTGCAGCCCTTGTTGAAGTACGTAATGTATGTTTGTGACTTAGAAGGTGGTCCTTTGAAACCTGTTGACAATATTGGCCCTCAATGGAGATTGTCATAATTAAATAAGCGACATGTTACAAAACGACATAGCTCTGTTACGAACATTGAAATGTTCGTAACTAAAGTGTACGAAATGTATATCTTTGATGAATTTACAATTTAGTACACCTTCTGTTGAATATTTTGAAATTACTCTTAATGGGACATGTTGCTGTCAGCAACAGCCACCAGACAAATTACTCTCTGAATATTCAGCAGATTAACTGTAAATATTAAAATTAAAATTTAAATACTGAAAATTCAGGTTTCAAATCGACTCCAACACGCGTAAGAAGAACTGGATTCCTCACTTAATAACCTTACTGCGAACATAAGAAGATGATTAGATGAAGAAGAAATACTGTTACATAACATATCTAAGACAGAGTAGGCCTACTCCTGAAAAGGTTATGTAATTTATTGGAAAAGGTTCCACATGTGTTCATCTCGCACCCCCTCCCTAACACCCACCACACACGAGCTGATTGATTCACTTACTATCAAGCTACCACTGCACGTGTGATGATGGGAATAGATGGGACAAAGGAATTCCATACAAAATATAACAATATAGCGAGAAAAAAGGTCACGACAAATCTTTATTCTATTCACGAATCTACGAGGCGTCATTTGGTTTGGAACGTGTGATTGGAATATTTATTCTATGCATGAAATTGCAGAATCGGCGAGTGTCAATCATTCAAAGTTAATAATGAAAACCGTTTCTAAGTTAAATGAGTGAATATTTCAGTATGCAGTGTCCGCGCCACGCGCTACCGGGATGCGCCGTCCATGTTTAATACGGTAAATGCGGACCACAGATGAGCGACAATACACACACACCACTCAGTCTAAATGACAGTCTAAGCAATGTTACATTTTCTACACGCGGCAGCTAGCATCCAAGTATGACACACCGAATGACATTTGGTCTCTGAATAAATTTGGTCTCTAAAATAAGATCGAAGTGGAAAGCAAATGCATGTTCATATCTGACGACAGGAGCGTGGCTAGTTAGTGTAGTTGATGTCCAGAGCGCCTGACTTAGAACCTATCTATGGCCAAAAATTGGGGGTGGGGGTGGCTTTTTACAAAGCTTGACAGAATAAAGTATATGCAAGAGCATCAGCACTAAAACACTGGCTTGGCAATTGATGTGTATTACGTAATGTCACCAATTACACGTTTCTCTTGTGACATTTGCATATATGCCCCTGAATGCAGCATAAAGCCATACCAATTTCTCGCTTCCCAAACCCTCCTAACGTAACTTTTCCATATATAGACTCGGAATTCATCAAAAAGCTTTTGTAACTCTTTGTTCTGTAGCTTTGTTAATCACTTAATTGTCAAGCCGGTCAAAATGGCTTTGCAATAGTCATAAGAGAAGTCCATTCGCAGTCTAACAGAAGACTATTTTTGAAAACGTACTACTGGAATTCTTGCTAATGGATACTCACTGAGAAAAGTGTGTTGAATTTTCTTGATCAATCGTGACACCTAACATGGATAAAGCAGTAATATTATAACAGCTTAAAAACTTTTTGAGTTTGAAATTGGGAATTGGGCAGTAAATCCATCAGAGACATACAATTCGTGCACTTGGCGGACTATTCCAGCTTCAAGTTTGAGAAGTTCTGTTAATTATGATTGTGACGTCAGCATTCCTGTAACGCAATTGTCTATGATGTCATACACTTGAGCGACATGGCGGATTCGTTCAGTAACGGTGACTGAACGAAGAAATGGTGAAAATGTATTGCCTTTCCTTCTTTATCTTCACGATCTCTTTAATAAGAAGTTTAGCTAATTTTGTATGTGCCATTGATATAGTTCAGACAATAGCCACCAATAACACATACTGTCAAAGATATACAATTCGTGCACTTGGCGGACTATTCCAGCTTCAAGTTTGAGAATTTCTTTTAATTATGATTGTGACGTCAGCATGCCTGTGACGTAATTGTCTATGATGTCATACACTTGAGCGACATGGCGGATTCGTTCAGTAACGGTGACTGAACGAAGAAATGATGAAAATGTATTGCCTTTCCTTCTTTATCTCCACGATCTCTTTAATAAGAAGTTTAGCTAATTTTTTATGTGCCCATGATATAGTTCAGACAATAGCCACCAATAACACACACTAATGAACTCCAGTGATTATAGACGAACATATAATTTGCACCGCGTTTTTATTCCAGCTTTGCTTTGATTAAGATGGCATCCATTAGGGCTAAATGTTCGTTAATCAATTTAATATATTCGCTCGGTATATATAACATACGAATATTTATTAAAAGATTACTTTGAACTATTGATTATTAAATGAGACCTTGTCCCGCATCTACGTTGCAACGCATTTATATCTGGGGCACTGAGTAATTTGTTGATTGTATTCTTCAATTCCAGTACGGAGAAACATTAGCGGGAAACTGTTTGCTTAAGGTATGCACACTGCCATAACCCGTTACTTTATCATCTGGAGAGACGGCAGCATCTTTCAGAACATTTCCATCGACCTCATCAGCCTGTAATAAAACGCATGCTATCCGTGATCAGAAGCGAGCCAATGCACGTGCAGATTATAGACCACGAAACTCATTGCTTCCATTCTGACATCTATTCAGAAGAATGCTCTACATTGTTTGCATATCTGGTATCAGTCGTAACTCCAAAATAGCAATGCGTTAATTTGTACTGATTGAACACATATTTCTGGTCTTCCAATGATCACACGTTGCCTATGTTTTATTGTAATATTATGCATCGGCTTCTCTGTCGTGATGGAATTAAATAACTTCAGCGTGATGACGTGTATATAAGTCATCCACACCCTATGTCCCAGTATATATCCGGGACTGTTTTTTAATGCAAGGCACCGATAATTCATCTGAACTGTGCTGTATATGGTTGGAAGGGTTAAAGGTGCACATTCACAGCAGAATGGTTCAAAATAACATTGTGAATAGTTTGCCGGTATACTTCTGTAATGAATGTTGGTGGACGTACGTAAAGGCGGGTTGAATAGAACTAGCTGGAGGGTGAGCACGACACACATTATGATGTTTTCTGTTGGCAAGTCGTATATGGTCGTGTCCATTGGTATATAGTGCAAGATCACCGTGCTTGGTATTAGCACTGCGCTCACCTATCCATTCACATCAGAAATATTAATTTGAAGTGTGTAAGTTAAACTTACCATAAAGGTGAAAGTATATGCTCATAACACTAGAGTTTAGGATTATGTTATTAAGTATTGTTTCATCATTGATCCATCATGATATATATACTAATGACGTGACAGGATGCCGGGCGACGTCAGCTTACCAGACATATAACTGACGCTTACTGCTTTCCAGCGTCTTCTTTTCTGACGGAAGTGATGCACATGATAGACAGAGGTGTCATGTGAACACAGTCATAATCTGATATCAAGAAGGGTGTCAAATGAACTCAAAACTCACGACCCATATGGACTTATGGAACGTTAATTGCGTCTCTACTGATACACTGCCTAGTGAATTACATAACTAATTCTGTCTGACTGTATTCCGATTAACTTTGCTAAAAATACCCAACGGAATTATTGAGTATTGCTGGATGAGATTCACACGTAGATGAACACTAGATGCGGTCGAAGTTATCTGATTACATAACTTATTTACCAGTTTTGAAAGAAGCCAGGCATGGCGTCTACATTACGTTAGACACGCCTGCTCTGTTCGATGGTTGAATCATTTACAAACCTTTTCTCACAGCTTTGTAACCCCCGACCAAGATTTTCCGACGGAAGTATATCCGATAGTGCGGAACTAGATATGATATCTATATGACTTATAGTAATCCAAGATAAATCTCGAACAAATAACGGCATCTGGTAAACAGTGCAATCGTAGATATTTGAGTTATTGATGTATCGTATGCAAAATACATGGTTATCAGAGGTTACCAATGGACCGTTCCAGTTTTAGCCATGCCCCGCCGATGCCTAGATACGGTCCACCCACACTTCGCTGTGTTGGGATTAATCGATCCTCGAATGCACTGACTATCAATTTCCTGAAAGCTATACAGTTAAGCTGTTGACTATTTTGTAACTAATTTGACTGGGTGCTCTTGCTGCCTATGGCAGTCAAATTAGTTTCAAAATATTCAACAGGATATTTATTAAATAGTAGACATACAATTCATACAACAAGGCATATCCCATCTTCAACTATGCGTCTGTGACGTACTTATCTACGCCATTCATGCCGTCACAATGCCGTCATTGATTGCGATGCCATTCTATACGTCACGTAGTTGATTATGACGTCATATGATGGATGGATACGCCGGAAGGGCCAATTTCTGAGCAAATCCAGTTCCAATAAGCACAAATCAATTTGACCATAAATATAACAGTTGTGTCACGTCAATTCGATAAGTAAACTTTGCCATGAATTACCATGGACGCTTTGCGCTAAAAGGTGCGATGTAATATAGTCTGGTGCACACACCTTTACATAAACACAGGTGTTAATGCCATATGTTGAATACCATTTCATGGCCGACACTTCTCCTCGAGAGCAAGTATAGTTGCATTTAAACACGTGGTCGCTTAGTGCATTATTGTTGCCATGCTTGATGATTTTACTTTGCCGCCAGATGGTAGATTCTTAAGCCTTAATTCGCCACAAAGGTCAAGGCAGGAAGTCCTCCGTACTCAACATCTTGATAAAAAAAGATCATGCAATGGCAACGATTACAGTCCTCGATAATATCGCACTGCATAGCCACCACATAGTGTAATAACGAACTATTAGACTGTTGCCATTTAGCTATTGTCGGTGTCAGAAAGGTAAACATAACTCACGTCATACTTTGGCATGCGATTCTTTACCAGATAGAGAAACACTAAAAGAATTTTAATGCGTGCCATTCAGCTTACATGTACCAATATGGACAACCACGTAGCCATTTGTTAACACATTTAAAGTTGCGTAGTCAACAACTCTGGCCGACCACATCACGTACAGAGGAAAAGGAACATGAGGTATGGAGAACCCGAAGAGAATCTGCGTCCTTCGTTATTCAGTCTGAGGAGTCTGAGAGATCCATTTTTAGCTATGGCCCGCCTTTTATAGTATACCCCCGCACATGCTTGTGTTTGATACACCATTCAATACGTACTTTCATTGTAACGTCAGCGTACCTGTGACGTATTTGATTATGACAACCTTTATTTTAAGGCCTATTGGATCTATCCATGTGATTGAATCTGCCATGTGTTGGAGAACTCAGAGAAGCAGAAGCGGAGTATGACCAGCCCGTCTCCTTTAGCAATTGGATGTAAGGAATGTTAAATGTCTGTCAGCATGAATTTCTGTAGACTACGGAGTAACTCTGGATATGCTGAATATTTTGAAAACAATTTGACTGAAAGATTTTGGTGGCCTATTGCAGTCAAATTTCTTACAAAATGGCGCCCAGCGCCATATGTGAGTCTATTGGACTATTGGACAAACCGATCTCTAAATTTCGGGATTAACCCTTTAACCCTCAAATTTGTTCAAGAAAAATTAAAGTTTCTTATAGAAATGCTCATTTTCAGACCATGAGAAGACTATCTTTGAAAACTTACCACTGGAATGACTGGCTCTGTTATCGAGTCAGTCATTCTAGTGGTAAAATTTCAAAAATAATCTTCTCTTGGTTTGCAAATGGACATTTCACAAGAGCACTGCTGAAGCCGTTTTTGGCTGGTATGAGTGTTAAAAGGCTAACATCTACGTGTGTACTAGAGACCAGTTAGTATTGGAATCGCCATGTTTTGATTAGCTTAAGTCCACTACGCTAGTGTATCACTACAGGTAGTGACCTTACCTGAGATTGAGCATACAGGTTCCCTTCACCGGAACCCTATATTTCACTCGAATAGCTTTTATACCCATTATGATATTAACTGCTTGTGTAAATGCAGTCGGTGGAGGAAATTCCACCACAGTCTTTTATTTATTTTTATTAAACTTGAACCGCTAGGAAGATGTTGGTGCATAAAGCGGCAGATCTTACTATACCGGAAATAATTGACCTCGGCACAGCTACCGGAACAGCAGGAAAAAAGTCTTGACAAAAACTGTTCTTCGAATTAACTCATCGACAGCGAGTTAGCAGATCACTTAAGGTGACTGAACTACAAATATAAGACACGTCAATTTCAAGAGATGAAACCCTGAAAGGCTGGTACCTACACATTCTCCAGGTCCTTACCCCATCTATAAATATTACAAGCAATTGCAAGAAAGCTGAAGTAGCGTTTGATGAAATCATTCTACAGGATTTGTAGACAGTGGCTTCACTCCATTTACCATTGCTGAAGTGGAAAAAGCTGTGGAGCAGCTGAACAATGGCAATGCGGCAGATTCTGATGGCATAACAGATGAACACATTACAGAGCGTGGGCATATAACAACCAAACTACTTACTGCCACGATAGAGGCAATTGTTCAATCGGAAATGGTACCAGACGTTCTGGAAACAGGGCTTCTAACAACGGTTTATAAGAAGAAAGGGAATCACAATCAGGCGTCATTATAAAGTGGCATATATGTTACCTCCATTATATGCAAAACGCTGGCAACAATCATAAAGCATCGTATTCAGCAGCGAATATGGAACATCCAGCATCCTCTATAGTTTGGTCTACCGCCAATTTGCCTCATATGTACAATGTACTGTTATTGCAAGAGGGCTGCCTTGAATCCAAATCGCAGAATTTAAAAACCTATGGTGTACTACTTGATGCTAAGTAAGGTTTTGACGTTGTCAACCACGCACGCCTAGCAGGCAAGATGTATCTCTCCAGAATAGGTGGAATGAGATGGACACTAATGACATACCTACATCGAAATGCCTCAAGAATGAAATGCGGTAGCCAATACTCAGAACAACTCCATTCCAGTAAGACTTAATATGGCAAGGTGGTGGGGTTAGAGGACGGTGTTACTGTCTACACATCTATAAAACTTGAATTGAACTGTTGAATATTTTGAAAATAATTTGACATGGCGCTGTTGCTGCTATAGGCAGCATCAGCGCCATGTCCTATTAATTTCAAAACATTCAACAGGTTATCTGTATAGTCAACTTGATATTGGGATTCTTGGAATCCTCGATTCAAAGTAGGCATATGTAAATTGAGTAAAGCACATGGGAAAGAGTGGGCGGAGCTTGGCTAGACAATGGACGGAGCATAGCTAGGAATGGTTACCTCTATTGCTAGGTAATTCTACTGTGTCACACCAAAGTGACCACGCCCCTTCACTCGCGGTGCGCACCACACATATATCACCGATCAACACTATCACCAATGTCTGAGGTAAGACCGACATACGTCCCGATGTGATTATATACCAGTTTGTAGTAACGATCTTATCAGAATTATGGATAACTGTTTCTCTCGCACCATCACCAATAACAACCTTATCCATTGTCATGTGTTTGCTATGCTATGCCTTGATTCATTACTATATGGTCAGATAATACAATATCTAAAATAACGAAATCTGAAAACAGATGACGGACAGAAGTTTCATATTAGATCGTTTAATGTAGCTAGCAGATGTGTGAATTTATCGCAATTCATCAAATTTATCCTCAATGTGCCAGTAGCATTTATGATACTGGGCTTGATTGATTCCATTAATACCAAGCTGCAACGCAGAACCTCGCCAAACTCATGAATAGACGAGGGAAAGGAATTCCATACAACAGAGAATGCTAAAGCGAGCAAGGGTCAGGAAGATGTTTATTTTATTCAAAAAGCTGCAATGTGTAATTCCGTATGGAATTCCTGATAAGGTGTTTTATTCAACGCACGGACTTGCATCATCAACGAACGTCAATCATCCAAAACCAATAATGCACCACGTGTACCGCGTGCCACTAGGAAACGTTTTCATGACTGCCATCATAAATACAGACTATGAGCAGCGCCGCTTAGCATAGCTGGCCGCCTTGTGTGAGACGTCGAATGAAATTTGTCTCGCAATACACGTGGTCTCTCAATAAGATGGCAGTACTAATGGGACCACGACATATGAGGCATACCATCTTAATGGTTCCCTGTGGATGATATGCAAAAAAGCAGGACATATCAAAATACAATCTATTAGCGCCACAAGGCGGACACTCTTAAAGACTGGTTTGACAGCATCTTACGCGTACAAGGGACACTAGCTCAATAATCGTAGCATAAGATAACAGCTAAACTATTTGAACGAATATTATTAATATCATAATTCCACGAGCGACATGTATAAAAGTACAGTAAAGTTTTAGAGAAATAATCGTTCAGAAGATTACAACACACACATGGCTTCTCTCGTACCGCGATTAGCTACACTCACTATGCAAATACATATGCCATCTAATGAAGCGCGTCTAACATTTGTCGTGGGGCGCCGATCTTGCTCGCGTGATGAAGACTGTGCCAGCATACCGCGATGCTTCATCCAGATGAATCAGGTTCCTCTTCCGGTGGCGATGAGGTGAGTTAGTGCGCCTGTCATGGAAACACTGCCCGTACAAGTCTTGATATATGCCTGCTCATAAAGTGTCATGTATGCTCCTTCGGAATATTGGAGAATCCTGCAGTACCTGCATATGGAACAGTGGTAACTGTAGATACACTGTTTCTGAAAGCCCCGGCCCCTACCGACAACAAACATATTCATCAGAGCATGGATCAGGATGTCGATTAGGCTAACTGGAAACATCACTTCCAAGAACTGGGGGGGTTAAAGTTCAACACGTATTTCCCTATAGTCTCTATCCCGGACATAAACACATTCCAGGTATCGTAACCTGGCTCTCGTAAATAAATGATGACATTTCCATTCTGTTTCTCCCATGGTGCTGCTTAAATGATAGCGCTACATCCAGTTTCATTCGGTACCTAATGGTCATGCGGTAGTGTGTGTCAACTGGCCCTTGAATTAATTGATCCATTGGAAGCTAATAACCTAAACGAGCTATATGACGTCATAACAGATTACGTCACGAGTAGGCTGACGCTACAATCAAAATACGTAATTAATGACGTAACTGTGTCCGTCATTATCCTTGAATTGTCTTTCAGTTATACGAATTGTGTGTCTTTACTATTTAATACACATTTTGTTGAATATTTTGAAACTAATTTGACTAGACAGCAACAGCACCCAGTCAAATTAGTTTCAAAATCAACAGGTTAGCTCTATATAGTTACCATGAAATTGGGATACTAGGAATTCAGAATTAAAAATATATAAATCCATCACAACACGCGCAAATCTTGGGCGGAGCTTAGTTTGAAGTGGCAGGCATAGCTAAAAGTGGATATATCCATTGGGTCCGATTGTCTGTGAAACACAGAGATACTAACTGCAGTGTACACACGTTAGCTGAACCATTAGGTGCAGGATCTACAATATGATTGAACAGATGCTAAATGGACCATTATAGAACGACGGAGTTACTAGGCCCAGTGTCCAAATGTTAACTACCTTCGCTTACTCGGCTACTTAATTTCTCACGTCTCGGGGATCATGGGCGCTCTTAATCAAAAGATACGTCAAAAGACATGACTACACTGGAACCAGCTCATGACAGCACGCGCGGACGAATGCATCACCCTCTTCCAGTTACGGGCTATGATAATTAACAAAACCTAGTGACCATACGAGAATTATCACTCTCAACTATGCTATCGAGATACTAGCACTTCTGTACAGCGTCAGAAATGTGTTGTTGAATATCCTGAGAAAAAATTGTTTAAAGGTTCATATCCGCAAATTACTGAAAATAAAATTATTTAAATTATATACTTTTAGAGGCTTAAACTGTGAGCCTAGATGTAATGAAACGAAATAAATCTTAAAATATGATGATTTCATTCCATATAAATTAATATAATGTTTTAAGTTACGAAATTGAAATAGAGGCACGAGCCTCTATTTCAATTTCGCAACTTAGAAAAATTATATTAATTTATTTCGTTCGATTACATATAGACACATAATTTAAGCCTATAAAAGCACGCAATTTTAACAATTTTATTTTCAATCATTCTGGTGTGATATTCACCTTTATATGCAGAAAAATACACCAGCTGTTTCACTCGAAGTCCCATACATGTGCTATTCACACGACATTAAAAATGCTTCAGTCCACTTCCAAGTGTATGATACGATTTCCCAAAAGCTGTCAACGGACCTTTCCAGTTTACCCATCCAACATATGACG
>CM067370.1:4592689-4620189 GCA_034401795.1 Chaetoderma sp. LZ-2023a | reverse complement strand
TTATGATGTAACGAATATCAAATTTTGAAAATAATTTGACTGGCATACTGCTGCTTATGTCAGCAACAGTTCCAGTCAAATTAGTTTCAGAATATTCGACATCGTTTCTGCATTGTTGTTTTGAAATTGAGACTCTGACGTAGAATTATCCATATCAATAACAACGTGA
This sequence comes from Chaetoderma sp. LZ-2023a, assembly GCA_034401795.1. Classification (NCBI taxonomy): domain Eukaryota; kingdom Metazoa; phylum Mollusca; class Caudofoveata; order Chaetodermatida; family Chaetodermatidae; genus Chaetoderma; species Chaetoderma sp. LZ-2023a. The sequence continues at coordinate 4,620,020 of CM067370.1, read as the reverse complement.
TCAATACGCATATCAGTGCAAGTACTAGGGTAGCTCTCTGCGAGGTACGCGCCGCTCCATGGGGAGAAGAGCGCCATACGCAGCTTAATGTAGGAAAATCGTGATTAGCGCCGGCAGTCGTGTGAAGTTCTATGCATCCATGCTATGCTATTCCTCCTATTTATTTCAAGACATGCATCTGCCAGAATATGTTACTACTGTATCTCAACAACCCTTGACCCAACAATCCTCTCCCTCGAATTGACAGATTCAATAAAATAATTACATTGCTGTAAAGCACCAACGACAGCAATTGCCGTGTTCCAAGTACTATAGGTTACACGCGGGTGGCCGTGCATCTATGCATAGAGTCGAGGGTGTTGGCAAAGCGGCATGGATTTGAGTGGCCAATGGCGTCTAAGCTAAACAAAACCTGCCAAAGATCCGCTGGGAATAAGAAGTCTCTGCCTCCTAACGGCTTTATGCAGGAGGATAATCATGTTTAAGCGAACACCAGTGACCCCGCGGACATTGGACTGCCCCATGCCAATAAATCGTAATAAGATTTGCAGCAACAAAATTTGTTCAAACAACGTGGACTGTAATAATAGTATTAAATGGAATTAAAGCAATATAATGGGTTAATTTGTTCAGCACATTGTTCAGCTTTAAATCCAACTAAACTTGGTCAAAAAATTAAAACATTTGCTTATTGAATATCCATTTGCAGGCCACGAGAAAGACGAGTTGAAAAAGTATCACTGGAATAATTGGCTCGACAGTGAGTTCGGTGGTAAGCCTTCAAAACTAGTCCTCTCCTGCTGGCCTGCAAATTAACATTCCTTAAGACCTCGTGCACATCTGAATCATATCATCCAGTTAAAGCACCGTCCACTCAGTATGATGTAGATCTGACATAGATCCAGATACCCAACTTCTGGAGCGGATCAGCATTTTATTCAAAACTACCACCTTCGTATTGCTAAGGATCCCAGATAATGGATCTTTCCCGTTTTAGCTATGCCCGCCCATCTCTAGCTAAGCTCCACCCACGCCTCGCCCGTGCTGGTGTCGATCGAACCCTGAACTCCCTGACTATCAATTTCCAGTAAACTGTACAGGTAAACTGTTGACTATTTTGAAACTAATTTGACATGGTGCTGTTGCTGCCTATGGCAGCAACAGCGCCCATTCCAATTAGTTTCAAAACAGTCAACAGCATCTTTATTAAATAGTAAAGACATACAATTCGTACAGCGACGCTTAGCCCGTCACCAATTATGTGCCCGTGACGTACTTATTTACGGCATTCATGACGGCATTAGCTATGACGTCATCCTACTCGTTACTTAGTTGATTATGACGTCATATAATGGATGGATAAACTAGAAAGGTCCATTATGAGATTGCATGAACTGAATCTACAGAGAAAGTAGCCAATCACACATCTGAATGCAGCCAATCACGCATCTGAATACAGCCAATCACGCATCTGAATGCAGCCAATCACACATCTGAATGCAGCCAATCACAGATCTGAATGCAGCCAATCACACATCTGAATGCAGCCAATCACGCATCTGAATACAGCCAATCACGCATCTGAATACAGCCAATTACGCATCTGAATGCAGCCAATCACACATCTGAATACAGCCAATCACACATCTGAATGCAGCCAATCACGCATCTGAATACAGCCAATCACGCATCTGAATACAGCCAATTACGCATCTGAATGCAGCCAATCACACATCTGAATGCAGCCAATCACACATCTGAATGCAGCCAATCACGCATCTGAATACAGCCAATCACGCGTCTGAATACAGCCAATTACGCATCTGAATGCAGCCAATCACACATCTGAATACAGCCAATCACACATCTGAATGCAGCCAATCACACATTTGAATGCAGCCAATCACGCATCTGAATGCGAACAGTTCCACCATAAAACATTCACGACGAAGACCTCACGTACAGAGTATGTGTCACGGCGCCTGGATATCAATCAATAACATAAGCAGAAAGGAATAATCCACAATGTACAGACTATAAGCATGTCACTGCACACCCAATCAGCACATCCATAAACCTAAAGTCACTGCTTCATCTCAATGCCACTGCAATCAAAAGCCCCAAAACTGACAGCATACACTGTACATAATATGAGAGAAACCCGTATGCCCACTATGTGTCGTTTCATTGACAGTATATACAGTATGCCAGGGAAGTCGGAACGTACTTGGACCTGGAGGGGCTGAATTGTGGGTGGGCTAAAACCTAGGGTGCGCTATTGGCTATTGGGATAAACCATGGGCGAGGCAAAGCCTGGGGTGCTATCGCCACCTTGATTCCCACCCCCTGGTTCCTACGCTTATGCATTCACACTTTGATATAAAGCTCACCTGCTTCTGCTATGGGCAACAGAAGTTTCATTCATTCGGAATGAACTTATAACAAGACCCAAACGGGTTTTCCACCATCGATACCGCGCATCAGGCTCGCATCAATAATCGTACTTGTCCTATCGTGTCACAATTCTATTCACGTATAACCCTGGTATTCCAGTCGTACCAGGATACCGGGTTGTACGGGCAATGACGTACATAATTCAACCGCGCTGTTTAGTTACATAAACCTAGTTACTATAGGCAGTGTTGTTGTACCAGCTCAGTCCAGGCACACTGTCTACGCCAGTCAGCAAGGCTAAAGTCACTGTTTGCAACAAGTTCAATTCAAGGTATGTAACCTTATATTCCTTAAGCTTATTAGTTTTTCTGCGAAGTGTCCCTAAACTAATGAAATAGCAGTACGTGTGCGCGTGCGTGCGCGTGTTTTAAATAGTGAAGATATTTCGACAAATTTGTGTGGGTACTTGTGCTTGAAGTCCAGGGGCCAGTTTTACAAAGGTGCGTAAGTACGATATTGGCCGTAAATATGGCGTAAGTAGGGTAGGGGGCGTAAATCTGGTTTCACGAAAAGCGCGTAACTTACGCGGGGGCGTGAATATGGTCGTAACTTACGCGTGCTGAGACCCACGCGTAAGTTAGACGAAAACGTCTAACCCAGAACATCACGTTCAGAATCACCTTTTCCAGCGTGCACGGCGAGTATTCGCGAGAGGCTAATTAGGTCAACATTTAGGTCGGGAACACGTGTTAAAATTAGATCTGTTTATTCATAGCTATTTCTTTTGTGCACTTCGGAACTTCGCACATTTTCCAGAATGCATTGCTATCGACACAAACAGATCATCACTGAAAGGTTTGCCCTTACTATATACCGTAATTTAAGCTTCCAAAATGAGTCACCAGTTTTCGAATATCCCTATCGCTGTTCTGATAGAGCTCATCCTCTGCCGCGCCTCGCTTCTAACATGTCAAAGCTACAGCTTCGATCTAAAAGTACAGGCAATATTTTGTTGTTTGAAATAATCGAGCCATCATCCTCTAAAATGACACTTCAAATCCAGGATTTAATTTAATCGATAAAGCCTGTATATTATGACCACACTATAGGAGCACATAGTGACTGTCAGAATATGAATAGTGAATCGAGCCAAGGCCCAAGTGTATGCCCTAGGTGACAGATAATAGTTGGCAGATTATTTTGAAAATAGATTGCGTGTGTTGTTACTTCCTTAAGTTCTTAACTGTCAAATTGTTTTCAAAATAATCAGCCAGTTATTTATAGCCATTTTAGCCTTTATCCTTTGTCATAAATAACACAATTTAATTCTCTTTTTCTGGTAAATGAATTTTCGAATACCGGTACAGCTCTGCAGTAATCATAGAAAACAATTTTTGTAAATTTACCACTGGAATGACTGGCTTCGTTATCGAGCCAATTCTTCAAGTTCAAGTGGTAAAATCTAAAAAAATTGTTGCCGCATCCTGCAAGCTTTCACAATGGTTTAATGAAAAGAGCTGCTAACCCTTTACTCCTTGAATTGAAAAATAAATTCCAAGTTTTCATTGAAAATGTCCCTTTGCCGACCAAGAGATTATTTTTTAAATTTTAACACTGGAATGACTGGTTCGGTTATTGAGCCAGCCATCCCAGGGGTAATTAAAAAAAATAATCCTCTTAGTCTGAAAATGCACATTTCTCAAGACCACTGCAGAAGCTGTTTTTTGGCTGGCTAAAGAGTTAAAACAAGAAAACAAGAATCATTTTCAGTGACTTCCATTTCCTTTGTTAAAACTAACCCTATGAACCTGTGGTCGAATAAGGTGGTGGCACAATATACACTCTCTGAATCTGAATTGTTTAAATCAGGTAGCCATATTGGATTTTGAATGCAGGGCAGTTGTCATAGCCACAATAGATATTGTCAAAAGGAACAAATGATGAAAGTTGTTAAGTTCCATCATGCAAATGTCAAACTTATTAACAGACAAACTGCCAGACCTGTGTACACACTAAAGTTTTTCCAGTTTGGCTGCCTTGAAATTAAAATATTCCTCACGGGAAAGGTTTAACCCTTTAATGGCATTGTTCATACACAAGTACACAGAAAGTCTGGGAAAAGTGTGGAATTATATGAAACCAATATATTCAGGCCTTGAAAATTATGCAGAATTTAATATTTTCTCCTACAGCTTTGGAAAATGTATGGGAAATTAAAATATTGTCAGATGTGATTCTCATTTGCAAAATAATATATAAATAATAATCAAAATATTGATGATCTGAAAAATTTGGCAGCTTTCATATGCACAAAGATTTGAGACATAAAATGGGACTAGAAATTGATTAATTAGGTCTGGAAAAGGTATAGAATCATTCTGCAGAAGATGTATGTACCCTGTAATGAGAAAATGTAGTTAAGACAAAAAATTGTCCCATAGAAAATATCCATTTGCAGACCCATGAGAAGACTATTTTTGACAACTTATCACTGAAATGACAGACTGGCTTGATGATTTAGCCAGTCATTCCCGTGATAAGATTTCAAGAATAGCATTCTCTTGGTCTGCAAATGGATTATACATTGCCCCATAGAAAATGTCCATTTGCAGACCATGAGAAGACTATTTTTGACAACTTAACACTGGAATAACTGGCTTGGTGATTGAACCAATCATTGCAGTGATAAGATTTCAAAAATAGCATTCGCTTGGTCTGCGGATGGATATACATTGCTTTATAGAAAATATTCATTTGCAAACAGTGAGAAGACTATTTTGACAACTTACCACTGGAATGACTGCTTGGTGATTGAGCCAATCATTGTAGTGATAAGATTTCAAATATAACATTCTCTTGGTCTGGGAATGGATATACATTGTCACTTAGAAAATTTCCATTTACAGACCATGAGAAGACTATTTTTGACAACTTAACACTGGAATAACTGGCTTGGTGATTGAGCCCATAATTGCAGTGATAAGATTTCAAAAATAGCATTCTCTTGATCTGCGAATGGATATAGATTGCCCCATAGAAAATTTCCATTTGTAGAAAACTATTTTTGACAACTTACCACTGGAATGACTGGCTTGTTGATTGAGCCAATCATTCCAGTGATAGGATTCCAAGAATAGCATTCTCTTTGACTGCAATTCCAGTGGGGGGGGGGGGGGCCCAACTGGTGAATAATATATTATATGATTCAAAAGTACTTTCCTTTGTTTTGCTGCCTGTGCCAGGGTGATGAGTGTGCACCAAATCAATGTCTAGTGTAACAGATAAGAAGGCCTTGCAATGAGATGCAGTTTATGATTTCTTCTTCATTACTCTTAAATGATTGGATGCAGTAAATGGAATAACATCTGTAATACCGTAATAAATTCCCAAAAGACATTCTCAGTCAATCTCAGAATGACAAGCACACACCGGTGATGGATGTGACCACGGTGTTTCTAAAGACTGTTTTCAAAGTCTCATATATACTTGTTATTAACAACACACTCTGATAATTACAGTTCATTACATCATTAATCATATTTAAGGCAAATACTGTATTTATTGAATGAGTTAAAAAGAAAAAATTCAGTTTTAGTGATTGAAGTTTTTATTTAACCATTATGTCAAGTTATGACAATGATTTCAAAATGGTTAATTGTTGCAGAACCAGTAGTTAATAAGACTGGCATATATTGTTTAAAGAGTTGCATGGCCTAGATGTTAAACAAATAATCTTGGGTTAGTGTCTAAATACACATATTGTGTACAGTCACTAATGTACCTGGCCTTACTCAGTCATTTTTGTCAGTAGACACAATGAGTACTGAAAATTGGATATAAGAATCTAAAATTACACCAGTCTTCAATCTACCAGTTTATACAGAATATGAATTCTGTGCTTGATGAATGAAAAATTGTGATTTCTAACTCAGTCATGAGTATCATTCATCAAATACAGAATTCACATGCTGTATGAACTGGTAATTGGAGACTGTTGTAATTTTGAAAAGATAAAACCTCTGTTGCTTACATAATTCTACTATCCTATGCACATTTCTAGGACAGAATTTGTAATTCTGATCATAAGTTTCATACTTCTGGTCAAAAGTCTTACATTTTGACCTGCGATTTCCATATTTGCTGCTAAAATATATACATCTCTGTCCAAATGTTTTGGTTTTAATCTCAAATTACCTCATTTCAAGAAAAAAATGTTAGCATTTCTGACCAAAATGTGTATGTTTTCAGCCAAAATGTGTTTTGAAATTTATTTTCAAGTGTTCTGATTCAAATAATGAGGTTCCAGGTGAGCGATATAATCTCCAGGGTGTTTATTTGTTGGTAATTTATGAAAATATCATAGCCATTTTTTGCATGGTAATGATACTTTATAATTTTTTTTATTTTGGTCCATCTTAAATTACAACTACATGACAAATGCTATAAAGAGACACAAACTTTTCCAACTTAACGGCTTATCACTCAAGCCGCCCCAGACAGTGGTACTGAGAAACGTCCATTGGTAGACCAAGAAGACTATTTTTTAAATTCTGGAATTGGAATGACTTGCTATGAAATTGACTAAATGGTTTAGTCATGCAAAATCATGATGCCCTTGAAATACCGTATCCAGGCTAGATTGAAAGATTCAACCAATGACATGCAGAATACTGCTACCGCATTTGAGCAACATGCCAGAGTGAAATATGTCATCAGATACAGTAAGTAGATGCTGGTAAATTAGCATCATGAATTTATAGCATGAGTGTCTTTCCCATGACTCTGGAACATAAGTATCATCTGAAACATAAACAAAACATGTTTTAAATAATTATTAGCTCACCTGGCCAGAATCGCCAAGTTAGCTTATGCCGTGGCGACCGTCCACTGTCCGTCCGTCCGTCCGTCAACTTTTTCTTTAAACGACTTCTCAAGAGCCACTTGGTTGATTTCAATTATATCTGCAGCAGGCCTGTGCTGTAATATTTCCAATGGTAACCCATAATACGTTGCCTTATATGCTTTAAGGAGACATATGGTAAACCTAAACCTTAGAAAGCTCATTGATGTCAATACTAAAATCAACAGATTATGGTAACCTGGTTCAGGTCCCCTAAAATAAATTTAGGCAACCTCATGGAGAGCGTTTTCAACAGGTTACCATAACAGCACAGGCCTGGGCAGGAAGCATCCTTAGGGTCTAGCGATTCAAGTTTGTTCAAACAGTCGATCGGCCAATTTGGCCGGTGGCCATCTTGGATTTTCGCCGATTTGTAGAAGTCTAAAAATCTTCGAAACCGCTTGGGAATCGATTCAAAACTCATGAAACATCATCTAGGGCAAGAGCTAAGCCAAGTTTGTTCAAGAGAACTTGATTGACCAAATGGTTTGGTGGCCATCTTGTATCATCTAGTTTTCGCGAAAACAACTTCTCCAGAACCGCTGAATGGATCGGGCTGAAAATTGTATATGTGTATATGTAAAAAGCATGTCCGCCATGAATCAATCAAAATATAACGTTTTTGCCGGACATTTCTTAGAAATTCATACTTATTTACCACTGAGCCAATTTTAATAAAACTTGGCTAAGCTTTCTTCACAGAAATTTGATTGGCAAATTTTTCCAATGGTCATTTCGTTTTGTTCGGTTGGGTCAGTGGGCAAATATTTCAGGTAAACGATACAGGCCCCTTGGGCCTCTTGTTAATATTCTAAACAACCCACATGCTTTGCCATAAAGACATGAACAAGCAATGTGTCTCATTTTGTGAGGTATTTGCTATGGTTAAAGGCAAATGGTACATTTTATCTTGTTTTGGTTTTATACAATAACAAGATAGAGATTACAGGCCCTCGCCCTGCCATTTTTATCACTGTACATCTTTCCTATTCGCCAGATTTTGTAATATTACGCCCAAAATTGTGAAACCCTAGTGTATGGTCACATCCTTTCTTATGTGTAAAAATTTTGAGCTAAATAGTTTCCAAAAATTGGATCATGGCTAATGTTGGATATCCGCTTACACAATAAAATTCTTTGTTGTGTTAAAATTTGAGTCAAATCTGATTAGTTTTTATGGGGAGCACCACCACGTAAACAGACCGACACACACACACACACACACCAACCACCCCCCCCCCCCCCACCCCACCAACCACCCCACACACACACACACACACACACACACACGCACATAACCCCCCCCCCCCCACACACACACACACGCACACACAAACACACGAATACAATGATGATGACAACACTGAAATGCTGCTCAAACCCAATACTCCTTTATTGGAATTAGAATTAACGCATACAACAGTGTTAACAATAATTTACTGGTTTATTTTAGCTCAAATTTTAACACAAGAATGTGTGTGATCCTGTACTAAGATTCCACAACTAGGGATGCAATCTAAAAACTGGAAGTGGTTACAATGCCATAACAGTAACTAACAACAGGAGAGTGAGGGTCCGCAATCAGATGGTATTGTTTACTTCAGGAAATCATGTGGAGTATGGGTTGGGATGTGATGGAGTTGGGGTTGCCACCCAGTGGTATGCGCAAACAACCCCCCCCCCCACCCCTCATTGGTGAAATTGTTATTGATCTGTCCTGCTTCCTTGAGGTGATGTTATTTCAATCAACGAAACACTGGTAGAGCTATACAAGCAAACCTGTCTATAACGGTCACTGTATGGACAATATAGTCACTAAGATAGGTGGTCGCTAATTGCAGCTCACCGGCTGTGGGGTTTTAGGTGTATGCATGGCATGTGATCGTGATTTCCTAACAGTAAGACTCAACTCTTATGGATAGTCATCAATTGGTCCCAAAAGCGAGTGTGCGTCGTAGACGTGTATGTCCGCTATAGACAGGTTTGTCGGCATTTCAGCGAAATAGCCCTCTGCCGTTTTAGCGCGCGTTGACTCATAGGCGCCTTCTGCCTGACCTACTTCTGTGCCACTCTCTGTAGTAAGAGAGGTATGACGTCACGCTAAAATGCCTATGCCTTGACCTCATTTGGTGGTTTTTTTCTTAGTTTGCAAACGCATTAGAAAAATCAATGTTAACAAAATCACTAGTTATAGGATTTATTCAAACATGATTATGTCGACACCGTTTATCAAAATAAAACACGAAATTAGGTAACGCTTACCAAGTTTAATGTAGCGGCGAATGTTGAATTGTCGTCTCGCTGCCGTTAGAATATGCAATTGTACTTTCTATATGGTTCGCGCTAGAAGGTATTTGTACTGATTGACCCCGTACTATAAATTAACAACTGACAGCCGTCACATTGCAGTCAACTGGATCATGTCATAAGCGGCGACGATTCTCGCCTTAACGTACTAGAGAGCTCCGCGTCTAAGTTACGCGTTTTATTATTTAGGCGTTTATTTACGACCCCTTTCGTGAAACTGACGTAGGCGCGGGACTTAAGTATAGCGTCTAAGTTAGACGGGGGCGTAACTTACGCACCTTTGTGAAACTGGCCCCTGAAGTAGAGTTCCGATTTGGGCTCACGTATTTATCTATAATAATAGACCCATTCTTGGGAAATGTTGACTGGCGACCTCCGATTGCTAATCTGATAACCCAATTTTATCTCATTTCTTGTTCTTATATTTCTTTTAAACTTTCAGTGCTTGGCTCTCTCAGAACTATGGTCAGCGATAAGATGGGTTAATGTTGGGTGGTGTTTGGTGTAGTGCTACTTACGGCGCTCAGTAGTTTGGAAGCATTGCGTTGTTGGAGGCCTGCTAACTCAACGTGTCCACCACGACCGGATTGTGATGAGTATGGACGAGAGCGGTGTAGATTCTGTGACGTGTGTAGATTGACTGTTGGTGATCCATGTGACAACTGGAAATCTCCGTGAGTATTCACATAGAGTCAAACCTGTCCATAACGGACACTAAAGCAGACATCTTACAAGCACGCGTCTTTAAAAATCACCGCCGGCTGCATAGCCCGAACTGTACGTGCGTGACAAGTATAGACAGCTTTGCCTGTACGGTATCTTCAAATAATGTCCCAAATATTTTAACAATGAAATAGCAATTCCTAAATTTAAACAGCTACAGCTACTTGACCATTCATCCAATGGAGGAATCCAGTTTTAGTGTTGCCTCACCCACCCATCTTTAGCTAAGCTCGACACGCACTTCGCCCATGTTGAGAACCATCTATCCCTGTACTACCTGATTATCAATTTCCAGAAAACTATACTGTAAACTGTTGAATATTTTAAAACTACTTAGACCGGGTGCTGTTGCTGCGCATGACAAATTAGTTTCGAAATAATCAACAGCATGTTTATTAAATAGTAAAAACATACAATTCGAACAACAACGGTTAGTTCGTCATCAATTAAGCGTTCGTGACGAACTTAGCTGCATTATTCATGCCGTAATTTATTTTGACGTCATCTTACACGTCACGCAGTTGATTATGACGTCATATAATTGATGAATACACAGAAATCCTCAATTCATTTTCCATGACAAACAACGTTTGGTGGGCAGATGATGGTGGTTCATTAAAGCATTCCTTAGGAACACTTCTATTCGAGAACCACAATCAGATGGCCACATCAGCTAATTAATAAATTCAAAACAGCTACAGACTTGTTTTAAAATTATTCTGAACATAATTTAACCAGTAATGGCTTCCTAATACAACAAGAACCTATCAAATTAAGTTTTGAAATAGTCAACAGAACAATATGGTCCCTAATTTGTCGTATCTGTCTTGTGGTGTAGTCAACTGTAGCCAGAGAGCTATAACACAACACTGTTTTGTAATGTTACCTGAGGTAACATGTTCTGTGTTGCCTTATGGCTCTATAAATAACCCTATCGTAACCTAACCATTAGAAGCCTTATTGATGACCATGCTAAAATCAACAGGCAAGGTCGGCCTAACCCATTTTGTGTTCCCTACGGGAGCCAAAATGGGTTAGGCTACTTCCCTAAATCTCAACCTATGAGGCAACCTTGCAGAGACACATTTCAGCAGGTCTCCATAACAACACAGGATGGCTATAGGTATATGTCATATTTCAGGCCAGCTATACCAATTCATCAAATATAGGTTAATGCTGTATGTAATGGACACCTGCATTTGGGTGACGATTCATTAAAGGTTATGCACACGCGCACGCGCACGCGCACGCGCACACGGACACGCACACGCACGCACGCACGCACGCACGCACGCACGCACGCACGCACGCACGCACGCACGCACGCACGCACGCACGCACGCACGCACGCGGGCGCACACACACACACACAATAGGTGGTTGAACAGGTTGAACAGGATGACGAAGGGGCATACAAGCACAACATCTAACAATTCATGCCGAATTTCATGGCATACATCACGCCAGACATACGCTATGCATTTTACTTATAGGCTTCTCTCACCAACCAGTGTTTATTTTTAAAGGTCTATCCATTTCTATGTGATTGAGAAAGTGTAGTTTCTGGTCACGAGCATATTTTTACTCCGGTTCCGGTTTATGATATAGCTTTTGTGGTTTCTTTTACATGGGCCCCATTTCCTTATGGAAGATGGTCCTTCATTAGGCGTGTGCTCCCCAGTTTTATTTAGACCAACCTGCTCCACATTTTCAATGTCCAAAATTCGTGTGATATTGTTATTACGGAATAGCGTACATTTACTTCAGAATGTAAAAAAGATTAAATAGTATCAAGCAGAATGGGTGAAAGCTGTATGTACTCTTATGTATGCGTATATGATTCAAGCATGCGCTATTGTTCACCGTTTCGTATTATTTTTCACACCCAGACACCCACCCATGGCCGTGGAAAATCGTGGTTGTCAATTGTGTATGCATTTAGCGCGGTAACGTGACATTTAAGGCCCGGTACCATGTCTTTCGCACTTGAATGGAATGTGCATTTACATATTTATTCATAGACATGCATTAATCCCCTCTCTTTGTTGCTTATGTTTTGATAAACGTGATTTGACAATTCTAGTGGACCATATTTGTCTATGGCATCTTGTTACTATTAACAAATGGCGAGGAGCACCGCGATACGTCGCTATCACCTTTATAACGTCATTGGACTGGTGCATAGTTGCATTTTTTACATACGGCATTTAGTTGCATCTTCTTGGACTTCGTCCAACAAGAAGAAGCGCTGCATCTAAATGCCGTACGTAAAAAATAAAACTATGCTGGCGTGTATGTCGCTGGCAATAGACCTAATTATTATTGTTGTGACTATCGTGGACTGGATTTTCCAGAATGCCCTCCAAGCGTGATGAAAAATTAGCCTTAAATGTCCTATACATGGATAACCTACGTATTTAGGACATTTCGACCATATACAAATTCGTCCTATTAAACTAAACAATAAAACCTACTTTCATATTACATTAATTATTGCATCATACAGAATGTGTTGTATTGGCACCTCTATGGCGTCACACATTGTTCCTTCACGAGACAAAATGGCGGCGCCCACAAGCTAATACTAATTTGATGCTCAAACGTAAATCATTGTCATATATGTAAAGAAAACCATCTGAAAATGGTTAGTAAGTAATCTAATTTATAGCAAGTACAGCACCACACTTGAGTGCCCCCTTAATTTCACCGCAAACGCTATCTACCTAAGGACATGCGTAATCACCAGCGGTCTTTATAGCTATGACCCGGGCATTTCTAGCTAAACTTCGCCCTTAGGGTTTAATCAAATCTGTCTCTGATGAACAGGTACATGGACCTTATGGCGCGGTCGATTCATAGATCCGATCTGGCGCTCAGGTATATGACTGCATAATCAATTGAGTCTCATGTAATCTGGTGTCAAAATCAAGATGAGATACTGCAACTCAGTCGTTCGAATCGATTTATTTACAGACGCCTGAGCTGCCAGAATCCCAATTTCAAGGTTACTATACAAGTAAGCCGTTGAATATTTTGAAACAAATTTTACTTGTGGCTTTTGTTGCCCAGAATATTTATTAAATTGTAATTTCATCAAAGCCATACAATTCGCACACATGATTGACATTTCCAGTTTCACGGCGGACATACAATACGTCACCATGATTGCAACGTCAGCCTACACGTGAAGCAATTGATTATGACGTCATATGGGGTACTTTAGCAACATATCGGATCTCTCAATCGACCCTGTCATAAGGCCCACGTGTGTTCGCTATAGACAGAGTTGATGTAATGCTAGGATGGGAGGTCGAGAGCATATATAGCGAAAGAAAGTTAGAGGTTTACGCAAATTTCCCTCTAATTTAAATTCTGTAGATATGTAAATAAGATGCATTTGATGCTATGTTTGTTTTCTTGTTCTGTTAGGTGTGAGCGAAATTTGGTATGCAGAACAGATGACGGCGAAGTTGACGTAGGCCGTCTACCCTGGCATCATTGGGTATCGGGAGTATGTATGATCCCGAATCAGTAGTAATCTGAGATAATTGTTGATGGAGGTGACACGAACATGACAAGTCACGATTTTATAATAAATTAGCGTTAAACAAAACACATATTTTCAATGTATAGTTTATGTTCATAGTCCACGTGGTCTACAGTAAATACTGATATTGATATACCTGCCTGATAGCGCGGGTTACTGGGCGGGCTTTGCTTCAGTACCGGCCCAGTAACCTCGGTTCTCAGGAATTCAGCAGTCCGTGAGCAGCTTGATTATTTGTTAGGCTAAAATTACATTCCAAATGTCGAGACAAGCTAAATTTGAGGCAATTCAGAAGTCACGAGTAATCCAACCAGCGTATGAACTACATGTTGTTCTCTAATTTATTTGATAACACTTTGTGTATTTCCCAAAGCAGATTTACAAGATATAAACTAATATTGTTCTCAAATTATTGTGGTCTGCTGGGTGGGTGGGTGGGTTGATGGGTGATATCAGCCGTGTGACGTTTCTCCTTGGACGTAGGTGACGCGATCAAGGATTCTATTTTTTCTCACCTAAATCTAAATATAATGATAATATCCGTTTCAAGTGCGACAATCTGTATGTCATGGAACCATAGGGCCTAAAGATCAATTTAAGTGCGTTCCCCGAATAACAGATATTAGTTTACTAAGCTTAATTTGATGATATGTACCTCTAGAGTAGTGGTACTCTACAGTAGAATCTAGACCAGAGAGCACCCGCGCATCACTTTGTGGCTCATAGCTAGCCATGATGCTAGAGTGAGATGAGATGACAGATAAGCTATATCTCATTCCTGGTATTGTCTATCATGGAGGAACCTTTCTTGAGTTAACTCGCCTCGATTATAAGCTAGATGGATCCTCAGAATAGATGGATCCAGTGCTAGATAGGACATGCCCATTTCTAGCTAATCTCCGCCCATGTTTTGCGCGTGCTGGGATCAATTTATATACTTTGAACCCTGCATTCTCAAAATTAAATTTTCAAGGTAACTATACATGTAAGCTGTTGCATATTTAACACTAATTTGACTTGTTGTTCTCGCTTCTATAGCAGCAACAGCACCGAGTCAAATTAGTTTCTGAGGATGTACTATTTAATAAACATTCTGTTCTATTTTGAAAGTTTCAAACAGAATATTTATTAAAGAGTAAAAAGTCATACTACATATAACGTAATTGATTATGAAGCTGTCGTTGCCAGATTGGATCCATCCATTGTCTGGACCGTGACCAAAACTTTATGTACAACCGCTGTCATTCTCACAGATAACTGATGTTAAGGAAGTTAAATATGAAACATACTGTCGGCGAGTTCCAGTCCCAAGACAGTAATTCAGATTGGCACACAAGATTGAGTGATGATTGCCTTTGAGGATTAGGCGACAACCATGACATTCCCCGAGACAGATCGACCACAATGAATCAGTTTCCCCATGGTACAAATCTGTCTTCCCAGTTCGACATCGTCTGTTGAATCAACACAATAAATATGATAGCTATAACCTTTTTCGATCTAGAATTCCTGTAAAATATTTATCAATTAATCAGGAAAGAGAGCTACACAAAATAAGTTCCAATCCAGAGAAGTTATTTGAGCAGATAAGTTCCCCGAACCCACTCTCTCCGAGCAGATACACACCCCAGGACAACCACTCTCTCACGTCTCTCAATAGCGCCTGGAGATAACACAATTTCAAGGTTTACGGTATTTGAGGTGAAAGACTATACATGTGTCTCTCTGCGTCACCTCAGCTGGGATTGACACATTTATGACCAGAACAGAAAATAAATAGCTCTATGAAATAATAGAACAACTCTCTGTATGTCGTCGTCGTTGTCGTCGTCGTGATCGTCGTCGTCCTCGTCGTCGTCGTTAAGCCTTCCATACAGACTAACTGAATACTGAAGATAATATTTTAATACGAGGACATTCTGATTAAAGCATGCAAAAGGACGACCGTAATATATAATATCGAGAAATTAATCCCCTAGATTCGTAGAGAAAATACAAATTCAGCTTACACATCATACACTACTTTCATCTTATCATCTAGATACTTAAATCGGATTTAATATTTCAGATAGAGATGTATAATTTCTTTATTAAATTCGTTTATTATATTGATTCTAAAACCGTCTTGTCTGAAACAGCTTGACATTTCTCGTCTGACATGTGTCTGACAGTAGCTAACCTGTTATGTCCACTAATGCTAGCATATTGTCGCTATCATCTACAACATACGCGCTATGTCGTACAACAAGCTGGTAGATTGGCATTGGCTTCTGTCATCACGATTTCAATCTAGTCTCTATACGTATAGGTACGTGCGCATATCTGTCGTACCCATACACGCATAACGTGGTGTATGGGTACGACAGATATGCGCACGTACCTATACGTATGGAGCACAAATGTCAGATAGTCTCCGGATACAAATAAACTGCATGGCATTTGCAGTCTCACGAGGACAAACAATACTGTAAGAAAGATAATCAGGATCTGGAAATGTCCAGAACATTATGGTTGGTCACCAAAACAGATGCTCTCTTGAATTGCTTTAGGTAAAATGACCAAAGCTGTTGTTGAGGAGCAGCTATCAAGCGTTTGTTGATTGAATTGAGGAACTCGGTACAAACCACACGGATAAATCATGCATGGCGGTGTCTTCAATGTGGAACACGATGTGACAGTAACACAGCCTGATGCAACAGAATCTCATATACTGTCCTTGAGATATGGGATCACTTCAATTGTAGCCATATTTACGATGATCTGCAAGTGCTTACCTATGCTTGTCAAGATGCATAACGATAGTAGTAGTGATGTTGCACCCTGTAGCACGGATCGACCAGACGGGTACGAACCGGTCCAGCTAAGCTGGGTACGTGACGACCGTTCCGGATGCGCTCCAAGCACGCCACACCCCCCTGAATAGGATAGTACGCGTGTGTAAAGCTCTCTGAGAGAGGTTTTCGTTAAAAATGGCAGTCCGTAAGAACGCATAGCGCGCATGCGTGCGCGTCAGAGCTTCCCTGGAAACACGTGTCAGGATTGGAAGCGGTTGCTTATAGTGTACCGAGTTGGTACTGTGTTTTGCTCAAATCACACTATTCTCGTTGTTCTTGGTACCGATCAGGACCAGAATGAAACCAGGATTATTATCTTCAAAATATTGCTTTGACGTCGTAATGGCGTGTATACGTTAACTGAATAGGGAATGTGCTGTTCACGTGATAACCACGTCACCACTTCTAGCAGCGCGCGGATTGGCTACTGCTCGCCCTCTGATTGGCTGAAGCGCCTGCCTCTGGCGTCACGTGTAGTATAAAAGGGACGAATAAATGAGAATCGAGAGCATCAGCGGCGGGAAGCCGACACAGTCAGGAAGACTGATGGACCAGTGCAGTGCAAGACGCGGGACAACTGCTAACCGACGCTGGTACCAACACCACTGCGGTGCCTCTCGGAATTGAGATCTCCTGCACTGGTGGGCAGTCTTAAAACTTTTCCGAGATTATAATTTTGGAAGCTTCCGGACGGCCATCCCGGGGGTGGTGGGGTGGGGGGGGGCAATAAATTAATATAACAACTCCCTTTCCGGAACTTTCTCAGAGAAGTTTCCTGCGGATGGGCCTTGCGCCCCGATGTGATTCTACAGGATGTAGAGCTGATGGTGATTCTTGGTGGATAACTCGCCGGATCTTCCAACCACGCTGAAGAGTCGTATCAAAGTGGTATGTCGCGTGTGTTAATTAACTTTTAGACCACAGTCTGGTGGGACTGCTCAGTGCGCCGCACGAGATATGCGACATATCCTGCACCGTGTACCCAGTTATTGTACATGCATATTTAATTACAAACATAGCCCTCATTGTTAATGGGCTTGCCCTGTAGGTGGGGCTTAGAATACACCTTCCGTATCCTCTGCGTGTCGTAAGAGGCGACTAAAGGAGGTAAGGGTGAGATAACCCTGAAAGAAACCTCGAGTGCTGAAGACGGAGGTTCCAGGCCGCACGGCGCACTCTAATAAACCATGGATCCACGCACTTAACGCTTATGATCATGTCGATAGTCACTTACAGGACTGGCGGTATGATTAGCGAACGAAAAGAAGAAAAAAAAGAAGATTGTTAATGGGCAACTTTCAAACTTTGCAACCACTGTTTAAATTATGTATCAGTTAATCTGACTATCCAGTGGACATCTTTTTAACCGTTCTTCTTCACCGTCTGGAGAGTGGGGCGCATCAACAGTCTGCCTGCGGAAATCTTCCCTGCATTCGAAATCGTGCCATCTCGCGCTACACAACCGTGGCATATCAATTTCAGTGATTTACGAACTCTTACTGTGCCGATGACCAGTAGGTACTCAAGTAACTCTACTATTGTGCATTTAATTTTTTCCGCAATTGGTACTGATGACTAATAGGCACCTACCGATCCTTCTGACTGCATTTTATACTTTCTGTTTCATACTGTACATATTATCTTTATTTCCGTGTGCTCTCAACTAACAGCACCGTTAGGTCCTATGACCTGTGATATATCGCTAGCACTGTATTAGTTAGTTATGTATATGGCAAGTAGCCATCCTAGTTATTATGTTTTGTTTTTATATAGAAACCCTAGGACGCAGTACGCTAGGTAATACTATGCAGCAACATTATATCCGCATCACTATGTTCCCAGAGCATCAATTTTACACCGAGGTCGCCGATCATGCTCCAAGCGCTCGAACCTGACATGTTGCCGACTAAACCTGGCTATTCTAGCTCGATAGGATAGGTTTAAAGTAGTTAGGGACAATCTCTCCGTAAGAGACCCGTGTATGCCTCTTTTCCCATTGTAGTGGATGTGTAACACCATGCACCGGCTAGGTTGTTTAAAATTGAGCAATTGGCCTCTTATTAATATTGAGTGATTGTCTCTTCCTACGCTCCTCCAGCCGCATGGCTTAATAATTGTCTGGACTCCCAATCGACACGTTAGCAGGATCCGACTCTGGGAAACTATTGGAATTTCCGAGCGGTAATAACTAAAGTGCCGAGTTACATACACCGAACCCCCACCCACTCCACCCCACCCCCGTATCTTTGGATACCAGTTAGTTTAGATTCCTCCGCCAATGTAGGAAGCACTGCGAAAAGAATTTATATTATTTATTATGTGACACCGGCCTGCAGTGCATCTCTGGGTATTCTGGAACTTAACCCTAATGACAGGTAAAATATTAATTCCGTAAACACGCGGTGACGGATGAGATGCGGATCTCCATCCAATTCGTTGTAGTGTCTGGATGAGGTTTTAGAACCCACCACGCCCTCACGGGGAAGCCACTGGCGATGGATATCCATCTCTCCTTCCCCAACATAAACGATATAGCGCTTTCTAAATTGCTTCTGTGAACTGTAAATTGTCCTAATGATGTTATATGTGGTTGCGGGACAATTGTGACCGGATCGTCATATGATTCGGAAGCTGTTGCTCCGTAACATGTATGCACGCTATCTTCCTGAGATAGATGCTAGGCTGGGTGACCCTCGGGAAGCTGGGCATCTTCGCCAGTTAGATGTATCTGTCTAAAGGTAGGTAGGAATCCCTGCCACTTGCGGCCAAAGCTTGTAATCGTATCTAATAACCAAATGGTAGGTTAGAATGTAGCAGAAGGCCCGCATAAATAAAGTGGCAACTACCAATACAGTATCTTTGGACCTACATAAGACGGTGACCTGTGAATTCTTCGGAAATGATTCGTCACGTCTTGACGTAAACTAGTGTGCATCACATTAATTATGGTTTCACTAGGATTGACCAGCACTTAGCTTTTTGTTTGAACAAAAGATTGGCCCTTTTTGCCAGCTCTTTTCCTCAGTTTCGGCATTGAAGGCATTTCCTGTGATGGAGGCCCACGCGAGGCACGTTCCTCATGCACAACAACGTTTTGTGAGTGTTATGGGTATAATTGGTTTATATTAAACTACCAAGTAGCCTCGTTGCGATGCTCTCTTGCGGGTATACCTCTGCGGATTTAGGGATCTGTGTGGTACCTTTGGCGAGACCATGTAGAAAGAACACAAAGTAGCTCTATGTACTGTATTTTCTTGCTCATTACTGTCAAACAAGTAGCAGTGTTTTGTATAGTTATTAATTGTAACTGTTTAATTATATCAGCATGTCCAGACATATAAGTTAGTAATGGACCGTCATACCCGTGACACCAACAGTTGGGACGAGACAGTGAGGTTCAACCTTGGCGGCAATGGTCACACGGCCCCACTGGAACGTGAACGTTCCACCAGCTCTAAAGGCCGGTCATTCTTTGTACCGTCCGGAGAGACACGATACGGGATCAGCAACCCCGAGAACCACAGCTAACCAGCCCTCCTACGCATCCTGTACATGCGGTGCAGCGGAGTGGAGCGACATGGCGGACCAGCGCGTACCCCACGAGCTACACACCCCACCGCAACCCAGCAATGGGGGGTGGGGTGTGTCTAGGAGGGCAGTCCCCGCTCATAGGCGGGGCGCCAGGTGTAAACCGACCCCCTACCGGGGAAATTAGTTTTCAATTAGATGAACCGAGAAGACGTTTTCTACATTTTGAGTGATAAATAGCGAACTTACTTTGCTTCCATACTTTGCTTGTGATTTTCGGATCAATTTGAACAAACCTGAATTTCAGCGCAACGTTTACTGAACTTCGATATTTCTTCAACGTGAAATTTGTAATATTAACAGGTGTTTGCTGCTAGTTACTGCTCCATTGCTTAACCATACTATACTACGCTATATACAGTACATACGGTAGACTGGTTGCAAAGCTGATTCCTGTCCCAGGTGCATCCAGTGATCCAAATTCTCGCTCTTTCTTGTCTTGTTTATTAAATGGTTTTTTTGTTTTCAAGCGATCAGCCATTCATTCCTGACAATGCTACGAGAATTCATCTTGCATTAGACAGTAAAGCTGGAAGAATTCCCTTTCACGTCATAAAACACATCTAGCTATATCATCAAGTCGTCTATTTTCATGATAATGCGACGGTTGTAACATGAAAAAGTTAATGGACCCTTCCAGTTTTAGCTATGTCCAGCCCACCATTAGCTAAGCTCCACCCATACCTCGCTCGTGCTGGGATCGATAGATCTCTGAACTCCCTGACTATCAATTTCCAGAAAACTATGCGGGTAAGCTATTGAATATTGACTGGGTACTGTTGTTGCCTATGGCATGCTTATTAAATAGCAAAGCCATACAATTCGTACAACGTGTCGAACTATGGGCTTGTTAAGTAATGACGTATTTCCGGGTTCAGCTCGATTGTCAAATACACAAAACAATGTTTTGGTTTAACAACCAATGATGACGTCATAAACGGTGCGTATGACGTAATGAAGCAAAATACACACTTCCGGATTGCGAATCACGCGCAGTGACGTCATACTTAACGAGTCCATTAAGCGTTAAAGACTCACTATTTCGAAT
Source organism: Chaetoderma sp. LZ-2023a (assembly GCA_034401795.1). NCBI lineage: Eukaryota > Metazoa > Mollusca > Caudofoveata > Chaetodermatida > Chaetodermatidae > Chaetoderma > Chaetoderma sp. LZ-2023a. The sequence continues at coordinate 4,598,679 of CM067370.1, read as the reverse complement.
CATTCATGTTATGATTATGACGTCAGCATACACGCCACTTAGTTGATTATGACGTGATATGACATCATATGATCGGTGGATAAACTTGGAAAGGCCCATTATAAGAGATGCCCTGGGTATAGTTGAAATCTACGTAAGCATATAACAGGGAGCCACTTCGTTGACATTACTGGGTGAGATGTAATTATAACAATGAAAATCCAAATGTATCGTGCTGTGAGCGTCTGCCGCTTAGACAGTTGTTCTAATTCCTTGTCGGATATGAAAATGTTTCAGGCGAGGTACAACAAATTACCCTTAGTCATTCGCATATTAATTCACGCTGCCGTTCATATACATGGAATGCTCGCATCTGTCGGTTTCTCTCAACACAGACTCGGCATTATCTATCACGAATTCAGTGTTGCTAAGCCAGTGATGATTGGCTCCGATCAGCGGGGTGCCAACTTCTACAATTTCCTGGCACCAGGCAACAGAGGTGTCATTCCCTTTAAGAATAGTTCCGCTATGTCTATCACATTAACCGGTGCAATTATGGGACAATCGAGAGCACATGAATGCCATTTGACGAGCATATTATCTCACATTATTTTCCTTCGTGAGAGAGGAGATAGCGTAACAGGAGGGATTGAAGTCATTGTGAGTGTATGTCGACAACCCAAGGGCAAGATAAATTAAAACTGGTACAGCTATTATTAAGATCGCAGGCGGTTTTTCCAAACACTAAATGGGATTACGGATGTTCCTCTAGAGATTCGCACGGCGCTGGAACTCGCCGATACTGATGGGCCAATACTTAATGAACAATTTCCCAATATTAATGCCATGGTCGTGTACTACGGGGTTCGTGATATATGACCACGACTGTCTCTAAATTAACTTTTCTTGGGTGCAATCAATAAGCGTGGACATAAATTTGTGTTACAATCTCGCAGCACCAGCACCAGCTGGCATTATTTAAAACTATGAATCATATGGATACCCACTTTCTATCGGAACAATTCAATTTACCCGTCCAAACTTCATATTCAAGATTTTAACCATGTCAGTTAGTAAAATAAGAATTTAATTTAACTGCAATTGGCAAATCAGTTTAAATTATTAAACTGTTTTAACGAATGTGATCTGATTCTGATTATATTCGTATGTTCTTATCTAAAAATACAATTGTCCGATTTTAGTTTTATGCCTTATCATAGAGCATCTAAAGAATTTGACAAAATGTACCTTGCGAGATATTTGAGTTATTGATGTCCCGTGTGCAGCACAGGCAACCACGGCCAACCGCAGACATTCGTTGACCCACATTAATGATGGAGCCAAAAACCCCACTGCATCCATCGTCATGTATCATGTAGCTGGCATATTCTCGATATGCCTGATACATTGACTGTGGGAGATGCTTGTTGGTGAAAATAAGCCTTGTGATAAAGATAAACAGTTAACGTCTGTAATATTACATCATCTACCATTTGCGACAAATCGATGCGTTATCACCTGTAGTCCCAATGTGTGCTCGCGGTAACGCGATAACGATAGCTTGAGCATGGCAATTTCGCTAATATGCATATCAGATTCAGGCAGATCTCTCTTAATTTATATGGAATATAATCATCTTATGCTTCATTACATCTAAGAGCACAATTTAAGTCTCCAAAAGTATACAACTTTAGCAATTTTCAAGCTTTTTAGTGGGAATATGCACGTTTATACACATGGCTGAGTGAAGCCCAATATATATGATCAAAAAGGACAAGTGTAAATGTACTATAGTTATGAACATATTATGAATGATTTTATGTGCCGGTCAACACATTGTAGATCTTAAGAATATCTCTCTAACACACAACGATCAACATATTGAAATTAGTTTTACTGAGCTGCTTGACAAGAAGTACTGCAATGGTAACTGGTGTATTTAGCAATATTATCGCACTGTATATACGCATCAGATAACGTGTTAGGCTGAGGCATGGTCGGCTTTTGACGTTTAAGCATTATCGACGTCACTAAGCCAAGCGATCGATATCCTAGAGGCTTTGCTAAGAGGCACGTCATTAACTTACCCCCTACAACCGAGCTACTGTACTTAGTGATTACGATTTACCTCACATATACCTAGATGATAGAACAGTTATTGGCATATACCTAGATGATAGAACAGTCATTGGCATAAACCTGGATGATAGAACAGTCATTGGCATATACCTAGATGATAGAACAGTCATTGGCATATACCTGGATGATAGAACAGTCATTGGCATATACCTGGATGATAGACCAGTCATTGGCATATACCTGGATGATAGAACAGTCATTGGCATATACCTGGATGATAGAACAGTCATTGGCATATACCTGGATGATAGAACAGTCATTGGCATATACCTGGATGATAGAACAGTCATTGGCATATACCCGGATGATAGAACAGTCATTGGCATATACCTGGATGATAGAACAGTCATTGGCATATACCTGGATGATAGAACAGTCATTGGCATATACCTGTTGTGTTCACATTGCTCATGTAGAATACTCATCCTCTATTACATAGCCACGGTGTACAGGACTTGTTGTTCAATGGGAATGGTGTTATACTCATCCTCTATTACATAGCCACGGTGTGCAGGACTTGTTGTTCAATGGGAATGGTGTTATACTCATCCTCTATTACATAGCCACGGTGTGCAGGACTTGTTGTTCAATGGGAATGGTGTTATACTCATCCTCTATTACATAGCCACGGTGTGCAGGACTTGTTGTTCAAATTGGGGATGCTGTTATGGAATGGTGTTATTGTTTAAGACAGCATCCCAGTTTTCGGAATGTGAACCATTCGCCGTTCTACAGTTGATAGAGAAATATAGCTTATGTTCCTAACATCATTATGAGGGGAACTGATGCCATTTATGCCGTGGCCTCTCTACTTGGATAGGCTACGATTGTCAATATTTGTCCTTTAATCTATATTTCATAATATAATAGTTAACTTTATTTCATTGACATATGTTGGAATAACTAACCCGCGTTAGAATAGAGGTATTAATTCTACCTATGCCAGTTCATTTCTAGCCCCCCCCCCCCCCCGCTTTACGCGTGGGTTTAAATTCATTTTAACGCTTCCAACACTGGATTTTAACAATCTAACTTACAATGTAACTATAAATGGAATATTTACGAGATTGTAATTTCATAAAAGCTACAATTCAGACCGGTACTGCCGGAACTTTGCGCCTTTCGTGTCGAACAGATCGGGTCCCTCAATTGTCTTGCTGTTATGTGAATGGTTATTATAGCCTGCTATTAGAACATTGCACAGGATGACATTGATGTCAGAAACGTTAGATTTTAAGTGCAGAACATACCTGTAAAGATTCGACATGACTGAGAAAATACACATGGATAGACGAAGACTGTAACTCCTTAAGAAAGGTGATCAGTTGACGAGTAAGCCCGAGTGACATGGTCAGATAGATTGCACAATTAATTGTACGACGTTGACTAAAGCCTATGGGGCGTACAATAACGTGTACAATCTATTTGACCGTGTACCTCTGGCAATAGTATGTCTACAATCAGTTGTCACATGGCCCAATGCTATCCACTAGATAGGTTCTTATAATCAAGATCGGCAGCATTTCGTATCGCATCGACGTCTTTTGCCAGCTTCTAAGTAAATCATCAAAATATAGACAGATGGCAGTACAGATAAGCAACATTAATCTTAATCCTGACAGTTTCTTCCCGAGAATGTGTTCCTTAGTTAGCTGTGAATAACTGTTATCGATTTCAAATAACGAAGGCTTGCTAACAGAGACATCAGTAAAACTGTCAATTGTCTGGACCGCGTCCAAGACCTTACCCAATAGACAATTTCATTCATAACTCACAGATAACTGGCCATCAGGCGGCTTAATATGAAATAACATAAATATTTTATAAACGATTTGACAGGAACTTGTTCTTCTTTGACGCAACCAGAAGCTTCTGCCCAAAAGGCTCTCAGCATTTAGAGTAGTAGCTTAAGCACTAAGTACTTCATAATCAGCTAAGCGACGTGTAGGATGACATCATAATCACTACATCATACATGATTATATTTGGCCCGTATTTAAATTGCATGGCTCTACTATTTAATAAACACGCTGTTGAATATTTTGAAACTAATTTGACTGGACGCTATTGCTGCCATATCAGCGCCCGTACAGTCAAATTTGTTCCGAAATATTCAATAGCTTACCTGTATAGTTTTCTGGAAATTGATAGCCAGGGAGTTCAGAGATCGATCGATCCCACGAAGGAGATGCTGGTGGAGCTTAGCTAGAGATGGGCGGGATATAGCTAAAAATGGAAAGGTCCATTCACAAGTTTTAGACTGACTGATAGACTAATTAAATTTGAGAGTTAACTGACAGACATAGATTTCATCAAACCAGTCAGCTAAATGGAGTGAGTTACATAAAGCGCTAGTTGGTCTTTTCGTCGTCGTCGTCATCGTCGTCGTCCGCTACTAGTGGTGCCGCTGCCGCGGCTGGGATTGACGCCGTTATGACTGTTCTGGATCTAAGATAAATGATTCATATGGATGAACGAGTTACGAATAATCATAAACATGGATGAAACTGGCCACCCGGATTTATGGCATCGACGTCTCTGTTAGCAGGCCCTCGGTATGAGTGACCAGTCAGTGTGACCAACATCATTTGAATCGAACCATAAAAGCGTTTGATCTGATTATCTCGAATATTTGGCGCGTTGATCAGAGGATAAACGGTTGCAGACGATGCAGACACACGCGTTTCCACGGCGCATACTGAGACTGTGTACGCTGATTATCCTCATGGAGAAATATTAACGAAACCGAATCGTATAATTATTAATTTAATTCTCGTTATTAAGCTGTCTATCTGACCGACCGACGAAAAGACTCACGCGGACAAAGAAGATAATGTAAATACGGTGTAGAAAGCAGAATAATCTCCCATGATCTATTTAGTTCAGTTCGTATTGTCTATAAATAGATATTCTTATGAGGAAATTTAGATTTTCTTAAAGAAATATAGGCGGTAAATGGTTAAATGTAATGAGCTGTTGGGTAAATCGACGATAATTTGACTGACTGATGCTGCCGCCTTGAGTGGCAAATCAGTCAGTCAAAGTGGAGCTAATTTATCCAGTGATTAAATTAACTACAATAAATGGTCAAATGCATTAAGGATAATTTGACTGAAAGTTGGTAAAGCATCGAGTAGCAACGGCTTTAAGTCAAATTAGAATTAAAATATTTGATTGTTTTAAATACCATATAAACGATTTTGTATAAACTTGGAAATAGGTCTACCTCTATGTCTTGTATATACATGTATATAATTGTACATAATCAGCTGAGTATGTGTATGATTTGTGTGTGTGCGTGCGTGCGTGTGTGCGTGCGTGCGCGTGCGCGTGCGCGTGCGCGTGCGCCCGCGCCCGTGTGTGTGTGCATGCGTGTGTGTGTACACGTGTGCGTATAATGTGCGAGTGCGTGTAAGCGTGTGTATGCGCGTGCGTATGTACGGGTGTGTGTACGTGCATGCCTGCATATGCCAGTGCGCGCGTGAGTATGCATGCGGGTGTGCAAGGGCGTGACTGCGTGTATTTGTATGCGTGATCGCCTATTTGTCCGTTTGCTTACATCTGCTTGTGTGTGCCCTGTATGACTGAGCGTGTGTGAGTGTGTGTTTGGAAAGAGTGTATGTATATGTATATTTATTAGCCTGTATATACTTATTATTATTATTGTTGTTGCTGTTCCCTGAGGGCCTCAGGAAGATCACATGTTGATGATTTACCCTCAATAAAGAACGATATTATTATTATTATTATTATTATTATTATTATTATTATTGTACATGCGGTGACAAGTAGTTAATATTCCCTCCAATCATGGATATCTTATTGGGAAATTAATTTTAATTGTCAGATTTGTTAGCTGAACTATGTCTTCA
>CM067370.1:4523165-4592189 GCA_034401795.1 Chaetoderma sp. LZ-2023a | reverse complement strand
ACTTGGCATAGCATTGAGGCAAAATAATAACTTTCAAGGCATATGTATTCGTGGCATAGAAAGACCACTTAAGCTGTCACAATATGCTGATGACACAACTGTGTTTACCAGTTCAAACAATGATTTTGCAATTTTAAACCACGTACTAGAAAAGTTCCAAAATGCATCTGGTTTGAAAATCAATAAAGGAAAATCCAAAGGATTATTTCTGGGGCCATGGAAAGAGCGGAATGACCAGCCACTTGAAATCAATTGGTCTAATGATACCATTAAGATTTTAGGCATCTATTTTGGCAGGAAACCGAATACAATACAAAATTGGAATGAACGAGTATCTAAGCTTAAGAGAATATTAGCAAATTGGAAGCGTCGTCGTCTTTCAATCTTTGGTAGAGTGTTTGTTGTCAACAACTTGGCATTATCTGGGCTATGGTATACAGCATCGGTTGTACACATGCCAAAACATGTAGAAAAGGAGGTTAATGAGTTGATATTGTCATTCATATGGGAAGAAAAGAATCATTTAGTTTCCCATCGTGTTCTCAATAATGCTAAGTTAGAAGGAGGACTTGATTTAATTGATATTAAAGTGAAATGTGTTTCTTTAAGGTTAAAATTTTTGGATGATCTTATTACATCAGATGAGACGTGGGCATGTGTTTCACGAGCTCTCATGGAGAGAATTGTAGAACCATTTCTGGCGGAGCATGTGTTTACCTCAAAGAAGCCACCTCCGAATAGCCAAATGATACCAGATGTGTTTAAAGATCAAGTTAAGGGGTTAGAAATATTTGACAGATACATGCCTCCACCTACGTGCTGGAAGGAAGTACTAGAAGAGCAATTGTGGGGCAATAGTAATATATGTTATAACAATGCAGTACTTTATCTACCGTCCTTTGCAAAATATGGCATTCAACATTTATCGGATATGATACACCCTCAAACACGTAGATGGATTTCAATGCAAGACGTAGCTAGAAAAACACATATGAGGCATATAGATGTCCAGCGGTTGCTAAATAAAATAAAACATGCTGTACCAATTGAATGGTTTCGTCTGCCAAATGTAAATAATAATAGTTTGACTCCACAACCCGCATTAGTTCTTGATGATGAGATGTTAAAATACAAGATGAGATCCAAGGAATGGTACCATATTATGAGACGAAAACAAGTAACACCTCCCATAGCAATTAGGAGATGGGATGACTCAAGCTATAAACCATCCAGTTGGAAAAATGTATGGAAAATCTTACATTCTCCATCCATACCAAATATGGCTCGTGATTTATTGTGGCGATTACTACATCGACGTCTATGGGTGGGACACTTGACATACAAGTGCAATATTACGACTTCTGATAGGTGTTACTTATGTCAAACAGACGAGGAAACAATCGAGCATTTATTTGTGGAATGTCCAATATCGTCACAATTTTGGGACTATATCAGCCAAATCTTGGCAAAATTTGGAGCGAAGCCCATTGTTCTAGACACGCATGTAGTCTTATTTAGAGAATTTGGATCAAGCGGTGTAAATATCATAAAGTCTGAAAGGACTATTTTAATAACAATACTAACCATAGGTGTTTGGGCCATTTGGAAACATCGGTGTGCACAGACGAAAAATCCATCTATGGGCAATCACAATAGAGCAATAAAGGCAATATTTCGTTCATTGCTGCTGAATCATATTCCTTGCGAATATTTTAGATTAAAGCAGCATGGTAAAGAAAAAGTATTCAAGGACATATGGTGCAAAACAAACATAGTTTCAATAGAGTTGGGAGCTGTAAAAATAAATGAGCCTGCACTAGCTTAAATCATTTAATTACTACAGCTGATTTATCTGTGTCTTTTAATTAATCTGTGTCATGTAATTCATTTTAGTCTGCACTTTGATATTGTTATGTTTAATAATTCATGTTAAGAAATAAACAGACTGGGGTAATTTAATAATCAATCGATAAAGTAATTTGCCATTGAATTATAAAATTGTCCCAGGTAATTTTAGGAATTTGCACAGAGTTTTATAGGGTTATTTGTTCCTGGGTAATTTACAAAACCTTACAACAAAGTAAATCAAAAATGGAAACAAGAGCGCCATCTATTTCCATCTATTTTTCTGTAATTTTCCTGCTGACTATATATGTTATGCTACCTGAATGCTACTACGCCCGCTGATCTTTAAGACTCAGCCCACTGGCGTCAATGATTGACTTATTTGTCATTGATTGACGAGTCACTTTTCATTTGTTGAATAGTTGCACTCGCCACACGGGTCTACTACCACACATGGATTGAATGGTAATTTACAAAACCTTATAATAAAGTAAATTGAAAATGTAAACAAGAGGGCCATCAATTTTTCTGGAATTTTTCTGCCGACTATATGTATTATACTAGCCAAATGCTACTACGCCCGCTGATCTTTAGAGAATCAGCCCACTGGCGTCAATGATTGACTTATTTGTCATAGATTGACGAGGCACTTTTCATTTGTTGGATAGTTGCACTCGCCACACGGGTCTACTACTACACCTGGGTTGAATAGTAATGCCTTTGTTAAGTTTTGTTTTGCTATCGGAGCTTTATCAGCATATTGTTTTGTATATATACTTTTTAAGCCATATGTATTTATAGATTGTATTAATGCTCATTATTTATCATTGTTTTGGTGTAATATTAATCAAGATTACTAGTACACCAGGTTTTTTTCTGGGGGTTTGCAAGCCTTTTTAAAGGAGTTCCTCCGTGAAGTTTGTCCGACTGCGTCAGCGTCGGTTTTTCAAAAAAAAAAAAAAAAAAGTAGTAGTAGTAGTAGTAGTAGTAGTAGTAGTAGTAGTAGTAGTAGTAGTAGTAGTAGCAGTGGTAGTAGCAGTAGTAGTAGTAGTAGTAGTAGTAGTAGTAGTAGTAGTAGTAGTAGTAGTAGTAGTAGTAGTAGTAGTAGTAGTAGTAGTAGTAGTAGTCTAAGTGAACGCACGCGTTTATTTAGCTCTGCAATTGCTGCCCGAATTTGCTAGTTTCTAGCGCGATTTTGTAGATAAATTTTATACATATATTTCGTATTTGTATTTCCTTTCAAACCTTATGTTTAATTTGTAAATTCTTGTCTTGGTTGGAGCGGATTTTGTGTCTCCATTTGCCAAAGGCACTCCTCTTAGCTGGCGGATTCCATTTAATAGGACGCCTCTTAGTGCGGTCAATGCAATACATTTCTTCCCGCGCCAGTATTCTTTTTCTATAGTTCGTTTGCTAGCGCATTATATTTTGGCAAGATCGTTTGAGTGAGTTGATTTTATTCCTTTGTCATTTGTAAGCGCAAGCCTAGTACTTTGATTATATAAATATTTATAGTTAGTTGGCTGTCTCCGGTCAACTCGAACATCTAACAAATATATGACTGTAATATGTTAGTATGCATTAGGAAACCACTTTAATCGGTTAGGTGTTAGTGAACCACTTAGAAAGTGGTTCAAACTAACAAATATACGACTGTACTATCTATTCGTATATGTGTTGGTATGTGTCAGGGTTTCAAAAGGGGACACTATTTATTTAGTGTTTAGCTCTTTCCCTGACGTCTTGGTATTATATATTTTTATTACCCCTTATATATTGTAGTAGTATTAAAACACCATGGCAACCTCTTATAAGCGTACCCTGAGTCTTAAAATCAAGACAAAGGCTTGGGGTGTTTCGGCAATTGAGGTGTATCATGGGTTGAAGGATGTAGTTGGGGCAGGGCCACGGGTCCTTCAAGGTCTCATTAACGTTTCCAAATCTGTATGGAATGTCACCGTAGTTAATGAAAGTGTGAAGGAAAAGTTGCTCGACGAAAAAAAAGTAGTAGTAGTAGTAGTAGTAGTAGTAGTAGTAGTAGTAGTAGTAGTAGTAGTAGTAGTAGTAGTAGTAGTAGTAGTAGTAGTAAGTAGTAATTTATTATGCGTTTTGATTGGGACGTCTGCCAGTAAGCGACTCACTGACTCATAAGCTAGAGTATTCTATTTCTGTCGGCTGTAAACGAGTAACATAGAGCTGAGCTGATTACTACATTTCCATTGTCGTCACTTCTCAATTTCATTCCTTAGCTTAGCTAACGATGTGCGGAGCATAGCTAAAATGGAAAGGTCCATTATGTCAGTTGACTCCTGTATTACTAGGCTATTCTCCAGCTCCATTTCCATTGCCATTGGCCAGACTTGTTCCGAAAAAACCCATTGCAGTGTGACAATACGATCTTTCAGCATCACTATTTTCCAAAACGATAATGTCCGGCTTGTACCATAGGCCCTTCACAGTCTTACTGTTTCGCTATTTTAACTTTTAATTGGTTGTTGACTGTCAATTGCCATTCCATTTTCTGTATGAGTGTGATGGTTGCTATAGCCTGTTTGCTGGAATAAAATGATACCATCGTGATGGCATGTTGTGGTGTAACACCTATCTCGCAACCCGTCATATAACGGGATAGTTGCTAAAGCCATAGCTCCAGGAACTTCTTTCCTGAACAGATCGAAGTATGTCATATGAAGCTAACTAATTTCCCATGGGACCCACCCACACACGGTATTCGGTATTCGCGTCATAAAACAAATTACAAAATAATATTCAGTTAATTTATCATGTATCCGACTTAGCCTTCCCCATATTCACAACAGCGTGACGATCAGTGTACATCGCCCAATAATAGAACATGTCGGGGCCCTGGGGTCTATAATAACCATCTCATGCTGGGGATCCTCGTTATTGGCTTTTTTATATCGGATGTAAATACACACCAGGGTACAATAAAAGTCAAACGCATCAAGCGCGTCTCGTATATGAGATAGCTGTGAATTACAAATGCCAGTCATTGACTTCTCCATCCATTCCATATGATGGAATATTAATCAACTCGCTTGGTCATATATCACATGTGTTACGAGTATCTGTGGTTTCTGTATCGCGTGGTCAGTGGGAGGGACTATCATGCATTCCGTGATTGGCATACGTACTATTGTTAACACAGGGGGGGGGGGGGCGCCTGCTCATTGTTTGTAATAATATAAGGGAACAACAACAACACCGCCAGTGGACATCTCCAGGAATATTACAGATGGAATTCTAGTGACAGTAGCAAGCACATGGCTGCCATTTGTCAAGAGAACTATCTATGACTTTGTCTCTTCATGAGAGAACCGATAGCATAACAGGAGGCATTGCAGGCATTGTGAACGAATTTGTCAGCAGTGGTACGACAAAATAAATTACTACTATTAGAGCTATTATTAAATAACAAATAGCTATCCTAAGCACTAAAGATCATTAATGAGCTCCCTTTAGAGAGCCACAATGCTTCCAGGAAGTAATTACCTCAAAGTGAACCACGCAGTTGTGAGGAGCGATTTAGCCAGAATATGATCGTAAGACGCGACAGTAAGGGTCTAAATTCTCTGTCTTTTGGGGAATTTACAACTTTATAAACATTCTGCTGAATATTTTGCAACTAAAATAATTGGGAACTGTTATAACATCTCCCAGACGCATTGATCTAAAAATATTAACAAATTAGCAGTGTGGATACTTTGAAATTAAGATTCTGGAAATGCATGGCTTAAAGTTTTAAAATCGATTTAAATACGTTGACGAAGTAGGCGGAGCTTAGTCGTAAGTGGTCTGTGCATAGCTAGAAATGCCCTCCCCCCCCCCACTCCATCCGTGAGTAAATTCATTTCTGTCAATCATAGCTTATGTGGCTAACCGGTGATAGGCGCGTTCAACATAGTTGATACCATTCCCATTTGTACTTAGGAGTCGTTGTGCTAAAAAACATAAATCATTAGCATATACGCTATTGCAGAATATTGAAAAGATGACACCATTCACTGTCTAACAGCACATCTATACATTATCAGCTGAGGTACATGGCACGCACGTGCTAGGCCAATAGCTCAGAAGGTGCATGTATAGCAGCGATCTGAAGGTACGATTCAATAACACCGCGTCGGTTACTTTATCTAGGCACGTGCGAAGATGTATACTGTGCGGCAGTCCGGCAGCAGCTATTCACAGATGGCCAGTATAGGACAGTAATCATCCATGGTCAGACATATAAACACGTGTAATAACAATTTACGCGCGCGGCGCAAAATATACATCGATACAAAGATATCGATTTGTACATTTCGATTGAAATAAGCCCAGAAAAAATTTAGTATAGCAGCCATAGGAGTGGACAGGGCTGCCCACGTAATCCATCGGAGCTATAGTACATAAGACGGGAGAGCTCCGCACACGCACAAAGACACGCACGCACGCACGCACGCACGCACGCACGCACGCACGCACGCACGCACGCACGCACGCACGCACGCACGCACGCACGCACGCACGCACGCACACACACACACACACACACACACGCCCATAGAGGAGCGCACAGACGAACCCAGGCACGCGCGCACAGGATAGTCAGATCACATGCATGAATAAACGAACAAGCCACGCCCACAGATAAACACACAAGTGAACTCAGATGCATCGACAGTATCACACACCGTCATTGACTTACACACACTACTACGGATTTTATACAACCTAGGCTTATACGAAAGAGGATTGTCGAATATATCGTCTTCACGCTTTAATGTTGTACTTAATCCATACATATGTACCGTGCATACTGAATGTGTTTTCGCGGATCAGGTGAAACCTGTTTGTCACCAAGGTTTGTGACGATGGACTGACCATGGCACGGCAAGCAGTTGGAATTTGGCGTTGGGAACTGTCACTTGTAGTTTTGGATAGTTGGTTCCACTCCATGACGTGAATACCAAACTGTGGATTGTGACCAACTGTGTAAACTAACCAGTGACAGTGTCCCAGCGTAAGTTGTACATTAATAAAGTATTACCGTAACTATAAAAACGCGTATGTGTTATCTCACCAGCCAGATGAAAGTTTCCGATGTATAGGCAAACTATTAGAGTTATATACTTCAGCTTAGGAAGTCCTTTGCCCCAATATTTAGATATTTTGTGGTGGTAGAGGTTTTGGAAGGAAGAAAGTAAGCATATGTTGTCCCTCACGCAAGTAAAATGGCATTTGAAATTTGCATAATTGATTACAATCCGTCATGCAACTTGTTATGTTTTGATTTTAATGACATGTTACATCACAATGCTTATGTCCCTATCATAAACAACTTTCAGAAGTATGTACATGGTAAACAGAATGAAAATGCGTCGCCCTCTTTGGCTAAGAGTGAACTATTGTACGAATTGTATGGAATCGATATTTAATAAACATTCTGTTGAATATTTTGAAACTAATTTGATTGAACGCTTTGCTGACTATGTCAAATTAATTTCGAAATATTTAACAGCTTACCTGTGTAGTTTTCTGGAAATTGATAGTCAAGGAGTTCAGTTCATTTGCGAAAATGACTTTCAACGTCGCAAATGTGAGGGTGCAAAACTAATCTGATTAAATAAGAGGTATCACTTTATTGGGAAAGCAAGCCAACACCAAAAATATGGGTATACGCACTAGGGCATTAAATCCGTTAATGAAAACACACTACTAGTGTTTCGCATCGATTTTTTATGAAAATTTCAAAATGTATGTGCCGCACTGTGAAATGCATTGTCTATAAACATTATTTTTATGATGCGGTTTCCATGAATAGCGCTCCTATATCGGGCTCATATCACGAGGAACAGGTATGGTTATAAGCCGAATTGAATATATACTTGATAACGCAGGTGACTTGATCGTATTGGCCCGGTATTGATCCAGCATCGGCCCAGTAACATATTAAGTTCCGGTCTAATCCACTATACTTAGAATATTTAATATGCTCGTATTAAATAGAAATAAACACAAGTGAGTGTTTTCACTAAAATCTATAACTTATCTCTTAGTTACAGCAGAAACACAATACAATGAAGCGAATGCTAATAGAAAGTTATGGATTACTCTATTGCCCGATATTCTATATCAGTTTCCATATTGGTCCTGGTGATTAGCACTCGGGCAAATAATGACGACAATTGCGCGATTATTCCCCACTCACCCACGCTATTCTATTATTGCAATTGTCATCACTGTAATTATCGTTGCAATTGCCGACATTGTAATCCTTTAAGTTCGTATCGTTTATAGAGTCATCGTCGTTGTCGTCGTGACAATAACCCCAGTGGTCTACATTGAAGTAAATTACATATTTGCTGAACAAGAATATCTGTCTAAGTAAGATGGGTCTATAGAATAATAGTTGTCTGGAGACATCAATCCGCTGGAGACATAGACATGTTGTTATTTTAGCCAATTCACCAGACAGTGCTTAAATATTTATGCGCGCTCTTTTTTTTATTAGTGAGCTCTGTCAACATTATATTGATAACACAAGACGACTTTGCCGCCTAGGTTGGCACACTGTCATTCTGCATTCACTGGAAGCCGGTATGATAATAGCAATATCAGGTCAAGCATACGATAACTGTCATCAATAAAATACATATGCGACAATCGTTTCATTCTGGCATTGACATCCCTGATTGTATCGACGATTTTTATATTTTCACGATTAGTGATCTATGTCTGTTTCACGGATCCACTTCTGTCATCCACATTTCGGCAATAGATCTACTTCTGTGATCGCTATCTCTCATGGATCCACTTCTGTTATCCTCATCTCGCTCATGGATTCACGTCTGTGATTTCTATCTCTTATGGATCCACTTCACTCATGAATTCTGAGTCAATATATAAATTCACGTTCATACCTCTGCATATGCACATGTGCGTGTTGTCATACGACACGGGCGATGTCTCTGTAACAGAGGCCCGGGGCATGCAGCTAAGGAACATATCAAGCAGAAAGTAGCAGCTCACTAGCCAACCTATTTTATTGTGGGTGGGGAGCGGATGTTGCTAACAGAATGGCAGGTAAATTATAAATTTTCAAAAGCTATACAATTCAGACTCTTAAGGCTGGATTCCCTAAGCGCGGAAACGGAGACGGAAACGGAAGCGGCAAGATCGATTCTATTGATTTTAATATGTGTGATTCCTTAAGCGCGGAACGGCACGCGGAACGGCACGCGCAAACGGGATCGATATTTTGACCGCTCCATGTAGCGATTCAGAAGTTGTCGGCGCGTCAACCGCGAAGGGAATTCCAAAAAATGAGGCTATATTAGGGGTATTCCTGCGCGATTTTAGACTGCATAGGCACACGGTAATTGAAAAGACAGACGAAGCGAATGCCGCCTCCTTTTATATGAAATCACACCTCGCGGCAATTCCGCACACGGTAACGCTTCAGCCTACCGCGTCTGTCTCCGTTTCCGCGCTTATGGAATCCAGCCTTTAATCTGCGTTTACCTGGCACCCGGAATGCGGAAAGTGGGTTGCGGAAACCGAACGCGGAATATACTTCTGATCGCTCTTTACTATTTTCCTTCATCCATTTACCTGCATGTGATAAGCGGCATGCGGAACGCGGAACGGCGGGACACCGAAAAACCGATCGCTCGGTGTAGCGATTTTTCCGGACGGAAATGATTCTGTTGCGGAATAGAGCACATGTAACCTAGCAACGAAAGGGTAATCCAAGTAGTTAAAGCTCATACGTCGTCTAAAGTTATAAGAACTAATTTGTCCAAAAAAATCGGAAATCAGTAATATTATAATTACATGTTATTAGATTAGGCCAAGATATCATTTTTTTAATCTAGTCATCAGTATCCGCCATTTTGCATCTGCATCTCTCGCCTCCGTGCATATACATTTTGTAATGGTCTCAGTGGAAAGCTAGATATCAAAGCGTAAAAAAATATGTTGTCACTTTTCAAAGAAATTTGATAGAAATATCGCAATATCACAAATAAAAATGCAATAAAATAACACAATGATTCCGCATGCAGGTAAATGGTACACGCGATATTTTACCCGCATTCCGCATACCCTCTTTCCGTTCCGCGTTCCGCAATCTGCACCCCACATGCCAGGTGAACGCAGCTTTACACTCAGACCGTTGTTCTTTCATGACTGACCTACATCATCTGATTTTGACGTCAGCTAACACATATTGTATTGTGATCATGGTGTCAGGTACATCAGCGGCAGATCGGGTAATGTTGGCACGTGTTCTTCGTGGTGTCAGACCCATGTCATGCACATTACTGTACGATTTTCGAAAACAATATACGATTGTCGAAAACAATGGCCCTTTCCAGTTTTAGCTATTCCCCGCCCACCTCTAGCAAAGCTCCACCCACACTTCGCCGTGTTTGGGATTAATCGATCCCAGAATGCCCCAACTATTAATTTCCTGAAAAACTATACAGGTAAGCTGTTGGATATTTTGTAACTAATTTGACCGGGTATTGTTTCTGCCTATGACAGCAACAGCACCCAGTCAAAATAGGTTCAAAATGTTCAACAGAATATTTATTAAATAGTAAATACATGCAATTCGTACAACAACGCACAGTCATTAATGACGTCATAAGGACGTCATTGATTGTGATGTCATTCTATACGTCACGTAGTTGATTATGACGTCATACGATAGCTGGATACAGGGGAAAGGCCCATTGTGATGTCAGTTGAAAGATACGGCTGAGCGGTAGAGTAGATTCGTGAATGGCAATAACCATACTAGACATTTAACCACATACACTCATACTGAATACTTCACCAAAACCAGAGCAATTAGAAATCATAATTACGTAGTAAAGAGCGTTTCTCTTCATACATATCTAGAGGGACCGACACTAGTTTTATTTAACTATTATTAACTATTAACCACACCTTTTAAACCAATCCTAACACAGAGCACTAATGTGTCGTCACCTTCACAGATTGGGGACTGCTTTACTCTAGTGGCTGTGCAGAAAGGGGGCCACTGGTGATTTTGGCGAACTTGTGTCTTCCTCAAAGCCCCGCAGGTACGTAGAGAATAGCTCGAGATTTAGAAACTCACATCCCTATTTTATCGGCGTTGTATATGCACATCATCTAAACATACCAGTGTTTGCTATGCAATTATCTAGAGATAGCCAAGAATATCATAACACGCAGCTTATTACAGAATAAAGAGTGTCTGATAAACTTCTGAACTTATTGTACTACCATTAGCTGTGCTATAGACCAGTAGGCCTAACTTAGTCGCGTTCACCCCGCTCAAGGACAGACGTGTCTCTTTCTAGTCCAATTTATTATATATCCAAGTGCAGCTGTATAATAGCTATACAGCGGTAACTATTGCCTATGGACATAATATATGACACCATTTAACTATAGATGCTCTATGAACAGGTGTGCAACCGACTAAGTGTATTACATGATAAGTATGTATATAAAATATACAAGTATTGTTGCTTTTTTCGCAGGGCGCACTCCATACGAAAACCGATGAAATGGTAATATCGACAGCCCGTATTGAGGATCATAATATTCAGGAAATCGCAGGTCAGTTTCATGAAGTGTAGGTACAGTTAATGGTCCTTTCCAGAGTACCCACCCATCATATGACGTCATAATGAACTGCGTGATGTGTGCAATGACATCATAATGAATGACGTCATGAATGATGTCGATAAGTACGTCACGAACGCATATTTGAAGACGGTCTATGGGCTGTTGTACAAATTGTTTGCTTTTACTATTTAATACATATTCTGTTGAATATTTTGAAACTAATTCGACTCGGCGCTGTTGCTGCCTATGGCAGCAACAGCACCCAGTCTAATTAGTTACCAACTATTCAACAGCTTCCCTGTATAGTTTTCAGGAAATTGATAGCTAGGGGATCGATCAATCCAAACACGGCGAGGTGTGGGTGGAGCTTAGCTAGTGATGGGCGGGGCATAGCCAAAAATGGAAAGGTCCATTCTGACAAAGGAAACACAAATTGAGAAGATAGTATCACTTGGTGGTTACGCAAATGTGGCAACATTTAGTGATTCATTAATGAACGTGGTCAGTAACTCGCAGTGAACTACTGACCGTTGCATTGCGCATAAGTGGACAAGCTAATTTATTATCTCTAATCAATTTGTCTTATTTCTTGCAGATACATACCATGGCATTGTCATTACTAGCTCTGACAAATAGCTAGTGCATAAACATATGTTGCATACGCAATGGAAGCTTAACACCGTGGTCATTTATCAGGCAGGGTGAATTTATACCTGAACATTGAATGCGTCAGTATGTTAAGTTTTGTGAGAGATGTTGGAACGATGTTTCGGTATATAAACATTTTTCGTGTATTCTTACATTTCTTCACCAACACTTGGATGTTGAACAATGCGCTGTATCTGTCTCAGTGCCGGATGTCACGGAGTTGTTATGAAAAATTGCTCATTGAATCATGCAGGGCGTATGGCACTGTCTCCTGGCTGTATCATGTGTTACACTGTTTCCTGACTGCATAATGTGAGAGACTGTTTCCTGGCTGCAACAAGTGAGAGACTCTTTCCTGGCTGCATCAGGTGAGCGACTGTTTCCTGGCGGCAGCATGTGTGGCACTGCTTCCTGACTGCATCATGTGAGAGACTGATTCCTGGCTGCAGCATGTTTTGTACTGTTTCCTTGCTGCATCATATGAGAGACTGTTTTTGGCTGCATCTTTTTAGTACTGTGTCCTGGTTGTATTATGCGAGAGAGTGTTTCCTAGCTACAGCACGCGAGAGACTGTTTCATGGCTGCAGTTTGTGTGACGCTGATTCATCGTTGCAGCATATGGGAGACTGTTTGCTGAAGAATACCATGGATGCATATTGATTGTCCTTAATCACTTCATGGCAAGATATTGCGGGGATATCATTCAGTGAGAGGATTTTGCGACAGCGAATTCTTGGTTGGCGTGATTGATGGCTGATTAGACACGATCTACGTTATTAAGATATGGCATTACTACTAGGCCAACGGATGACACACTACCTTTCATCAATAAGGAACGGGCAGCACTATGAAGCATTGCTTGTATAAGGTGGCATAGATATAGGCAGCATACCGACATGTTTATGCACGGATGTACATACCGGGTAATCATCAGATGACACGTCCTTAACATAATGCATAGGTCTATGTATGTTACCCCGTGCATGATGGATCAGTAAGAAAACTGGCATCTGCGGTGCTCTTATGAAGGCTCCATTTGTAGTTCAAGTGAATACGATATTAGAAAATTTACCACTGGAATAACTGGCTCGGTAACCGAACCAATCATTCCAGTAGTCAATTTTAAAGAATAATCTTCTCTTGGTCGTCAAAATGGGCATTCAATAAGCACATATTTTGATTATTCTGACCAAGCTTAGTCATTAAGGAGTTAAATGAGACTTAGAGATAATTGATACTGAAAGCCATAATCACATTGTGGTGTTATTTCTGATGCGCCGCTTTTGTTGTTACAACCGTCATCTTTCGAGCAATAATAATATTTGAAATTATTGGTTCATATAATCACGTGACATCATATACTTGCGTTGTCTTGCTGGCGAAATTAGCCGTGCCCGATCCTTCCACCAATACATCGGCAATTCAAATATTTAGCCGACTTATTTTTAATCGACTTTCCCTGCAATATTCTGTCAATTTATCATGTTTCCATAGAAACGTAAGATGCTTGATTTCGTTTATGATGGTTACCTGGGTGATTTTGCAATCTGCCTTATCAACTTTCTTAGTGCTTAACATCCAAAGTGGGTTAACCCTTTCACGACGAAGCCGATCAAAAACGGCCTCTGTAGTAGTCTTGGAGTATGTCCATTTTCAGATCAAGAGAAGACGACTTTTGAAAATTCACCACTGGAATGACTGGCTCGATAATCGAGCCAGTCAATCCAATGGTAAATTGTTCAAAATAGTCTTCTCTTGGCCTGCAAATGGGCATTCAATAAGTACATATTTTAATTTTCTGAACAAATTTAGTCATTAAAGGGTTAAAATACAGCTCAAACCATATCCACGCTACTCTTAGTTTTGCAGTTTGTGCTGATATTGTACATTGCCTATATTAATGGTGTCAAAGAGAGCAGAAAGCCGCGACAAAACAGTGTTCAACTTTATATGTATGATCCGTAACTGTGACATGTGTATTTAGCTGGGAAAAGCTATATAAAGCCGTAATCAGAATGATAAACGAGGCAGAAAATGTCGCAGATTGCGTAGATATCGATCTCCCTGTCAAACCAAAGAGAACTAACATTGGTACTGTCAGGATGTTGTTACTAGTAACGCCCAGGTAGAACATGACGGGTAAACCAATTGTGTCAAAACATGTGGACTTAATCCAGGGCGCAACAACAACAACAACATCAGCAGCAACAACAACAACAACCACAACATCAGCAGCAGCAGCAGCAGCAGCAGCAACAACAACAACAACAACAACAACAACAACAACAACAACAGCAGCAGCAACAGCTACAACAACAACAACAACAACAACAACAACAACAACAGTAGCAGCGGCAGGAGCAGCAGCAGCAGCAACAACAATAACAGCAGCAGCAGCAGCAGCAGCAGCAAAAGCAGCGGCGGCAATGGTGATGTTGATGATGATGATGATGACGACGATGATGATGATGATGTCACGCGTGCTACTGGGGAAGGGTGTGTGGTTACTATAATATAATTGATGTATAACTGTTATACTAGTCTTGTCGCTGCTGTTGCCTCTGCGGCTGTTGATGCTATATCTATTACGGCTGACTGTTGTTCCTGTTGCTGGCTGATGTTGTTGCTGTTACGGTTATTATTGCTGGTCTTGTTGCATTTACTGGGGCTATTGTTGCTGCCGCCGCTTAGATACGAATGTTACTAGACATGCTCCTTCAAAGCGTCTAGCTCTATCAATAGTTCTTGTAACTGACATGTCTTCAAAGGAGCTCTATCGCTACCATTATTAGCAGTTTCCAAGAGTGCCTCTTCGCCCAGGCAAACAGGGGTCAACCGTTTTGTTATGTTAGTGTGACCTGAATCGGCCTGGTAAAGTGGAATTTATCTTCGTGTCGACTCTGACAGTGAGTGAAGATGGTGGAATTAGATTAGTTTTTGTCCCAATGCAGCGCGCATCAATTTACCATTAGCTGCTTGGTGTGGCAGTTGAACACGCGCGCTTCCATGTTCCATCTCGGCCTCTGTGTGAGTAATGGTTGAAAGCGGCGATGGTACCAGAAACGCAATAGGCACATTAACATTGGGTGATAAGAAAGCTATGGTCGAATAGAGGATTAACGATGAAACTCAAGCAAAAATTTGACAACATTTTGACTGAAAGCGATGACTTCATGTGCTCTCAGTCCTGCCGTTTTCAAAAGTAATCAACAATAATTTAGCACATGGTTTGTAAATATCTGCAATATTCAGTGAGGGATGCTTTTAGCAGAAACGGTCATATTCAGTGACGTTGTTTACCCGATCATTCCACCCCGTTCTTTGATAGCACCATGGTGAGTCAGATCGGGAGACCACTAGCCGGTGCTGACCACACGACCATTGTCCTTTAACCATTTATCATTACAGACCAGACACGACAAATTCGCTTGGATGTAAAGAATATTCTATAAATATTTCGAAATTAAATTGACTGAATGCTGTTGCTTCCTATGTAGCAGTCAATTCAGTTACAAAATATTCAACCGCTTTCATGTATGGCTGTCTTGGTATTGAGGAAGCCAGTGTTACCTATTCCCTGCCCGTCTCTAGCTAAGCCCCACCCACATTTTGCCTGTGTTAGGATCGATCGATATTTGAACTACCCGACTATCAATTTCCAGAAAACTATACAGGTAAGCTGTTGAATATTTAAGAATGAATTTGACTGCGTGATGTTGCTGTCATAGGCATCAACAGCAACCAATCAAATTAATTTCAAAATATTCAATAGCATGTTTTAATTAAATAGTAGGGACATACAATTGTTACAACAACACTTAGTCGTCATCTATTAAGCGATCGAGACGAACTTATCTACGTCATTCATGACGTAGTTGATTATGGCGTCAGCCTACATGTCGCGTAGTTGATTATGACGTCATATGATTGATAGATAACCTGGAATCCACCATTGAGATACTGGAGCTGCAGGGGTTGAAGGGTCAAAACGTATGACCGAGACGTCCTTGCATAACCGTACTCACTAGGACTCGTAGACAGTCTGACCTTAGTAACATCTCATTAGGGTTGCTGGTCATATGTCTAATGCGGCGGCGCAAGGCGATTCTAATTGCATTCGCGGAGCCACAGAACTGCAGGTAATCACTGTATATGGAGCAGCAGTTGTCCACGCCGCCATGGAATATGTTACAAGAACACGCCACCCGAGATATAATCCGCAGTATGCCGAGAGGCAGTCAGGAGAATCAGTCAGATGTCATTTATTGGACCAGGTTGACACGCTGGATTGCAATGCAGATCCATAACGTTTTAATCTGACTGGAAATTTGCGATTTAAACACTAACATGGTGGAGGTAACGCGGAGTCATGTATTTGTCACATCTCTAAAAGTGCGACTGAACCCTTTACTCAAACCTTTGCTACACCATTGAATAGAAATTTACAGAGCTAAATAGGAAAGGATTAAAAATGTTTTGTCGAATATTTACGTGGAAATGTCTTCCAATATAATTATGCGTTTTATTTTGTTTTGGAAACACGTTAAGCTGTCCCATAGCTGTACTGTATCTGTTTTTCCCGGTGTCTAAGCAGCACGAAAACTAGGTTTATGATCTAAGATTAACACACTCCTTTATTTATGGCCTAACATAGTCAGGGTATTACTCACCGTCAGATCACGTGACTCGTTTACCAATCGGCATTGACATCAAATAGTTAGCACACAGAATCCATTTCCGGTACTCCACGTTCGGGTTTTATGCTGCGGTAAAGTCCTGGTAATAACCATGCAATTTCCCGATTCCGCAAAACTCAGGCATGATGATAGCCACGCCTGTCTATAACGGTCACCTCATGGAGTTTAACAAATTGCAGCCAAAGACAAATATGATCGGTCAATATATGTTAATTGTCATGGAAGCTAAATGTTGGTTCGTGTGAGGTTATGTTTCCTAAATAATGTAGGTGGTTGTTAGACCTTCTGTTTACCAGAGCAGCGATATTGGGGTTCTAAAACAAAGTATTCTTTACAGACAGTACTTCACATAGTATGGCTCGTCGGCCATTAAAACATCAAATAATTAATAAAATATTCTTTCCTCCGGCAATCACAAAAGCTAATTTTCTTTGTTTGTCTTCCGGGGGATTTAATTACAGCAAGAATGCAAACAAATACTCATATGGTTTTACGTCCACGCCAGCTACTGAGAATGTGCTGCGGTGATTTTATTATTGTAATAATTATTCCTGGTTAATGATCATCGATCAGGCCATGAAGGGGCTGTGTATTATGGTAATACTTGTAAGGACACGCATTACACAGGATAGGCGTGTGACACATTACACGCGGACATGCACATGTAAGCTACACACCTGTATGAACACGTGCATATACAAGATTAATACAAACACACTGGTAATATCGCAACTACTGACAACATTGCCCAGTAAAATTAGTTTCAAAATATTCAACAGAATGTTTATTAACTAGGAAATCCTTCAAAGACATACAATTAGTACTTTTTACATACTTCTAAAGTTCATGGCGATGCTATGGATACATTATTCATTAAGCATTATGACTGTGACGTCAACTTTACAAGTGGAGTTATTGATAATGACGTCATATACTTGAGTAATCAGATCGGATACATCCATTGATCGACTCATCAGCTTCGGTATACTGGACATAACAAACAGATAACAGATAACAGAGGCAGCTCTCTGCATGCCCAGACATTGCAGGTACTAAAGCATGATCTACAGGGCTGTGTTCTTCAGCTGACATTGATCCAATATCAATTTGGTAGAACAAACAGTCTCTCGCTAGCCGCAATAATGGTTCATCTGCCTGAACTTGTATATTAATTATGAGGACGTTTTTGTTGTCTATGCTAATTGGCCAAACCATTCATCCTCATCAAATCGATTTGCTCTCAGGAGTATATAGACAAACCGTCCGACTAATCTGACCGGTATGTTTAGCTTTCAGAGTAGTCAATACAAGTACCTGAGTTCTTGCTACGGGTCAGGAATCTGAGAATATAGGCTACATACGTCAGACGATGGTTTCTACACATTCGCCATTTGTTAGCATCATAGGACATTGGTATTGCGCTCACGAGACCCTTGTTAAGTACATCGAATCGATTCAATCTGTATCAGTTTCGGATAACATCCACACCATGCACATAAGTCAAATATACGACTGAGACAAACTTCACCAGTGACATAGATAAGGGGAATGATATATATCGACTGTGTTCTGCCACAATTGCAGTCTCAGAGCACCATTACGTCACTTACCAATATTGGATGGACACATTACAGACCGCATTGCTTGTACACTCACTGCAAAATATTGACATTAAGAAGGCCCTGAATAACCGTTTACATCGTATACATTGTTAATCTGGACTTGACCGCATCAGCAATATAATGCATGGGATATGATTTACGAACCAATCTCACATATAATCAATCTTACCGTGATTCAAAATGTCCCAGGCTATGCTGTTAGCAGCTGTACCCTTGTTGCAATTCCCAAAGCCAAGAAGCTGTCCGGAATACCAACAGCCTTGCAGCCTATCGCTTCTGCACACGAAGGAGACACATTACTGGTGCTGTTTGTATACTACCTTACTGTAACCATTTCATCTGCGTGAGAGCATTTCACAAAACAAAACGCCGGGTGTTTAGATTAGGTCTCACACAAGTGAATGTGTATTCAGATCATAAAGAAAATAATGCCTCTTGGCATTCATTTCCTCATGAATGAAGCCAAGACCAAGTTTACACTTACCAGATACTGAAAATGTTAGTGCCAAAGGTGTTCTGCTGCGTAGTGCGAGGAGCCGAGGAAGAGCAAAATCGTCAACTCACTGTTGTACAGCTCCGCCTTCTTTGCTAACATTGCAGCATGTGAAACATAGCCATTCAGTGCTTTTTTAAACTTAGGATCCGCTTGTCCCTCCGGCCAAAAAATCACGATTATACAACATACATGTCACCGATGCTGTACAATTGCAACAGCTGAGCAGCTCCAACGACAGTTGTAGATAGGTTTAATGTCTGTACATTCGATACGTATATATATATATATATATATATATATATATATATATATATATATATATATATATATATATATATATATATATATATATATATATATTATCTGCTATACTGCCTTATTATCAGAAGAATGAATGGTCATGACTTCCACACTATTGATGATTGATTAGACCCACAATATAACTGGAAAGCGTTGTTGCCTTGATTAAAATGTTTGCTTTGCAATCTACATTTTACCAGACATTAACTTGCTCCGCGTCATCTGATTGGTCGTATATTGAAGACTAGAGAGCAACACAATTTCAAATCGGTGACGTAGGTATCAGCGGAATTGCAGGCACAGACCAGCTTTAAATTATTGTATAACATTATGGAACACTTGTTCAAAAATCAATATTGACAGATTAAATACACTAAAAAAGCAACAAGACTTGTTCTAGGAGAAACTAAAATGAGTAAACTAATTTCGTCTCGTTTCATGAATCGAACTGGCTACCACTCTGCGATTTAGAAGATGCTTGCACAGCAGCTACGGTCTATTAGATCTTAAATAATCAAACTCTGCAATACCTACGAAATCGTCTCACCTACACATCAGATGTGCATCACCGGAAACTTAAATCAACAACCAAAGCAAACGTATACCCACCCAAATCAAGGACTGAATTGTACAAAAATAGGTTTGCCTGCACAGGTACAAAACCCTGGAACAATCTACCTGTGCATATTAGAGCTACGCCATAACTGGCATCATCTAAGATCCAACTCCATGCGCATCTAAGTGCACGTCTAAGTAACAAAGTACTCTAATTAATCAACAAACCTTTCAAAGTTTTCACATCTATCTGTTGTACCTATATCTTACATTGAAAATTACACACGAGCTTCCTTTGCATCACACATGACTGGTCAGGTTTCATTTGAAATGAGTTTTAGAGTGTTTCAAATGATACATTAATAGACCAGTATTATGAATTTGACACAAGGTTGTAACGAATTTGAAATTCTATTTATCACACATGCTACATGTATTATTTCAAATTTTCACATCAATTCATGTCTTTTAACTTTTGACATTTTCCATGTTTATTGCCGTAATGCTTTATGACTGTGCATTCTGGTCAATGCGCTACCATGTCCAGAAACATCTCATGATTTCAGTATTAAGCCTATTATTGATTGATCATTGATATTTATAAATGTAACGTAGCAAGCAGTCATTTGAATGTACGTATGTGACAGCCTTATCTTACATATCTCATTGTGGTTTCTACTGTACCATTTCATTCAGATTTCCAGTTCAAAACATAATTTTCAGAGAAAATAAATATGTAGCTCGTGGGGTACTGTCGGGCCGTTCCGGTGTATAGTGTCGACTCGCCACGTCGCATGTACATGACGAGTGATGACGTTGGCTAGCTCTGGGTCTCGGGGTTACGCATCCCGTGCAATACTTCCCTACGGGTAACAAAGACCGGCTCCTAATCGTTCCAGTGGGGCCGTGCGACCATTGTCGCGAACATTAAACACAACGGGCTCATCCTAAGAGTTTGTTAAAATAAGTCCATACAATAGCTTTACCTAAACAAACCGTCAAGTATGCTAGATAATAAAATGAGCATACGAAAATACAAGACATAGAGACAGCCTGATGAACTTTTAAATGCGGTACTCCCGGAGGTACCACACAGACTCGCGGGTCCGCAGAGATATCCCCGCAAGGGAGGCTCCCGTACACGAGATCACTATTTAACTTAATATAAGTTACTATACCTCTAAGCTGATAGGAAAGAAAGTTATCCTGTTGAAGTGGCGAAAGGTTATCTACCTCACGCGGGCACTACTCCTGATGCTCTTTTTGGTTGAGAAGTAGTAGCCTTGCGCGGGCCGTCGTCACTGAATCCTTGCGAGACGCAAGTGCCTCGTGCGGGTCTCTGTCACAGGAAAATGTTGCCACCGCTTAAAGCGGAAGAAGGGTATTGGCCAGAAACGTCCCACTCTAATATTCAACCAAAATGCTATACAGAAATGACCATACCTAGTGAAATTATGACTATAATGTTGCGTGCTTCTTTACGTGAAGATGGGACAAGTGATTCCCGAAGGATTCCCACACCACCGTCTTATGTAGTTTCAAGTATGCTGAATTAGTAGTTGCCGCTTTTATTTATGTGGGCCTTCTTCTATGCCTAACCTGACATTTAGTTTTAAAGACAAGACCTAGTTTAGGCCGCAAATGGCAGGTTTCCTACTTGGCATTAGATACGGCTGTCATTGAGAACGGGCGTCCCAAGACGTCAATACTGAAGACAGGATGCATACATGTTATTAGCAAGACCTCCGGGCTGGGTGAGAATCCGGACATCTTGCTCCATAACCACATACAACGTCACAGGACAAGGGTTACTTTTCACTTAAGCAAGTTTAGGCAACTGATCTATCGTTACGATGAGGGTAAGAGAGACAAATACCCACCATGAATGTCGTTCCCGTGAGGGCGTGTCAGATCCTAACATCTTGCCCAGACATTCTTACAGAATTATGTGGGGATGCATATCTCGCCCGTCACCAGGTCCTATGGAGCTAACCTTTTAACCTGCTGTTAGGTTTAAACGCAAGTTGCCTAGTTATGCACTGCGGTGCGGGGGGGGGGGGTGTGTGACTTTCTTAGAAGATGAAAAGGAAATGAATAATTATAAGATGTTTTCGCAGTGCTTCCTACATTGGCAAGGATAACTAACTACTAGGTATCCGAAGATACACGGGAGATGTATGTGATACCACACCCTGGACATCACCGCTCGGAAACCCCAATAGTTTCCCAGGGTCGGATCAGTCCATGGTGCGGATAAGGACATCCAAACAGGTCAAAAGCCTTAAGGCTTAGTGGAACATGAAGAGAGACAATAACTTATAAATGTGAGACCAATAGGTATGTTGGCCAATCTTAAACAACCTTGCCGGAGTGTAGGGCTAGATTATCGCAACTACCGGAAAAGAGGCGTACACTATGTGTCTCTTGATGAAGAAATTGTCTCTAATCATATTAAATCTATCATATCGAGCTAAATAAAAAGGCTTTTTAGTCGGTAGCATGCCGGGCTAAACAGAGTTATAGCGCGGACAGCGACCTCAGTGAAAAATTGTTGGTGGCGGGAGAAAGTGATGCATATATAAATGTTGCTGTATAGTGTTACCTACGTGCACTGCAGTTTTCTGCAAATAAACAAAACATAAGAACGAATAGCTGCTTGCCAAATATAAAACTAACCAGTACAAGTAATACGGTGTGAAATGATTAGAATAATATATAAAGTACAGGTTGACAGACCTACTTCGGTGCGGTTAGTAAAAACACCTTACAGTGAAATGGGAATAACTATAAACAGATAAAGAAATTATAACTAGCGGTCCTAAGACCCTTACGGTTCCTTTTAGTCATCGGAACTGTTTACACAAATAAAGTATAATAATTACAAATGTAACTAACGGAATGATTAAGTATAGTTACTTGAATAATCGGTAGCCATTCTTAATGACGGCCTATCGTGTCACTGAAATTGATACGTCACCCTTGGTGTGACGTGAGTTGACACGTTCTCCGGAAGCTGGAAAGTTCCCGCATGTCGGTTCCCGCAAACAGGATTCCCGCATGCAGTCCAGGACAGGAGCAGATCGAACTCATGACGGTAATCACAATATAAGAATGTCTAACGAGCAGTCAGTAAGTGATGCAATAAAATTACTGCTAGGAAGAAAGTTCCCGTACACCGATGGTACGGATGGACGTTAAGAACAACCCGTTCATAAGCGGGGGTTGTTGAAGACTGATGAAGATACATAACTAAGCTTACGTTGCGGGGTCCGTCAGTTAGCTCTTAAGACGTACCGGGTAAAGTTTACTTGCTGCGGTCAAAAAGTTTAAATAAACCTGCACGACATCAGTGCTGGGGAGGTTGAATAACCACTTTTTGGCGTGGCCAGCAGATCCGGCGAGTCATCCATCAAAGAACATCGCTGCCTCTACATCTGTAGAATCACATATTCAGGCCGGGAAATACCTCACCGCAAGTTTGTGTTCCGAGTTAGTTCTTGATTTAGTCGTGAACAATATTCAAAAGTTCCAAAAATGCTCCCGAACAATCGGGAGATACAAAATTGCTTTAGGTGCGGTGTGTTGGGTTGCTGCTGTCGCTACGGGAGAGAAACCAACTGAGAGCGCTGATAGTAGCTGTAACAGATCCAACCTATTCGGCCCCTGGCTGAGGATGCTCTCGAGTTCTGGATTTCGTCTCCTTTTATACTACTCGTGACGTCATAGGCGCAGGCTTCAACCATTCATCGGTCGAGCAATAGCCAATCAGAGCGCAGCTAATACTTACGCCGTCGAATGTTCTAGAACATTCTAGAATTTCTGCGTACACGTGGTTACGACGTCACGGCAATATTTTGAAGGTAATCAAAGGGGTTTTCCGTGGATAACTCAGCAATTTCTTAACCGATTTTGAAATGGTTTGCAGATTTGGAAAGCCCGTCGAATTCTGGTCTTGACCGATGCCATATTCGGTGGGAACAAGTAATTATAAAGGATTACATAGTACCTACTCGGTACACTAAAAGCGCCATCCTATCTTGATCGTGAAATACGCTCTCTGTCAAAGCAGTGTTAAGCGCGCGCATGCGCACTACGCGCTTCAACTAACTTAGTGGTTTTTATGACGCAATCTCTCCCATAGGCTCATATACGCTCTAGCCAGGGAGGCGTGTTCAGGGAACGAATCCAGGACTGGCGGCGCGTACCCAGCTTAGTTGGTACGGCCGGCACCTGACCGGTCGATCCGAACTACATATATTATCTTCTATCTGTCTTGAGAACAACTTGACCGCGAACGGTTACTGAATGAATTGTCTATCACCTTGTTCTCAAGATAATCAGCAGAACATAAAATATACACTGTACATTAAAATGATTATCTATACATCTAGCATACAGGATGAAATAGGTTTCAAATGACATTTAAAATTTTCTCTATGCCGTAAAATGTCCCCTGTATATAATTTATATAAATAATATATATAGACATATGAGTTTAGGGTGAGGGCCTTGGGAAGGACAGTTGTTTTGCCGACCGTGTTTTACCCTCTTAAAATTATTATTACATATATTCCAGAGATTACTGCCTAATATATTGACCATTTAAAATAACTATTGTATCTATTGTGTCAGACATGGCCATGCGGAAGATAGCGGGAAAGCCCACATTTATAGCCGCGTTAATGGTCTTCCAGCTAGATCGGCTCATAGAAGTTTTACAATTTGTGCCAATGTTCTCGATAATAGTACGTGGTCAATTGGAATGGCTATGTGAAATCTCGCACCAAATGATAGCAATATCACCTTACAATTGACATGTCTTTTCAATGTTATGCCAAGTCTGTCACCCATTTAAATACGTTCACTATTTAATAATTCATTCATATGGGATGCTCGTTTCTGGATTAAAGCCAGTCTGTCTCGCTTCTTGTAAGCGCATGATGAGGTTTGATTATAACCAAGTTTATTTGATATCCTACTTCAATACGGCGACCACTTTAGACGGCCTGTCTTATATGACAGTGCGGGCATATCCATTTGATTATATGGAATCAGCGTGGTTTAATCAAGTACCTTTGACACCATGCTCATGATTAAGATACAAGTTCATGCAGATAAGAGAGTGGTTGCTTTGCAAAGTTAGCATGGGCTTTGTGTGAGCTGAAGGGCAAATACTGTTTTAGTGGCCATAATGAAGACAAGCTGATTAGTTGATTAATTCTGTTCTACTATAATGCAATTATGGGCATTTGTAAAACGACAGAAATCGTAACCAAGCATAACAAACGCACGCATGGTTTCTGGTAAATAGCGGCAGTTCTCCTCCCCCCCCCCCCCTTCCCCCCTCATCGCCCCCCCCCCACACAACACCGCCTGGCCACGCATCACCTTGGCATAACTTGGTGTTTTGCACTGTGGCCGAACCAAATACATAATCAGAAATTATTATTGTAAAAGTCTATCTCACATTGAGCATGAATTGTGTGCAAAATGAAACACGAATGGCGAATACGTTTTGATGATTTGCCGTAGACATAATCGTTTAGTGAATGTCCAGGGATATAGCGAACAATCATAATGTAGCAATGGTTGGTGGTCTAGGGCATAACTTGAGGTCCTGATCACGACATAGCGATAACGTTGGTGATAAACAATAGCGAAAACATATCCCGAATCGCGATATCTTGTCATTCACGTTGTTTTACGTTGATCGTATTGTTATTGTACGACAAAATACTTCTTGAAACAGTTCGCACGATACTGATTCCTCAGCAAATAGTTATCGTTATCTTTGTAGTCTGATATGTTCTGATTTTATGAGAACGATTTTATAACTAAAATCGCTATCGTTTATCGTTATTGTTATCACTACAGTGTGACCGGGGATTAAGATCAATGCAACACTTCCGGCACTATGATACGTCCGTAAAAGGAACCATTGTAACTAATCATAGTGCCGGAAGTGTTGCATTGATCTTAATCCGCGCTCACACTGTAGTGATAACAATAACGATAAACGATAGCGATTTTAGTTATAAAATCGTTCTCATAAAATCAGAACATATCAGACTACAAAGATAACGATAACTATTTGCTGAGGAATCAGTATCGTGCGAATATATATATATATATATATATATATATATATATATATATATATATATATATATATATATATATATATATATATATATATATATAGGTTAAAGATTAATTAGTATTACTGTATTATGTTGAAAAAACTATGTGGTACCATAGGCACTGGATCAATCCTATCACCCATCTTGAAACCCTCATCGGTATCGTGTGAGCTGCATAGAACGCTCGATTTCCGTTCCCTCAAATAACCGAAGGGAGACAACTCGTTCTAAATCTACACAGGTTTACCATTGGCAGATGTGACTCATGCTGCGCGAAAATATCTAGCAGCGTTACATAGATGGAGGCAATGGACAGAGCCGATCTGTCACTCAAGTATATGACGTCATAATCAATTATGTCACACGTAGGACGAAGTCACAAAATGCATAATGAATGGAATATCTATGTCGGTAGTGAGTATTGAATAGTCCGTCAAGTGTATGAATTCTATATCTTTTGCCTATTTAATAAACATTATGTTGAATATTTGAAACTAATATGACCGGGCGCTGTTGCTGCCTTAATTAGATAAATTAGAAAAAACTAGTCAGATTAGTTTCAAAATAGTCAACAGGTTACCAGTACAATTACATTGAAATTTGAATTCTGGGAATTCAGGATCAAAGTAGGCCTATAGAGACCAGTTCCAGAACACCACGCAAAGCATGGGCGAGCGTTACTGGTCGGGACATAGCTGGAAATAGGCGGGGCATAGCCAGGAATGGGAGAGGCAAAGCTAGAAATGGATCTTTCTATCAACGTGTGTTATTCTTATTACCATCTGTCCAGTTCTCCATATATTCTAGGAGGGAGAGATGCTCTTCTAATAAGGTTATCTATGTATTGAAATCATCAAAGAGGGCGAAATACATTATACATACACGATTGTAATACATTAGATGTATGTGAAATTAACATAGTTCTATCATAGTCTCCCGTATGGCATATGTTCTCTTAATTACTTAGTCTGGGCGTAATGCAAAGAACTTGATCATGAACTCGGCGAATCAGTAACAATAGCCTCAACTGTTCGAGAACCGCATTACATCTAGATGCCAGTTATGAGCACTCAGCCTGACTGTGAGAGACTAGTAGCTTGTGTGCTTTCTAAATAGAAATGGTTATGACTGAATCACATAATCACTATATGTATATAAAACATATTCATTAAATAAGCCTATAATTCATTTGCTAGCGTATGAATCGGAGTATGTTCTTTGATAACAAACGCTTACAGTAACCATGGCACCAAGTTGTGGGTGTAGCTTAGCTAGAAATGGGCGGGGCATGGCTACATGTGCCTTCATACATTGGATGGTACACCTCCTGCACATTGCCTGAAGACATGTTAATGGACCTTTCCAGTTTTAGCTATACCCCGTCCATCCCTATCTAAGCTTCACCCACGCTGAACTCCATGATAATCAATTTCCTGTAAACTATACGGGTAAGCTGTTACATATTTTGAAACTAATTTGACTGGGCGCGGTTTCTACCTATGGCAGCAACAGCGTCCAGTCAAATTAGTTTCAACATATTAAACAGAATATGTATTAAATGATAAAGACATACAATTCGTACAACGTGTTTGACTACTAAGGGTATTGAGTCATTCATGACGTCATGATTATGACGTCATCACACACATCACTTAGTGGATTATGATGTCATACGATGCCATATGATGGATGGATAAACTTGGAAAGGTCCATTCAACGAGAAGTGTAGACATATATGGCTTAAATCGCATCTTGCCACAATACCATTCGTATTGTGGACAACGATACCTACACACTGATGTATTTATAGTAGAGTTCCCGTCTAGAGTGAATCGCTAGATTACAGACTTTAATCGCCTGTAATGTTGGGGAAGACCCCTTGTTGTCTTAAAAATATCTCTACGCTTTTAAATGTTATATCACCTGGGGGTCATCAACAAATCAGTTCACAAACTATTCTAGTGCTGCTGTTACGTTGTCTTCTCTCTCGCAAACAGATCAATTCACTATTCCAGAGTACCCACCCATCATATAACGTCATAATGAACTGCGCCATGTGTACAATGACATCATAATGAATGACGTCATGAATGACGTCGATAAGTATGTCACGGACGTATATTTGAAGACTGTCTGTGCGTTGCTGTACAAACTGTTTGCTTTTACTATTTAATAAATATTATGTTGAATATTTTGAAGCTAATTTGACTGGGCGCTGTTGCTGCCATAGGCAGCAACAGCACCCAGTCAAATTAGTTATGAAATATTCAACAGCTTCCCTGTATAGTTTTCAGGAAATTGGTAGCTAGGGCATTCGGGGATCGATCAATCCCATCACGGCGAGGTGTGGGTGGAGCTAGCTAGTGATGGGCGGGGCATAGCTAAAAATGGAAAGATCAATTGAGAGACAACTCACTTTACAAATAGCATTCACCCACTATCAATTTTTCCACAATCGTGCTTGTTACGTTCGTATAACCGACGAGTAAAAAGAGAAAGCATGACAACATGAAATATCATGATTGTCGTACCCATTTGTTAGGCAGTATCTTCAAATAGAAAACTGTAACTACTGCCGACTTCGTAACATTTCCTGTCCTCCACCTACCATCGATCATATAGCTAACGATACAGAATGATGTGACCGGGTGTTATATTTTAATGTTGTGATATATTTGCCCATTTACTACCCCCAAATGAGTATTTATATGTCATACATACAAGCCGACTCACTAACATGAGATGGTTATTATGAATCCAACGTAACTACCCCCCCCCCCACACACACACACACCACCCGCGCACACGAATAATTTTATTACCGCCCGTCCTATAACCATTCTGACGCTATTGTGACAATGAACTGACTACATGATAACATTTCACTAGATATGTTTCGTCATTTTATTCCGGAGGTGAAAGAAAATCGAGTGCTGCCATATTATGTGTGCGCGTCCCGTGGGAAATTTGCTGATGTAGTACGAGATAAGTCTGTTTGATTAGTCCATGACGTTGTGCCGCTGGCAACATTACCAGGTGTGTGGTATATTTTTAACCTTTTGAACCCCACATTTCAAGAATTTCAATTTTAAGGTAACTATACAGGTAATCTGTTGAATATTGTTAAACAAATTAAACATGTACACATTGCTGCCATAGGAAGCAACAGCTCCCAGCCAAATTAGCTTCAAAATAAACAACAGTTTACTTCTTGCATTGTAAATGAGGTTTTTTTTAAATATTTGGCCTTTCATGTTAAAGGGGTTTAGTGGGATTGTATATATCACATTGCTGGGGTGGGGTGGGGTGGGGTGGGGTGGCATTTCGTTGCAAAGCGACAACTTAGCATAAACAGATGTACCATCCTGAGTGAATAAAGAAATGCAGATATAACGCGGAAGAAAACGCTAGATTCCTGGGTATTCATCATTCTGAGACAAGAATATCAACATATTTGCTTATTGAATGTTCATTTGCAGGCCAAGCGAATGCTATTTTTTAAATTTTCCACTGGAGTTCCCGCCTCGGATATCAAGCCAGTGATTCCTGTTGTAAATTATAAAATAGTATTATCTTGGCCTGTAAATGGCCATTCATCAAGGTCCTTGAATTGCTTTCCGACATCCATAACCAGATAAAGATCACTCTCACGACATGCTTAAATAATGTCTCAAGTACCAGAATTATTAACGAGGATAACACTGCGCCGAATACCAGACCAAATTGGCAATCAGAACAGCTAAATTTATAGCAAAACAATCTCAATTACGAAGAAGTCCAATGAATAATTCATCGACTTGATACACTGGCTGGTAGTCCACATATCGACAAGGATCGCACAATCACTATCGTTGTCCATACTATTTTGGTAGTTACCAATGCGGACAGGACAACGGTCTGCATAAAAGGAGGGATTAAGAGGAAGCCAACAAAAAGAACGAATTTTATAAAGCAAAACGCTATTAATAAACAAAGAAATCAAATTACAAGCAAAAGCTATAGCTTCATAAACAGTACAAACGTTATTTAAACAAAATTCAGATAGATTACGGAATATGAAAAGCCAAAACCCCAAAAGCACAGGATCATACACATACAGAACGTGTGCAAATTTCTCAAGAAAACCTCACCGAACACTTTAAGAAACTGAATGAAGGGGCAAATGATGATACGGACCGCGATTTCAGAATTTTAGCAACGACAAGCAGAAATGCCGTATTAAACAAACCATTCTCAGTAGATGAGATAAACTCTGCTATTGACCACCTCCAAATCAATAAACGCTTGTGGTACTGACCTAATAGTAAACGAATCTCTAAAAGCATCGAAAGGACTCATTCTACAGCTATATACAAAATTATTTAATGTAATTTTGGAATCCGGGCCGAAGAATGGGCAAACGGTATTAAATTACCATTTTATAAAAAATAAAGGGCCCCTAAAACTATCGAGGTACCAGGCTCCTCAGCTGCTTCTCTTAGCTATTTACCACAATTATGAATACCCGACTGACGACATATACAGAGCTGATTGACTTAATTGGGGAAGAACAAGCTGGTTTTCGCGCAGTTTTTGGATCATATATTTTCCTGAAAGGCTTCAAATGGCATTTATTTATCAAAGCCTCAGCGATTGCATTGTGCCTTCGTTGACTATAAGAAACCGTTCGATTTATTCATCTGAACCTACCGTTTGACTAACCTATTACTCAATAACATATATGATAAATTGTTTTCACTAATTTGTAATCTTTATGACGATGCTAAATCGTGTATCAAAATGCCGTGACATACTCACTTTCTGATTTTCCACGTTCTCGCGACATGGTAAAACGTTGTCCCCTTTACTCTTTGCACTGTTCCTAAACGACTTAGAAAGCATGATGTTTGATAGCCCACAATGGGCTTTCCGAATTTTCACAAATGAACGAAAATTGAACGAGATGAAGGCAATGAACGAAAACACACATTATGTAATTTATTTAAAGCTGATAATTCTGTTGTATGTCGAGATACAATATAAAGGCGGACTCGCCTAGAGAACTACAAATTGCATTAGATACATTAAACGAGTATTGCATAACATGGAAACTTTACGCAAATGTATAAAAAACTAAAGTACTAATATTCTCGAGAGGTAAAGTCAGAAAAATACCACAACTTAAGCTGGGCACCGATCTCCGTCGTCCACGACTATGTCTATTTGGGCGTTAAATGTATAGTATTTTTGATAAGGTACGTTCACCAGAGCCATCAAACAAAACTATGATAACGCCAGCAGTATAGCCATGTCTTAACTACTCACAACAGCTAAAGGCCTTCATCTGCCTATTGATATACAGCTAGGGCCTTTTGACACCATAATCGTTCATATTCTTCTCTGTGGGTGTAGAATGTGGGGTTTTGAAAATATCAACTTGTCGAAAAACTTCATAACCGCTTTTGTAAAATTCTCTTCAGTGTAAAAGATACCACCCATACAGCGTCGGTCTATGGTGACCTAGGCCAGTATCCTCTACGGATAAACGATAGACAAAGGGATGGTATTATTTTGGACAAAATTAATAACCGGCAGGGAACAAAAATGTCACAAATGTCATACAAACTGTAAAGATTAATACATAATATTTTCTCAAATAACACATATCAGTGACCATGGGATCTGCATATTAAAAAAGTGTTAGATAATATCGGCCTGTTGATAGTATGGACAAATCAAGACCTGTCCCCTACAGACTGACTAAAATCAATTTCAAATCAACAGCTCTCTGATCAGTAGATGCAAGAGAGACGCGGGGAAATCCTCAATAGCAGATTATGCATCGCATATAGGATTTTCAAAAATTTAAAACTCGAAAAA
Organism: Chaetoderma sp. LZ-2023a; assembly: GCA_034401795.1. Lineage (NCBI taxonomy): Eukaryota > Metazoa > Mollusca > Caudofoveata > Chaetodermatida > Chaetodermatidae > Chaetoderma > Chaetoderma sp. LZ-2023a. Next base: position 4,560,400 of record CM067370.1, on the reverse strand, counting down.
TATCTAATTTCTCTCCCTGAAATAATTATCACAAATACTCTGCAAATTTCGACCCAGCATCTACCGATAGATGGATAGATAGATAGATAGATAGATAGATAGATATTTATTTGCCACAATAGGCCATAGGCCCTTGAGTGTCACAACTCAAATATATATATATGAATAGTAATCGCCCCTAAAGACTCCCAACCCCTCTCCTGATCAACCGGCGAAAATGCCCAATTCAATGTTGAATATTTTGAAACTAGTTTGACTGTTTACATTATCCTAGTACCATTTTCAGGTGTACGAATTGTATTGTAAATAAATTCTGCAGCTTAATGACTGTTGAATATTTGAGTCTGAATTGAAACTAATTTGACTGGAAATTGATCGATTTACTTTCTCCTAGTGATATTTTCAAATGGACGAATTGTATGTCATTGATAAATTTGCAGTTTAATGACTGTTGAATATTTTGAAACTAATTTGACTTGTGATAATTTCCAACCTACTTTGTCCTTGTGGCATTTTCAAGTGTACGACTGTATATCATTAATAACTTCGCAATTTAAAAAAACAGTTGAGTATTTTGATACTAATTTGACTGGAAAATCCATAATTTACTTTCTTCTTATGCTATTCTCGTGTACGAATTGTATGTCATTGCTAAATCCGAAATTTAATGAATGTTGAATATATTGAAAATAATTTGACTGGAGAAAATACTCAATTTATATTCTTCTTGCGTATAATGAAGGCTTGATATGTATATGCTGCTAATTTCTTTACGATAGTCGGATTTTCATTTTGAAATAACTCGATCAGTTTGTAAACACTTGGTCTTTTGTATTAGTAATGAAATACAATGGTAATAGGAGGCCCTGATCCGAGTGTGCTCGGACTCAAAACTCCCCTGTGACCGATATTTGGACAGACCGACAGATAAGACCCGTTAGTCTGTCGAAATACCTGTCACCGGGGAGAGATGTAACATATTTTATTATTCCCAATAAGCCATGAGCCCCTTGGGTGTACAGTAGCACACTACGGTATACATTCATGATGCGTTTCTTATATTTACATAATTTAAAATTAACGTAGACCCTTCATATATTTAAATAAAAATCCTTAAATCTGACTATAAATCGGACTCGGACCTAGACTAGTTTGATCATTGCTGTACACACACGTACGCGCGCGCACACGCATATACACACGCACACACGGACGTACGTACGCGTTTGCAGAATGGCGGTTCGATCCCCCGACCGGGAGATGGTGATCAACAAATTAAACTAATGGGTGCATGACTGTTGGCTAAGTTAGCACATAGAAATTGAATCCGAACGTCGCCAGTGCGTCAATAAAATAAAAATACATATACTGCCAGAGCCGGGCTGGAGTCAGAGTACAATAGGCGTAAAAAGCCTAGGATTGAATCGTGGCAGGTGCATCCACAGATAGTCCCATATGAATCGTCAGTGTGTCAGTATATCACACATGTGAAAGCTGGTCGGCAAAACCTTGACATTTTAGTCTTGGCGCGGTGGTCCAGTGGAAAGATATCTGGTTGCTGATGCTATGCGGAGTTGCAGAATGGCGGTTCGATCCCCCGACCGGGAGATGGTGATCAACACATTAAACTAATGGGTGCATGACTGTTGGATAAGTTAGCACATAGAAATTGAAGCCGCACGTTGCCAGTGCATCAATAAAATAAAAATACATACTTACATACATATAAGCATACATGCGTAGACATACATACACGCACGCACGCACTCACTCACATACACAGTAGTAGTAGTAGTAGTAGTAGTAGTAGTAGTAGTAGTAGTAGTAGTAGTAGTAGTAGTAGTAGTAGCAGAAACTGCTACTGCTGTCCGCCTATATTGCCGGTGATTTATGTTGTTCTGCTGCGAAACCACACACCCCCACCCCGCCCCACTACAGCCCCACCCCCCCCCTCCCCCTCACCACACCTCACATCCACCCACACCCCCGTCCTCGCAACCAATCATACATTTTAGAAACATAGCTTTAGGGTTTGAACCATAAATTTTAGCGCTAAAACACAAAAATCAAAATTCCAATCATGCAGTGTAAGTGTTAAAATCATAGCGCAAATCATTATTTAAAATCCACATTATATACATAATGTTCAAGAGATACATTTACTACGTAACTCAAGAGCATGGTACACAAAAGCGGATAATTTCCGTACGGCTGTCGCATTAGAATTTTGGAGCAATTCTGTTAGCTTATACACGCTAGGTCGTTTATAATAATATGGCTTAATAAGATTTTTGCGCAGGTGACTGTACATTGGACATAACAAGATGAAATGATATTCATCTTCTATATCATCGTTACAAAAAGGGCATATTCTTTCAGGAAGCGGGCTCCGTGTTGGCTTGTGCCATCTACCTATCTCTACGTGCAATTTGTGAGATCCCGTTCTAAGCTTAGATAGTGCTTGCCTATGTTTACTAATCTTTACATCATCTAGATACGATTTGTACGTCAACTCCTGACCAAAGTGTCTATACAACCTTGTTTTACTGTTTGTGTTTAGCTTACCTCTCCACTCTTGTAAATACATGGCATACGCTCTCTGTCTATATTGCAAAATAAAGTTATTTCTATCTAAGTTATTACCCTGCTGTTTCCAAACATCATTAAACCCCCTTCTAGATAGCATATACCGTCATGTGCTGACCCAATTATTACACTTGTTATTGTTTTCCCAGTCATTATATAAAACACTATATACATTTTTTTACTAACCTGTTTGGTTTTTGATCTAAAGTTTTGAACCAGTATTTCAAGATCCTGATTTCCCGAACTAGCTTTAAAGGTGCCCTGGCTAATTCACCATATACAACGCAATTCCATGTACATCGTCTCACACTTAATTGCTGCTTACACAAATTTTAATGGCATTTTTCCACATCAAGACCTGGATTGCACCCCCCCCCCACACTTTACTACCATAGCACAGAATCGGCAAAATGAGCTTTTCGAACAGGCTACATAAATGAGCCTGCGTTAAGTCTACAAATTTATTACAATGTTTCTTTAGAGCAAAAATGGCCTTCTGTGCCTGCCCTGTTGTGGTAAATACTATTCCTAAATATTTAATCTTGTGGACCACTTCAATTTCGTTTGTCCCATACCAGAACGTGTCCACGTAAACGTCCTCCTCGCCTAAAGACTACTGCCTTTGTTTTCTCCGTATTTACTACTAAACGCCACCTCTTGCAATAATCAAGTAAAATATCTAATCCTTTCTGTATACATGCTATAGTTTCTGACATTATAATTATATCATCTGCGTATAAAATTAAAAACAATTTAAGTAATGTTATGTCTACGCCGTCCACCCCTCCCCGAACAAATTCTTCTTCTAAATCATTTACATACATTGCAAACAGAAATGGTGACAGGCTCTCCCTTTGGCGCACACCAGTATTGCATTCAAAATTGTCGGGTAGTTCTGAATTCACTCTTACACAGGTTTTAATGCCCTTATACATCGACATAATAATGTTAATTATGCTGCCCCTAACGCCCAGTTTTAACAATTTATGCCACAGACAATCTCTCACTACATAAGCTTTACTAAAGTCAACAACGAATTTCTTTCCTTTATCCAATACATGAGCAATCAGACCACTTAAAACAAAAATATGATCAACTGTGCTAAATCCCGCTCTAAACCCAGCTTGCGCTTCTATGTATATCCCATTAGTTTCGGCCCATTTATTTAATCTATTATTTAAAACCTTTGTAAACAGTTTACCCAACGTGCTAAGTAATGTGATCCCTCTATAATTATTTAAATCATCTAGGAAACCTTTTTTATGAAGTGGTATCAATATACCTTCTGACCAAATTTTGGGGAAGTTTCCACTTTAAAAAATACTATTAAATAACACTAAAATATGAGGAATTATTTCATCTATTGCATTAATATAGACTTCATTGATAAGCCTATCTGGTCCTGCACTTTTGTTGTTCTTTAAGTGCTTTATTGCCTTGACGATTTCCTCATATGATATTTCCGAATTAAAATCGTTGAAGATTATCTGTACATCATCCGTCTCATTAGAGTAATCCACAACATAATTTTAAACATCTGGATCAGCTTGATAAAATTCATTATCTGGATTAGTAATAACTTTAAAAAAATTGGCAAATTCACTTAGGGATATGCTACCAAGTTTCTTGTTTAGTCCTGGAGCCAATTTTCAAAAGGGGTCTAGAAGAATGGTTTCGTAGCACACCCAGTATTCAGAAGGTTTGTCTCTATATTATGCTAGACCGATGTCTTGGGTATATTCTGAGCCGTGTTGTACAAGAAAATTGTGGTATCACTAACCCGTGAGAAGCCCATTTACAATAGGTGTTGAATGTAGCTCTCAAACAATTTTCACAATGGTAAATTTTTCACAAACTTAAGCGCATGTTATATCAATACAATCTTAACCAAAATGGAAAGGAGTGATCGTATATCGCAGATTTATACATAATCAACCTCGTTTAAGACACCCGTATGTTGCTTTGTAGATATTGGGGCACTTAGGTCTTCTTGTGACTAGCAATACCTTAGCTACAACAATGCCCATGTTTTCTACATTTTTCATAATCAAACCTTTAACTGACATGCAGTGCATGTCTACACAAGCTGGCAGGACATATTTATCACGTGAGCAAATGAGAGAATGTTACTCATCCGTGTCAGAGTCATCTTCGATAATTGTATGCTGAACATTGTCACACATTTCACCTCCCATACAAAGGCATGCTTCAGTGCAGAGTAGATTGTTAGCCTTGCATTGACAGAGATCTGTTCTGTTGCAGGCAGACTTTTGACATCTACATGATGTGAGTTCAATTAATCCAAATGGAGCAGGATCCTTTGACATTAGAACAGGCTTGAGTAGACCATCCACTATACTCCAGCCATGTCCATTTGGAGATGGAAGATTCTGAACAGCTTGCAATGAACGTCTCCAAACAAGAGCTTGAAAATTGGCCCTTTCGGTGTGATGCTTTAGACTATTCGATGCAGGTGGAAGATTTTCATTTCTTTGTCTCTTTTGACAAAAGAGCCAATAACGGGTTTCATTAGCTGTCTTTCCCACATCCCTGGTGGTATACAACTCACAGACAAATTTCTCACATAGAATTGCAGTATTCGGTGATAAGTCAACATGTTCGCCGAGTTGGGCTAAGCTAAGCTGATGACATTCAGATGACTTTAAGAGATTGAATGCTTTTCTCTTAGCGACTCCAAATAATGCACTAGTGCTATCACAACCTGTAAGAGAATGAAACCCAGGCAAAGACAGACAGATAGATGGGCCCAGTACTTGAGCAACTGTATGTATTGGTATGTATCGCAATTTGTCCTTTGTGCCCGTACGGAACCATAGTTCAGAACAGTGAAACGAACGATACGTATATATACTAAGTACTGCCACGTCTGTATCAGGAGACTGTATAACAACACGCATGTGGTCTTTTGAAGCGTGTAGCGCGTGCAACATCATACGCGTATCTGCTTCCTCGTGATCTGATCGAAATTCTTCCAATTACGACGAATTGTTCGCTGAAATGACAACAACATCCATTCCATCGTTAAAGCCACCAGCAACAATGACGCAATTGTCGGCAGATAGCATATTTGGACCAGTATCCGCCACCGCTTGCTGAGAAATGCAACCAGGTTACTTTTGTTGCTTGGATTGCTGATGTACTTGGCCCATTGCTTTGGAACGGGAATATTTTCTCCAGCAATCTTTACTTCCAATGCTGTTGATGACCCACGTCTTAGCCGCTCTTCCGCTTTGAGAGATTCCAGTCTATCATATCTGTCAAAAACTATATCTACTCTGTTGCAGTCTTCTTGATTCAGTGGAACTGTAAATATGTGCCAGTATTTATCAGCCAATTCTCCAAATGTAGACGTACCTCCAGTTTTAACCATTTGCACAATTGCCATGCCATCTACTACATAAGCTGTTGCGCCTGTCTTGTCAACAGGTGGAAGCCGTCCATCAACATTTACTTCCTTTTCTAGTTCACTTAACAAAACACTTTTCACATTCTTTCTTAGAGTCCCATCCGTATGTGACAATGATAGTGGAACAGCAGACAGTTCATACGTCATCACTAGTTTTAAATCAACATCTCTGGACCTTGCGGCAATAATTAATCGACCAAATAGTTCGCGGTCAGATCTCACATTGTGAATTTTTTCATCATTTGTTTTGAGTTTTTTCTTCTGTGCTAGGCTGGCAAATGTTTTAAGTTTTAAGTGTGGCAACGTGTCCCAAAAGCTTCTCGTGTTAGTGTCCAGCCGCTCCTGAACAAAATTTTCCATAATCTCCTTACCAATGTCACAGGCGGAAACAAGTCTCTTGGCGATTTCACTAGGCAATACCACGCCAGTTGCAATGTTTACAAGCGGAAGACACTCGCTGTCGTCGTTTTCCGCAATATTAAAGGGATTGGTCATTATATCTGATGAGAACATCGAAAGTATCTTCTGCACATCGGTTTCATCCCTGTTCATTCGATTAGTCCCCATTTCCTTATGTACTCCAAACATGTGACTAACTTGTAACCCACACATTTGCTTTGTGACCGTTGTTATGGCTGCCCTCTCGTTGCTGGTTAAAAACCACCTCTTCAGAGCTCCTGGCTTTTGCGTTATTCCAATAATACCACCTCGCTTTTTGGAATCCAAATTAATCGATTGCTCTAAGGCCATATCTGTCCACACTTGATTGAATGGATGGTCTGAGCGACTTACGGAATGATTTCCATTCAAGAATTGTTCATGTACATGGGGATGTGTACTTGGAAGCATCTTCATGTCCGCAAGATATATTGGCAGCCATCTTGCATAATTGGTTCTGTCCATGCTGTAGAAATATGGCGCCATAGCAGCAGTAGCAGATAGGTGTGCCTGCCAATCTCCAGTTCTCTCAGCTCATGAATCCAAGCAGCAGCTCTACCATATGAATATATGAGTTCCAAAATGCGAACAGGTGTGATTTCGAGCTTGACTCAACTTTAAAGGATTTGAACAGCTGTTGCAATTTATTCACGTACATACACACCTCTTTGAAATTTTCTTGCAGTGCGTCTAAGTCGTCAATGCTGCTTCGGCACATCTTAATTTTCTCATCCAGACTCTCCAATTCTGTTGGAGTAATGTGGTCTTCATGTTGTCCATTTTGTTGAACCCATTTGGAAAAAGACTGCCATTGTAACCGCAGCAGCGCTTCCATAACCAATTTGTGAGCCCTCACTCCTCGATTATATGACTTCCCTTTAAGTAGAGCAGCAGCCGTGCTGCTACCATATGTGTTGCCCTCTATGAGGAGATCTTCTAAGCCAGAGTCATCAAACATCTTTCCAATAACAGCTAAGTAGTTTAGCGCAATGTGGAATCCCCCCAGTCTGATCACAGTGTCACTAAACTCTTCTTTATATCGCCACTGTATCTCCTTTGCCTTGACATATATGGCCAAGTCGAATGTAATGACCGAGTCATTCTGTCCTAGTGTTGTCATCATTCTTTGAACTTGTTTCATGACCGTATACACCGTATTGAATTCAGTTGGTGATCCGGATCTTCACTGGACAGTAACCGATTTGTGTAAAAGGTGCGTTAGCACATGATACAAGTGCATTAAATCCACTCCAACCAGGGACTGTTTGTGTTTCTGTGGTCATCATGGGTACAAGATCTACCGCAAACAATTTTATTGGACACATTCGAACGATGGCCCATGATTACCACCACATCCATCTGTCTCATTCCAACCACCAGTACCTGGGTGCTTTGTCAACAGTGGTACAGCTGGATATACAGATTCTATGATGGAGTTAGTATACATACATAAAATATAACCTTCACATTTCACCCTCGCCTTTGGTATATGCATGCAAAATGTATGTTGGATATATGTTAGGTCGATATCCGTCTACATATCATATATGGTGAATCTAATACGATATTACTTTGAGTTATGACACGATCATGCTTATATCGTTGTGCACTGTGGATACAGCCAAAGCCTAGACCCCCTATGCAAAGAAATCAGGATAACTAATTAGTGCTACCACAATTTGTTTGTACAACAGGGCTTAAAATGTGTGGAACATGTCCCCCAAGCCACAGCAAGTGTCAGACCTTCCGAATACTGGGTGTGCTACGTCACGATTCTGACCTAGCTTTAGCTCCTGGACTAATTGGTCGTTGTTTTCAAGAGTTTCCAGTACATTTTTGAATCTGTATAGCGAGCATTTCTTAAAGACCTGGTCATTGTAACGCTTTCTGTGACATTAAACTTTTGAACTAAAAACAGTTCTTGCGGCTACCATATTAATGCGAGCTGCCTCGGGTTTTTCCTTTCGGTACCGGTTTAAGGCAACAAGGAAAGGTTTTCTTTTGATTTCGCAGTCGGGTGAATAATGTGGAACTTTATTTCTTTGAACTAATTTCCTGCCATTTCTATTAGTCTTTAGAAATAAATTATCCACTGCTTTCTTTATCGCAACAATTTTTGGGGCTAATATGGCTGGACGCAGATGCTGCCTTAGGTAGCTACAGCGTCCGGTCAAATTAGTTTCCCAAAATATTTTAACAGCTTACCTGTTACCTTGAAGAGACTCGCAACTAGTATAAGTATGCCTGTCTGCCTCCCTACATGTTTGCCTGCCTGCCTGCCTTACTGTCTGCCTGCCTGCCAGCCCGCCTGCGTGTCTCAGTGAGTGCGTGCATGTTTGCGTGTAAGTGCAATTATTGTACATATGTCTATTTGTACATACCTGGCGTGTATATAATTATATATTATTGTACATAGTGTATATATGTTTTGAGGGCCTCGGGAACATCAGGCCACTGACGATGTACCCTCTTGAAATAAAGATTATTATTATTATAATTAATATTATTATTATTATTATTATTATTATTATTATTATTATTATTATTATTATTATTATTATTATTATTATTATCGCCAATATGAACACGTTGACCGCTTCTTCTACTATGTTTTCGTTTAAAATATTTGATTCTTCTAATAATCTAGTCATGTTAAGAGGTATCTCTTTAACCTCTTCTGATAAGATGTTATCTCTATATTGTCTTATATGTTCTGCTTTCCAAATGTATTTCTGATTGCTCAACCGCCCCATTTCATGATTGGCAATGTACTCTGTGTTTGGTGTATTGCAGTATGCCATACTACATTTAATCACTGCATGATCAGATAGTTCGTTGGGTGCTTCTACTTCGAATTCTTTTATGAGATGACCTTTATTTGCGGTGCATAGAACACAATCTACTACACTCGCCCCTCTCGCAGTCACACACGTTATATCACCTACCTCTCTATCTTTGCCCACTCTCCCATTCAATATTCGTAATCCAACTTCTTTGCAAAACTCTATTAATTTGTGTCCATTTTCATTTGCCCTCGCTGTGTCTCGAGAAAAGCGGGGAAGCTTGATATCTTCGTCATAATCTTCACTTAGGGGTACATGTTCGAAACTATCATTCTAAATAAAATCAGATAATGTATTAGTTCTAGCGCTAAAAATCTCCGCATATTAAAAAGCTACAACAATTATTTTCACAATTTTTGGTTATAAAGGCTTCTAGTCTATCAAATACGGCAATCTCTACTTCGCTTTCTCTTGGTGACCCTTTTGGTAATACGTAGCACAGACCAAGATATATTTCATCATTTAAACCAAAGAAATCTGTATGCAATTATAACCACACTATGGCATCACGTTCTGTTTTTTCTAACGTTACCTCACTCGAGATAGCATCTCTCCAGTAAACAAGTAACCCACTCGAATCCCGCTTCGCTATTCTATTCCTTACCCTGTTTAACGCGATGTGTTTAAACCCTGTTATATTGTAGTTATATAATTCGGAGGCCCATGTTTCAGTTAATAATATGATATCATAGTTAGCCTTTAGTTTCTCAAATATGCAGGAATTCATTTTATTATGGTGTTTCGTTATAAAACCATTTGCGTTCCATGACGCTATTTGCAACACTTTGTAACAGACCTTAGCAATTGTGGCAGTAGCCGTGGTAGTAGCGGCCCTTGTAGTAACAATATTGTTAACATTAGTGGTTGCCGTAGCAGCAGTAATGGTCAAAGCAGTATCAGAGACATGTGCAGTAGCAGTCGCAGTAGCAGTACCAGTATTGCTGTTAGCAGAAGTGATGGTGGTAGTAGTGACATCGGTAGTAGCAGTTGGAGTATTAGCAGTGGATGTTGTAGTAGTGGCAGCGGTAGTAGCAGCGGTAGTAGTGACAGCAGTAGTGGCAGTGGCAGTTGTAGTTGTGGCAGCGGTGGTAGAAGTTGGAGTAGTGGCAGTAGCCTTAGTGATAGCGGTAGTAACTGTTACAGTAGTAGCAGTAGTAGTAGTGGCAGCGGTAGTAGCAGTTGCAGTAATAGTTGTGACAGTGGTACTAGTGGGAGCGGTAGCAAAAGTTGCAGTAGTAGCGGTGCCAGTGGTATTAGTGGCAGCGATAGTAGAAGTTGCAGTAGTAGCAGCAGTGGCAGTGGTAGTAATGGCAACGGTAGTAGCCGTTACAGTAGCAGCAGCAGGGGTAGGAGTGGCAGTTGCAGTAGTAGCCCTGGTAGCGGTACTATTAATCATGGCATTAGTAATTGTGGAAGTAACAGCAGTGAGTGTAGTAGTGGCTATAGTGGTCATTCTTTTAATTCGATTGTCATTACTATTATCGCTATCACTCTTATGATAATTATTAATAACGATATTGTTTTTACTGCCCTTAATTTGCGAGCTCTTATCATTGCTTAGGTTTTTTATTTCATCGCCTTTGCACTTGCTCGCGCTAAACGTCATAGATTGTTTTATCGATCATTGGCGTTGTTTTGAATTTTAGTGAGTTGGTTCGTGGTAGAGGGCCAGCCTGTCCCATCATTGCAGGGTTTAACATATGAAAGATTTGCATTGGGTAACTGTGACTTTGTTGTTGTTGTTGTTGTTGTTGTTGTTGTTGTTGTTGTTGTTGTTGTTGTTGTTCAAAGTTAGATTTTCCACTTATCGGATTGGCTATCCCAAGTTGATGGGTCCTGGTATCCGAAATGTGTTGTTCCCACCATTGAGGTGGTGTTGGTGGTGGTGGTGGTGGTGGTGGTGGTGGTGGTGGTTGTTGTTGTTGTTGTTGTTGTTGTTGTTGTTGTTGTTGTTGTTGTTCAAAGTTCGATTTTCTTTGGAACGAATTGCCCATGCTGGCAAGGTCGATGTCCGGAACATTCCCCATGTGGTTGTTCCCACCATGGGGGTTGGTGGGATCGGTTGTTTAAGAAGATAAGATAAGATAAGATAAGATTCTTTATTTATCGAGGGTAAATCTTCAGAGCATTGCCCTGATCTCCCAGAGGCCCTCGCCAAATAACTATATAAACTAATTAGAATTATATTTACAAAATTTACAAATCATGCACAAAATATATACAAAACTATACATAATTGTTGCAATGAAAACCTATTTTCAACCATTTCAATATCAAATATCAAATGGCGGAAAGACGACAATAATACGTACGTATTTGTAATTCTATGCTAATGTAATAAACATGCTGTTGCGTATTTTGAAACTAATTTGACTGGGTGTCGTTTCTGCCTTAGGCAGATACAGCACTCAGACAAACTAGCTTCAAAATATTCAATAGTTTATTTAGTTTTCTATAAAATGATAACCAAAATCTTCGGAGATCGACCGATTCCAACACGAATGATGAGTAGGTGGAGCTTCGATAGAGATGGGCGGGGCATAGATAAACCCGGAGAAGTCCGTTAGTTTCGGGAGATTAATGAACACTGGGGCCCAGAAAGTTATTAGCCCTGGGCCCCGAGCAGGTTAAATTCGGCTCTTATGGTTAACTTGATTGTTGTTTGTATTGTTCATATTAGTATGGATTGGACGTATCCACACAGAACCGGCGCTATATATATATATATAGTTTCTGTTGACAAGTTGATCTGACGCATCATTTCTGTATGCTGGCTGTCTGTATGAAGGTTTACGAGATGAACCTGTCGCGCGAGTTTCATTGGTCTCTTGATGAGTTGTGCGCTGATAGTATCGAGAGTCAGTAGCATTGCTAGAGTGGTGTCTGTTCGTTTGATGCACACGTCCGACTTTCTCGCGGGGGTGTTATATGGAATGATTTTGTTCATGTAATACGTTGTTAATGAACAGTCTATCCCGTTTCATGACGACTTTTTCTCCGTGTCGTCTTGCGTCAGCGGCGATTGGGTATAACTGTTTCCGGTTTGACTAAATTTCTTTCGGAAATTGTGCAAATATTCTGAACGGTTTATCCCTTAAAGAATGTACCGCCGCCGCCCTAATTTCTTCTCTATCTTTGAAAAACGTACATTTCGCCACAATTGGTCACGGGCGCGAGTTTTCACCAGATCTCGGCCGACTAAGCCGATGTACTCTATCGAACGGAATTTCACGGTCCATGTGAACTTCATAATACAGGAATGACTGAAGGGCTTCATCTACATCTTCGTTTCGTTGTTCAGGTATTCCTGTCACAATAATGTTCTCTTGCATTGACCTACATTGCAGGTCGTCAATTGTCTTGTGATTATCTGATATTTCTTCTTGCATTGCAGTGTTTTCCAGAACAAGTTTGTCCAATCGGGAGACTAGCAATTTAATATCGTGTTCTAAATTAGCTTTGTCGATAATCATCTCAGCCCATTGGTCACTCATGAGCGATGTACTTTGTTTCAAACGATCTAAATCTGGTTTCATTTCATCCAATTTCCCTTCTAGTGATCGTTTTTTAATTTCAACCGCATCTAGTCGTGTGGCTATATCTTTCATGGAGTTGTCTATGCTATCCAATTTTTGTAATATCTCAGATGCTATATCATTGTTTATAAGATGAGTCCTAGGATCGTGTTCATGGGTGTTGTGTCGAGCCGTTGGAATAACTGCTATAGGTGTGTGATAAATGTCATTCACGTGTTCAAAGTGATTACTGATTGGTATCGTAACGGTACATGTTGGTGGTGGTGGTGGTGGTGGTGGTGGTGGTGTACAATCTGTTGTATATTGATTGTCTTCCCCGACTGTATTCAGGGCTGTCGAAATGTTGGCCAGTGTATGTTCTTCGCTCGTTTCGTCACACGTTCCCCCAGTAACTTTTCGATCTTTAGAACGTTGGTCTTCTATTTCTCTAGGATTAGGGGTACTCATTCTTCTTTTTCTTCTACCCTTTGACATGTTGTGGTTTTGTAGTTATTAATACTGCTGTCGTGAGATTTATTTAGTTAATGACAGTTATATTAATGGCAGTTATACTAACAGTCAGTGCCGCACCGTCATCGGGAGAACCTTAAGCTTGGGTAAGTTCAAGTAAATCGATAAAACAGTACTCACGCGTGCCGACAACACAATGGAACATTCGAATAGTGTTCGTGTAGTTATTTCAATCACCACTGGCGAATAGGCTTCCTATAGATTCCTGAGACTTTTGCTCACATTTTTTGCTCACTATTATTCACGAATATATGAAACACTTCACCATATTCTGCACTATTTGAGTAAAAATTGTATTTATATCACACATATTTCACATATTCTACATATATGACTTGGTGCAACACGTTCAACATTAAATCAATAACATTAGCTCCTACGCTATCTCCTATATCGCCTGTATCGCCTATGAACTTTACTAAAGGTAAGGAGCCCCCACAGCTCACAAACTAGAAGAGGGCAGGTATGCAGGTATCGTACCTAGACATGCACGTTTATGCAATCTATGCGACCTAAGCGCACTGGGCGACGAATTCCACTGTATATTTGAATGTCCTGAAATAAATGCGGAGAGAAGAATGCCTCTTCCTAAATATTACACATTTCGACCATATACGCCTAAAATGGAACTTATCAATACCAAAAACCGCAAAACAATAATTGTTCTCTGTAAATTTATTGACATCATTATGAATAAGTTTAAAAAGAGGAAATGTAGGCTTACAGATCTCGCTATACCTATTGCTCACGTCCACCACCACCACCACCACCACCACCACCACCACCACCACCACCACCACCACCACCACCATCATCACCACCGTCACCACCATCATCATCATCTTTACGACCACTACAATCATCACTACGTATGTATATATGTCTTAAGTGTTATATGTCTAAGAAAAAGAAGATTTAACTATTTATTAATATATGTTTCCGCCATTATATGTATGTTCCATGTATATATGTTTCGTGCACTTGCCGAATAAACTTGAAATTGAAATTGATACAATTTAAAGCAATGAAAAGATGTCCTTGCATTACTCAGAATGCATGAAATGGCGTCTCAGAGCAGATATTGGGTACAACTCCTGCCCCCTTCCCTCTGTAGGAGGAACCATCTCTCAAACTCTCATTGAGTTGGTTGACCTGATTCCACCACTGGCTGCATACACCAATTCCGTGTTTAGGGCCCCGCAGCATCCGCAGTTGCAGGTGGACCGCAGAGACAGGAGGGGTTGGTAAATATTGATTTTAGGATATTGATTTTTATAACTTTTGGGACTTATGACTAGGCCGTCCGCAACGTCCGGTCCATTAGCCTTATAGCGTTGCTGCTAAACAGACTACAGGTAGAAGACGAACCTCGAACAAAACATACTAGTAAGTTATCCCGTAAGGATGCGAGTTTTCTTTACATCTTTAAATTGATTGTTAAGCGTAGGCCTAAGTTGTTAGACATACTTTCCAAGGGAATCTCGAGTAGCGTTGAGTCACTAAATTGTCAAATAGTAACTAACAACAAACAGCAGTTAATATTACAAATTGTACGGTGAAATACGACTGATGCATTGAACAAAATGTGGAAGGTCAGTTAACGTTGCTCTGAAATTTAGCTTTAATTAAGCTATTCTTCAAATTACAAGCAAAGTATGAAAGCAAAGTCAGTGCTATTCAACACTCAGAATGCAGAAATGGCTTCTCAGCGCATCTAATTGTAATCACGGTCCTACATCTGGATCCACGCGTCTATCCCCTCTCAGACCCTCCTCTGTTGCGGGGTATGCACGTGCGTGAGTGTACAACATCACTAAACACGCACCGGTTAATGCCACTGGCCAGATGTGTGGGCTGAATGGTTGTGAATATAAAATGTCATGTTTTACCCTCTACTGTCAATTTACATTTATGAAAACCTACGTGGCCTACAGAGAAAAAACGTCTAAATGCCTATTTTCGGAAAGGCAGACATTCCATCATTCTTCGTCCGAGCTTCATTCAAATCAGTGTTTTTCTCTTTTAAAATGCAGGCAATTTCATCTGAAACCAGCTAGATTTAAGAATTTTCTGGGGGAATGCTGCAACTCCGAGCCCCCAGCCCCCGCCATACCCCACACCCCGACCCCACACAACACCAACTGGTACGATGAGAACACGTATTTTGGACTATCCCCATCTGAATACTCACCCACTCCACCCAATACAGGCCAAGCAGCACATATACAGTGGAAAATATATTTTCTACTCGAAAACCAATTGACTGCTAGAGATTTTCTTCTTGATCTCACACGTATATTTGGGTTTTTAGGGCCTCCTGAATATCAGGCCGCTGACGATGTAAATTTTTAATCTTTTTTATTATTATTATTATTATTATTATTATTATTAGTATTATTATCTCAATGCTAAAACGATCATACGGGTGCGTTGATAATGAATTTGCAAACGATATGCCATAAAGTTGTACTAGGCAGCAATCATTTTCAAATTATTCTTAAGTATCACAATTCTACCTCTTACAGCGCGCAAGCATGCGTTGATTTAAAAAGAAAAGAGGAACGATGTAGATGGTTCATGTAATGAGAAAAGTTACTTTATATAGATTGCCCACCATTATAGTCAGCCCTACCACCTACAAACACGTGCACAATAAATAGTTTTGACCGCAGCGACAATGCATTTGCTGTCTTGTGGAGGTCAGAGTGACGTGGATATGGGACGAAGAAAGCTCATCAGAGGGCTGCTCAGCAGAGATAAGACATAATGGAGTCCTGTTTTCACATGGTTTCTTTGGTCAATGCCTGGACCTGATTGAGCGTAATTTAATAATCCATCTGACATGTTTGAATTATCTCGGGGATATTTGTTTGCATAACTCGGAGTTCAGAAGCATTGGCCAAACACAGTCCATGTCTTTGTGGAAAATTTCTGTCCATAGTCCCGGATAGTAGGTTGCTTATATAGAGTTGTATCATTATGAAGTGAACGCGTTGTTTACAGTCTTCCTGTGAAGATCTAGCTGTCAGCATGCATGATATTGAGTGGCGTTCACTTCATATTAATACCCTGTAAACAGGTTTTAAACTAGTACTTATAGTATTAAATTCTAGTTTGAATCCTAGGATTCTAATTACTGTGACAAAGTTTATATACTGTGATAGTGGTTACAAATGGAGGTGGTTGGTGTGAATGGTCTGTCCGCAGCGCATTGTTTGCGTCAGAGATAGGTCTCATAATGGCATTGTTATTCTTTATTAACAAAAGATATGGTTATACAACTTAGCTTTTTTCAATGTAGTGATGCCATAGGCATTGCTTATGCCTATGAAACATAAAATATATCGATATTTTCAATGACATCCTGAATATGATTAACTATAAGATGACATTTAACACATCTCAGTAACTCGCTGTCAATGGAGGAAATTAAAATTCAAGGTCCTTAACTAACAACTAAAATAGCATCCGATAAATCCCTTGTAAGTTGACTGTGCATTCGCGAGTGTCTTCGGTAAATGTGGCTACTATGGTGTACTGTCCAACAACATAGGTTTCATGAGGAATGGCCTTCAAAGATGGTTGTACTTTATATGAGATAGCTGACTTTGTCCATGATATGCAGGGCTTGTATGTCACAGCTAGTGAATGCAGAGATATTCCGCCGCTTAACCATATACACACTGCGTTCATTATTAGCGTTGCAGGATTCACAACCAGGGATGCTGCAATTTCCTGCTTAGAATGGCACCTATAACATGCTGTATTTGCATATGGCAGAAAGGAAACAACATGTGACAGACAGACGAACGGATGGACGGATGGACGAAAGGGCGGACGGACGGACGGACGCATAGGTGGACAAATGGATTGTTGTGAATGGAAATGTGAAACTGTGCACGTGGTGACCGGTATGAGAGAAGAGTTTATTGCTTGAGAAACATACATAAAGCATGGGTGGTGTAAGTGAATACGAGGAGTGAGATTAGCACTGAGGGAAATGTGTGCCGATATCACATCCACGGCCTATATATATATATATATATATATATATATATATATATATATATATATAGCCAACCAAGCATCATACGCTTGAGTTTTAGCATATAATTGTTCAATTTCTGTAGTGATCTAGCTTTACTAAATCTCCGAAAAACACAACGAGAATTCTTCGTGTATTGTCTGCACCCTATTCATTCTAGAACCTGATTCCAGCGTGTAGTCATCTATCTTCAATAGTTACACCACATGAATGGACGGACAAACGGCTGGATGGACGGATGGAATAACCTGACAGAGGGCGAGCGGGCATGGTCGGGCAGACGAGTAGGTGGGAAACCAACCGACCAGCCGGTGGGCGGACTAGACAGCGGATTGGTGGGTGTGAAGGTCTTCATTTAAAAAAACCATAGAGCATTATATTCAACACTTTTGAGTAAAATTTACATTTTCTTCGGACTTTTCATCTCTATGTTTTGTGTGTTGTGGAACTTTCTTCTGCCACTCATTCATATGTCAATAATAATTGAACACTTCTTGTACCATTCTGGAACAGTTCAGCGGTGTAGGTTACACAATAAAGTATGAAGCTATCACATCGTGTCTAGTAGCTGAAATGCGCGGTCAAACTACCCAATCTGTCATCCCATAGTGATAGCATTGACTAAGGAACGTATACTCGATTTATTAAACTAAACCATTCCTGCTAAGACCTATAATAGAGCTAGCGAAATGAACTCTGACATTCATGTGAAAACTAGATAGCTCAAATATGTTGCTCTCTTAAGACCGCTGCGGTTTACATCAGTACAGTCTTATTCCTGAACAATAATTAAATCAGGAAAAATTGGTCTGAATAGCTCATGTGTATTGAAAACACTAACTCTCAGTGCAACAGTGAGACGATTATTACGTATGTGGAGAAACAAGACAGCCGATATAGCGCAGCTTGTGATAGGATACATAAATGCAGCCAGACATACTCCTAGGAACCACGGTGTCTGAAGAAATAGACTTAATTACTAACTTGGTCTTTATAATTTCAAAGAAAATAATCACGTCTTTGTCATAGGATGAAGCCAAGCAGTGTTGAATGTATACAATCTGTGAAAGGATTTAGTTTTTATCACCAGTCTTGAGTTTGAGGTTGGTCGGATTACGAATTAATCATTGATATTGGCATGTATTCAAATTTGGCAGATGAGATAGGAAACATAAACACTGTGATGACGTTGATCTTCCACAACCCAGTCCGTGACAAGAAGATAAGTAATCTAAAGTCATTAGGTAGCCAAACGAATGAGAATATTTAAATTCGAATAATATCCCTTTAACCCTTACATTTTGTAAAGGAAATCTCAAGCTTCCCATAGAACATGTCCATTTGCAGACCAAGAGAAGATTAGTTTTGAAAATGTATCACTGAAATGACTGGCTAGGTTATCGAGCCAGTCATTGCAGGGATAAATTGCAAACATCTTTTTCTCTTGGTGTTCAAATGGGCATTTCGCAGGACCACTGCAGAAGCTGTTTTAGGTGGTATGAGTGTTAAAGGGATATATACATACAGTTATTCTTTTCAATGACTCTCTTCTAGTTTGGTTACAGCGAATGCGTTGCTGTTGCCCGCAGACCTGCGATGCAGCGACAACCGCCTGGTTAAATCACTGGTAGTGAAGAGAAATTGATTTCTTTTCGTGAAAAAGTTGTCTTATAAACGTATTAAAGGTATAAGGCTGGGTCACAGAATGGCCCTGGGGAAGCTAAGGATTTCGGCTGAGGACGAGACTCAGTGGGCAAACGCGAAGAAGGACTCATTGCAGCTGTAGGATGTTTCTACTACTTCAACAGCAGAATACAGTAATCATATATAACTGTGTCACAATTCATACCGTTGGTAGAGTAGTGTCTTGTAACTGTTGTCCATACGAGTAGCCTTACATTGCGGCCTGACACAATAGAAACACACATCCTGCAGTTATCGATGCCCACTTGTCTCTTGCTATTCCGAAGACATATCACTCAAAAATCGTTTATATAGGATACATGCCACGGCAACGCAGGTTCATAGGAACGAGTATGTGTGCCCATTAGTCGGACACGCATGCACGTGGGCATGCATATCCCGATAAAAGATCTGTATATCCCTAATGATAATAGTAGTTATTCTTTCAATAAAACTAGAGAATAACTTCACATATAGATGATTCTTAAGTCTTGTGAAAATGTTAGAACTTCTTGAAGGACATATCTAATCATTGTTAGAGTAAGGAATTAATGTACGTAGCTATTAGTCTAAAAAGTTGAAAGATAATCTCAATAAAATGTGGGAAAGAGTAGAATAGCTGCGTTAGTTGTCAGCTTACCTGGTTCACACTACAGAGGAGGCACGAGATACATACACATTTTCATTGCTCATTTTGTTGTTCACTGAACGTTCATCAGAGGATTTTCAAGGTTGCCAGGCGATCAGACTATTGCATGTTTTTAATGAGGATTGAAACCAACCAGATACCAACTTATCATCACAGTTGTGACTAACTATGAGCAAACTGTCATTACACACATGCCCACACGCACCGCGCACACACGCGCACAATACACACATGCGCACAGACGCAGGCATGCACGCACACACACTCACGCGCGCACGCACGCAGATGCGTACGCACGTTCTCACGCACGTACACACACACACACACACACACACACACACACACACACACACACACACACACATTTCAGAATTCCAAGAATTTTGCAACACTTTGAATGAAGGCCATGTCAGAGGCACAATGCATTTCACAAATTCCATATCTGGAAACAGACAGATCCCCAATCGGTAGACACTGCCATTTAAGTTGACGCCAAAGAAACTATATCTAGACTCCGGAAAATGTCTTTTCTGACTCTTAGCTCGGGATTAATAGAATACCTAAACCAGAACTTATATAGTAACAATTGTCACTCGAATTATTTATTAAATAAGCAGTAGCAGGATCAATTACACAACACTCATTCATAATTTAATATGTATATTATCTGTTATAGTTTATCACTGATTTAACATAGGTTTATTGCCTGTAATAGCAACAGCAGCTTCCAATCAAATTAGCATAATGGAGACAACATTTGTTTGAATGTCATAGCATCCAAAAATTCTTGACTTGACCAAGAATCACCTACAACAATATTGTACCAGTCTGGTGAAAAATGACCATCGCGGTGATTACGCAGATATTGTCACTATTAAAAAGGGGTATCGTATTGCTGGTTAGATGTTGTAGGAAATTAATCTTTTGAGATGACACGATTGCGCACGCTTCATATGAATAAGTGCACTTCTAGTAACCTGTCTTATAGAAAGCTCGGTTTGTTGCCGCTAATTGTCAGGTGGTGATTAAAACAGGAGTGACTCTAGTCTGACTCGAGTCTGGAAAAATTCTCAACGCCCATAGTAATCTGTTTTAACTAACCTAATGTTCGGATATGTTACTTCAAGCGAGAGTAAAAGTGTGCGCATGCGTAGATAGGTAAAGCAACCACGCGATACTTCCGATCGGAGTACCTCGATAACTAAACCGAATTCAACCTACGTCTTTGTAAGATATGTATGCTAATCATCTGTGGTTGCCCATTTAACACTAATTCTTTTCAGTTATATTCAGCAATACTGTCGCTAGCTCGTCTTCAAAATCAGATTCAGTCGGTTTGAACGTAAACCAATCAGCAGCAGCAGCAGATTATAAATGTCTATAAACCTTCGCTCAAATCCAGTAAGGCTGAAATACCCAATACAAGCTTACATAATAGATGAGATAAACACATATAAGAAATGAATGGATTTTGAATAGAAATGTTTGTTCATTTAGTATTGATCGTTGTGAGAGTCTGTCACAAGCCATACTATTTCTCTCTCTCTCTCTCTCTCTCTCTCTCTCTCTCTCTCTCTCTCTCTCTCTCTCTCTCTCTCTCTCTCTCTCAATAATCCCATGTTTGTCCACAAAGATGATTATCATATAGCAACACGCACATCCTAGCTCCTCGGCAGCCGTCAATATAATACTGAACTCCACACACCCTCCACTGTGTCTGATAATATTCTATGGTTACTATAATTTATCTACTGTTGATGACTTTGAATGCAATGTATGCACATTATGCAGCAGCGACTTTATGTAACATTGTTTACAGAGAAATCAGTACATATCACCTCCACTAAAGTCAGCTTTCTAGCGATTCACTTTGAAAGCAGCTAAGCAGCGCCAGTCAAGTTTGCTATTATAATGAAGGCAATATTTAAGAATGGAATTTCATACATGAATCATTAATTCTGCTTTATGTATCTAGATGAATGTAGTGGCCAGTGAATAAGCTGAATAGAGTATTATGTCTCTACGGCATTCGTGGCTCCGTCACCATATTATTTCATGGGCTCCTTCTAATTACGGATTTTAATCAAAGTGGCTAACCTGACTACTGATTTTTTAAACATTAAATTATTCTTTCAGACACAACATTGACTGTCTCGTGGAATAAAGTTAATCTCGTGAATCTGTCTCGCCCGGAGGCATGTGTAGATAAAGTCCGTACATAGCGGTTATGGGAAAGACAGGAAAATTGTTGGAAAACACAGAGGTCTGTGGTTCATGTGGAACGGTAAGGCGATCACGTGCCTCCAGTCTCGATGATTCACTTCTGTCCTCTACCCAGCCCTCCCCTCTCCTTGTATCAACGTGACGGTTCCATACTTTGAATCCTGAATTCCCAGAATCCCAAATTCAAGGTAACTGTACAAGGTAAGCTGGTGAAAATTTTGAAACTAATTTGACTGGGTGCTGTTGCTGCCTATGTAACACTTGATGAACTTTTCAATGTTCATGCCGGGAATAGAGGCGTATTGCATTGTAATGTAAGCCTAAATGTGACGTAATCGATTATGACGTCATATTCTTGCGTATCAGATCCGCTGCGTCCATTTGCCTGTATCTCTTTTCCTGTCTTTAGTAATGCATGTGGGTGCTTTAAAAGATTCTCCATTGTGATTGTATATTGTTCCAAATCTAAAGTTAACCCTTAGAACTTTGATATCCAAACTTTACATTTTCGATTTAAATTAAAAATTGAACAAGTGTTCATTTTTCAACAAATTTGGTTTAAGATGTTGCTTTCATAGACAGAAACGCCATCCAATAAAATTGTTAAAAATGTACGCCAGTTGGTTTGTTTGCTGTTGACGCACTAAAAGATGGAATATGGACACCAGCCTGTAATATGACCTAAAATTCGTCGGTTGTTATTGGAAGCCTCAGCAACATCATAGCAAACTAAATTTCGACGTGCCATATAAACTCTATAATTCTGTTATCTGTCCGTTCTGTTATCTGTCCGATCATAATATTACTAATGACTAATTTAGATGTCATTTGTAAAATCACACGATGAGAGGTCTGGCTCCACTATGATCGACTCTCCCGATATTTATCGACGCGTCACTATCAAATGTAATTATGGATCAAACTCTTTAGTTAGTGGTAATACAGTACTAACGCTAGTTTTATCCTATACAAATGATATATTACATCCTGTGCGCAAAATTGTGCACAAGTTGTAGAGCATCTCCTACATACTTACAGTCAAATCGTTTTCATAATATTTTTAATGTCTCATATTTATCTTGTGTAAATCCACTTTCTATGAGCTCAGAAGTAGGTGATCATGCATAAACTTGGCCATGCCCAGTGAAATGAGCTACGTAACCTGGCGTAATAGTGGACAGTTACATGAAGACACAGTCCTTGTAATTGAGGGCAGCTAATCACATCTGTTGCATGAAGGTATGTGTCTATAATCGAGAACAGACATTCACAGCTAATTGAACATTTAAGAACAGCTATTCAGAGCTAACTGGAAATAGTTTATCTGTAATAAAATGACAGATATTCACAGATAATTGAAGACAGGTTCTGAAGAGGCAATTATTTACAGGTAACTGATGAAAAACTATCTGGGTGGTACTGCTAGGAATATGATGCAGCTTATCTCTCTTGTCATCTGTCTCTGTTTTTAAACTAAATTTAATAGGTGATGCTTGAATTTGAAGCTGAGTGCGATGAGATTTCAGTTGTAAATTACATCTAATAAGGAGTGGAGGCAACATATCGAAGACATGGTTACAATATTTCAATAGGTTACGTTTGGCGAAGGGGGTGGGGGTTGCATCGGAATCGAGACAAAGTCCTTGTCCAAAATACGGTTACTGTCTTGTGAAACATGTTCTTACTACAATGATGATATCTCGAACGTACCACCAGTTTCTATTCAATATGGAAGTGACTAACTGATAGATCATTATCTATGTACATATAGATGGTGTTTCAGAGCTTTTGACGCATCAACACACCATGCTTTCCCAGACAAATATTTCTCGTTGTTGCGTCATCTGACACGTCACACTGATATATGAAATCAGGATCACCACAATGAAGTTGTCACAGATAAGAAACAGCAACAATGTGTTCAGCATCAGTAAGATTATGTCGTGTAATCGAAATTCCAACATTGCCAGCGACAAGATGTAGACCAATGCCGCCGATAGCGTTACATGGTATTCTCAGGACAAGGTGGTTAATACGACTGTACATCTGTATATCGAATATTAGTGAGCGGGACAGCTGGTCTTCTTTACATCATATATCAATGATTCTTGTGACAGGCTTGATTTTTTATTCATGCAGCAAACCGTCATGCAAAAGAATGCTACGAAATGCCTAATATGTATTCATCTCAGAGCCTCCGGAAACCATGCTTCTTAATGTCCTTCCTGTAGCAGGTGTGTGGGCTGTTTCGCTGGTTATATGATGTCTATGTCTTGTAAACTAGTCATGATGTGAATGTTGGCTGTAGCCACGTTGTATAATTTGTTCCAGAGAAGAATTTGCTGATGCAATGTGACAGTATTTGAAAATAATGTTAGTGTTGCGAAGCTTAGTCTTCAGAACACAATTGTCCAGACACATAATATTGTATAAAATGTGTCCCTCGATTCAGGCACTTAGGAGACAGAGAACATTGGCAGGCATGGCTACTAGAGAGTTCGTGGACCTTAATGGCGAATGAAACGTGTCACAATAATTATCAAACATAGACGCATTTTAACATTTTCAGAAATAGTCTTCTCTTTGCCTGCAAATGGATATTCCTTAATAAATCTGTAGAGCCGGTTTTGGTCAGCATCATCATGAAAGGGTTAATTATCGTGCGAGTTATTCATTTATAGGACAATAAAATACATTTCACAGAATTAAGAAACAAATTATTTCTTACAAACTCCTGGTTAAAACTTGAGCACCATACTCCTAATCTCGTGGATCTGTCCGGAAATAGCGAAGTCATTGTACTTCCCCGCAGCGAAGAGAGGGTTCGCATCATTGATACTAGGTCGAATGACTGTCAAGCAGTCCCATCGAGGATCGGTGTGGTGTGAGGTCGTGGGTTCAACCACTCCATCAGGATGCCGCACGTACTGTTGCATGTTTAACGTCTAGCTATAAACAGGTTTAAATGGCGATGTTTGGTAAAGTTCTCCAGCAGATCGTCTTTGGAGGCCAGAAACCAGGGCAACCTTCCAAAGCGATGTTTGGTAAAGTTCTCCAGCATATGGTCTTTGGAGGGAAGATAGCAGTGCAACCCTCCAAGAAGAAACCAGTACAGCTGCCGATTGATTACTTCATGACGTCAACATTATCCACAAGCGAGCTAACGTCCCACCTCCATCTGATGCGGAGATACTGACTGCCATATAGGAGACCACGCCGGCCCACAGATCTCCCCATGACACCCACTAAGAGTCCTGTAATTCTAGCTCTCCATAAGGCTAGGGATCTACTAACGGTCGGGAAGTGGGCTGGCGTATTCAACCTCAACACTGATGATGAACACCAGATGTTGGATGCTATACAGGCTGATGCCATAGCTTACCTCCAAGAGGAGATCAGTGCAGCCGTGACTGAGGGCCATGAGGCTGGGCATGCCACTGGTCACACCGAAGGTAGAGAGGAGAGGTTGGTCGCCGGCCACAAGGAGGCCGTTGAGCACATCTTCAACAAAAGAGGGCACCAGCAGTTAGAGAGTAATCTGGAGGACTTTCTAAATTTCTCTGCCGAGAACTACCAAGACTACCTCATCAAACCTGTTCTCAAGGCAAATAATAAGAGGGCATGGACGAAATGGGTCTTCTGCGAGAAGTTTCAGAAGAAGAGAGTCATAGCATCTGATCCTCGGTGGATAGAGTTTCAGAAACATTCTCAAGCTTCTGACGACGTTCCTCAGGCTTCTGAAGAAGTTCATTAAGCTTCACAAAATTCCTCGACCCTGAACGCGAGAAGTTTCAGAGGAAGAGAGTCATGGCATCTGATCCCCAGTAGGTAGAGTTACAGAAACATTCTCAAGTTCCTCAAGAAGTTTCTAAAGAAGTTCCTCAAGTTTTCGACCCTGAAAAAAGCGTCTGGCCGCCGTACTTTGTGCATTCATGCGTGCATGCCTGCCTGCCAGCCTGCCTGCCTGCCTGCCTGCCTGCGTGCGTGCGCGCGTGCGTGCACATCCAGTACTCAGTATACTGGTATACAGTAACCCTGATGACGAAGGCTTACAACCACTACCATCTGGCAATACTGTTCACATTTAGTAATAATACATATATATATATATATATATATATATATATATATATATATATATATATATATATATATATATATATATATAAACCTTGAATTGAATGACTATCATTAATTACGTTGCTTTGCATACATGCAATACTTTAACTTGTGAATTATAGATTAAATATCACAACGCACTTTTCGTGCAGAAATCCTATGTAATAAGAATAACATCCTGATTAGCTTCCACAAGTCAATGCGAGATTGAAGTACTTGCTCAATACGTCTCTGTTCAGTCTGCCCATTAGTGATGATATACATGGGATGCTATGATCAATCTCATCTCCATTGCTTTGATCACACTTTAGCAGAACCGTTCTTGGGCAAAACTATTTTCATCAAAACTTTGTTGGGTGTATATCATCAACAAGGGAAGGAGATTTCTTCAGATTCATTATGGAATGAGCTAAGCAGCGCAACTCAAGGTTACTATTCTAATGAAAACAGGATTTAGTAATAAATATTTCAACCGAAGCATTAATTTTGATTTATGTCTCTAGATGAATGGAGCGGCCAGTGCACAAGCTTAAAGAGCATTATGTTCACGTCTCTACGGGATTGTCGGCTCCGTCGCCGTATTATAGCATAAGCTTGTCTTTAATCAAGATTGCTAGCAATAACCTCGCTGCCGATGTCAATAAAACATTATCTTCGGTATTAAGTTATTCTTTCAGCGCGGTATTGGAAGTCTTCCGGAAAAAGCTAATCCCTGGAAACTGTATCATCCAGGGACATGCACAAATGAAGTCTATACGCCCTTCTTTATGCAGATTACGCTGATTATCAGGCCACAATGCAGAGAGGATACAGAGGGTAAAGAAAGACAGTCATGTTGCCTCAAATTAGAGTCGTTATAGAAACCAACTTTCATTTCAAGGGCATCTGACTCCAATAACATGTTCTGATGATCTACAAGATGGCTGATGACATGTTTTTATTATCTACAAGATGACAGATGACATGTTCTGGTAATCCACAAGATGGCAGATGATATGTTCTGGTGATCTACAAAGTGATGATGACATGTTCTGATGATCTACAAGATGACAGATGACATGTTCCGGTGATCTACAAGATGATTGATGACATGTTCTGGTAATTCACAAGATGGCAGATGGGATGTTGTGGTGATATACAAGATGACAGATGACATGTTCTGCTGATTTATAACGTGATAGATGGCATGTTCTGATGATCTGCAAGATGACAGATGACATGTTCCGCTGATATACAAGATTACAGATGACATGGTCTACTGAATTATTAGATGATAGATGGCATGTTCTGATGATCTACAAGATGACAGATGACATTTTCTGATGATCTACAAGATGACAAATGACATGTTCTGGTGATCCACAAGGTGGTAGATGACCTGTTCCGGTTATCTACAAGATGACAGATGACATGTTCTGCTGATCTACAAGATGACAGATGGCATGTTCCGGTGATCTACAAGCTGATAGATGACCTGTTCCGGTTATCTACAAGATGACAGATGACATGTTCTGCTGATCTACAAGATGACAGATGGCATTTTCCGGTGATCTACAAGCTGATAGATGACATGTTCCGGTGATCTACACGCTGATAGATGACATGTTTTGGTAATCCACAAGATGGCAGATGATATGTTCTGGTGATCTACAAAGTGATGATGACATGTTCTGATGATATACAAGATGGCTGATGACATGTTTTTATTATCTACAAGATGACAGATGACATGTTCTGGTAATCCACAAGATGGCAGATGATATGTTCTGGTGATCTACAAAGTGATGATGACATGTTCTGATGATCTACAAGATGACAGATGACATGTTCCGGTGATCTACAAGATGATTGATGACATGTTCTGGTAATTCACAAGATGGCAGATGGGATGTTGTGGTGATATACAAAATGACAGATGACATGTTCTGCTGATTTATAACGTGATAGATGGCATGTTCTGATGATCTGCAAAATGACAGATGACATTTTCTGATGATCTACAAGATGACAAATGACATGTTCTGGTGATCCACAAGGTGGTAGATGACCTGTTCCGGTTATCTACAAGATGACAGATGACATGTTCTGCTGATCTACAAGATGACAGATGGCATGTTCCGGTGATCTACAAGCTGATAGATGACCTGTTCCGGTTATCTACAAGATGACAGATGACATGTTCTGCTGATCTACAAGATGACAGATGGCATTTTCCGGTGATCTACAAGCTGATAGATGACATGTTCCGGTGATCTACACGCTGATAGATGACATGTTTTGGTAATCCACAAGATGGCAGATGATATGTTCTGGTGATCTACAAAGTGATGATGACATGTTCTGATGATATACAAGATGAGAGATGACATGTTTTGGTGATCTACAAGATGATAGATGACATGTTCTGATGATCTACAAACTGATAGATGACATGTTCTGGTAATCCACAAGATGGCAGATGGGATGTTGTGGTGATATACAAGATGACAGATGACATGTTCTGCTGATCTACAAGATGACAGATGACATGTTCCAGTGATCTACAAGCTGATAGATGACATGTTCTGGTAATCCACAAGATGGCAGATGATATGTTCTGGTGATCTACAAAGTGATGATGACATGTTCTGATGATATACAAGATGATAGATGACATGTTTTGGTGATCTACAAGATGATAGATGGCATGTTCTGATGATCTACGAGATGATAGATGGCATGTTCTGATGATCTGCAAGATGATAGATGACATGTTCCGGTGATCTTAAAGATTATAGATGACATATTCTGGTATCTCGCAAGATGGCAGATGATATGTTCTGGTGATATACAAGATGACAGATGACACTGTCTGCTGATTTATAACATGAGAGATGGCATGTTCTGATGATCTACAAGATGACAGATGACATGTTCTACTGATTTATAACATGATAGATGACATGTTCTGGTAATCCACAAGATGGCAGATGATATGTTCTGGTGATCTACAAGATGACAGATGGCATATTCTGATGATCTACAAGATGACAAATGACATGTTCTCATGATCTACAAGATGACCGATGACGTATTCTGATGATCTACAAGATGACCGATGACGTATTCTGATGATCTACAAGGTGATAGCTGACATGTTCTGATGATTTACCAGATGACAGGTGACATGTTCTGACAATCTACAAGATGATAGATGACATGTGCCGGTTATCTACAAGATGACAGATGACACGTTCTGCTGATCTACAAGATGACAGATGGCATGTTCTGGCGATCTACAAGATGATGGTTGGCATGTGCTGCTGATCTACCGGATGACAGATGGCATGTTCTGGCGATCTACAGGATGATAGATGGCATGTTCTGATGATCTACAAGATGACAGATGGCATGTTCTGGCGATCTACACGATGGTAGATGACATGTTCTGATGATCTACAAGATGACAGATGGCATGTTCTGGCGATCTACACGATGGTAGATGACATGTTCTGGTGATCTACAAGATGACAGATGACATGTTCTGCTGATCTACAAGATGACAGATGACATGTTCTGTTGATCTATAAGATAAGATGATAGATGACATGTCCTACTGAGTTACACGATGATAGCAGACGACTGGATGTATATTCAAAAATATATCAGATACAATTTCTATTTTCATTAAAGAATGTGTTCCTCTCTAAATAAAATATGAGCAATATACTGGCGTGTTGCTAGTGGCAACCACAAATACATCCTCACACTCGAACTTCCGTTTCAATGGAAGGTCGCGTGATCTCGATGACGTGCACGTATCTCTATAGGGGCTTGAATAATAATGAATTGGCTATCTTAGATAGGTGTGAAATTACTTACACTTATCCCATTGAAGTTGTTTTCCGAATTAAGCGATAAATACTTAGTTGTAAAGCAAGCATGGATCAGGTTTCACAATTACCCTGGTGTCGTTGATTAGGCAAGCAATGATGAGCGAGCTGACGACCACCCCCCCCCCCCCCCGCCCCCCGCTCCTTTCCCCCATACCCGACTGTCAGAAAGTCTGCCAGCTCACTCTTAAGTGTAATTATTTGATGTTAGCTAGTCTATAAACGTAGCCTTGGAATCTAACACACTAAACACAGCAGTGCCGTCACTGTGTGGAGGCTGTACACGTGTTCTTTGTAATCGAAGTCTGTTATGCAAAACTAACTGAAAAACGGTCATTCACAGCTAACTGAAGACAGGTTCTTTGTATCCGATGACAGCCATTAACAGCTAGCTGAGGCTAAGATCTCTCTGATTGATGACAGTTATTCATAGCTAGCTGAGGCTAAGATCTCTGTGATTGATGACAATTATTCACAGCTAACTGAGGCTAAGATCTCTATGATTGATGACAGTTATTCACAGTTCTGTGAGGCTAAGACCTCTGTAACCCATGACAGTTATTGATAGCCTGCTGGAGATAGGATCCTTCACGTAAGTGTAACTAGTATCCCACACGGACCCTGTTGAGATGACTACAATACTCAATTTAGCTAAATATGTTTTATAAATTTGTCACAAAGCGACAGCTGACTGTTTCTATATCATGGAGTAAGTTTTTGGGAGAAACCCGATACATGTGTTGTGCCATATTTTGATGGTATATGAGTGAGTGAGTGAGTGAGTGGGTGGGTGGGTGGGTGGGTGGGTGGGTGGGTGGGTGGATGGGTGGGTGGGTGAGTGAGTGAGTGAGTGAGTGAGTGGGTGCGTGGGTGAGTTGGTGGGTGGGTGGGTGGGTGGGTGGGTGGGTGGGTGGGTGGGTGGGTGGGTGGGTGTGTGGGTGAGTCGGAGAGAGAGATAGAGAGAGAGAGAGAAAGAGAGAGAGAGAGAGAGAGAGAGAGAGGAGAGGGTAAGAAGGGTATCTGTGAAAGGAACTCCAAGTGCTGTGTACCCACAAGCTTGCACACATTCAGTACAACACAGCGCTTAAAGAAGTCAACATGTCTCCAGAACAAAAACATGGTCTGTCAGTTGGTGGTAAGAAAATTGTGTTGAATGTTTGATCGCAATTGGGCGGGACGACATTACTGCCTTAGGCAGCAAAATCCTCCAATCCAACTGTCTCCAAGACGGTATAAAGTACTTTTTGTCTTGTCCTGGAAACATTCCAAGTCTTTCACGAGCTGCGCTGTACTGAATATATCCATATATGTACATTGTTGGTTCAATCATTTATATTTGTTTTATTTAAATAGTCAGTTATATAAATGTTCTAATATACTTTGTTTAGTAGTTGGATAAGTAAGCGGGATGTTGTTTAAAACGGCCGGTATCGACAATATATTGGCACATAATTTCTGATGTCTTGAGATTCCTTTGTATATTTACATTAGTGTCGACATACAAGATGTGTCTTGACGTGAGTGTGTGAGGAATACGCTACTGTTTTATTATATTGGAGAAATGGAAAGTAGGAAATACTGAAATACAATTTGGGAAAGGGCCATGAGTGGTTGCTTCTCGGGTTGGCTGTTCACTATTATTTCACATAGAAATTTATGTATTAACATGTTTTCAGCGTTTTCATGCTTCTGATGAATGTAAATCCCAGCATTCATCACTCAAGTTGCTGCCGGTTTGCTTGCATCTATCTCGGATGTGGCGTTTCGCTTTGTTTTATATTTCCGACAACCTAAATGTATTTTCTCTTAAGTTTAGCAGTTATCGAAACAAGACTATTTTTGAAAATTTACCACTGAACTGACTGGCGCGGTAACCGAACCAGTCATTCCATCAAAAATTTTCAAAAATAAATTTCTCTCGAACTGTAAATGAATATATATTCTGTAAACCATATATACATGTAATCTATCAGTGATTACGATGATATATATATAGCACCAGATTTTAATTCTAGTTTTTGCCCAAGATATTTCATTTACAACCACTAGATTTTCTGTTCTCTAGTTTTCCTGTTTCTTGTTTATTTAATCACATGGAAATTATCTAAATTTAAATAATTTAATTGATATCCTTGACTATGATTTTCATCTCTTAATATCTTAGTTCATTTTATATATTTAATTATACACACTGCCCCCCCCCCCCCACCCCACCCCACCCTCACACCGCACCATGTGGCATGGATGCACACTCACCATGCCATCCTATCCTTCTCCCATCCAAATCCTCCTTGCGAGGTTTGGGGTTGAGATCCGTAAATTTTGAAAAACTTCAACCCTGGAGATAGCATTTAGGGTACACTGGGGTGGGGGAGGGTGTATGGGGTTGTACCTTGGGTTAATTCTCCGGAAAATTAGGCGGTCCTGTGATCCTCCCACTGGAAAATTCTGATAATTTGACTCTGAGAGGCTATTTCAGACAATATTTTTAATAAATTAGTTTAATAATGTAGGGGTGGGGCACTGGTGGGGTGGGTAGATGTTCGGTTCCAACACCCTTGTTTGCAGGGGTCGTGGTGTTAAGTGTTTTTTGTTGAAGGGGGGGGGCGGGGCGGGGGGGTCTTGGTGGGTGTTGTGAGGGTCGGAGTGGCGGCGGAATTGATTTCCCCCCTGATTTGACAAGGATGCAAACTTAATCTCTGACCCCTACTGTGGACGTCCCTGAGTCCCGCATCCTAACCCCCAAGTGAAATAAAGCGATCCTCCTCCCACCCATTTTTACGCTGCAATATGCTGACAGTTTACAAATCGCAGCTATCACGTTCAAACCGAAAAACCGAGTTTAAATACAATATTCGGTTTAGCAAATAATGATAATTAACACATTTTTATTATTAATATGGATGTCTAAGCTTCCAATACCGCTCTCTACAGTGGTCTTGAAAACTTGAACATTTTTTCTTTAAATGTTAGACTGAATAACTGGCTCGATAAGGAAGACAGATATTTCAGTGGTAAATTTTCAAAAATAATCTTCCCTCAATATGCAAATTTTAACACGCCGAGCCGTGAAGAAGAACCCAAACTGCCACATCGTCAACTGATTACAAGAAAATAACGTTTCTTTAAACTTGATAAATTGGAAATCACCATTGGCAGCACGATCCTTCAAAATAATCAGCAGATTACACGTATAAGTGGTTTTAAGTACCAATTATGGGGTTTGTTTTTTATGATTGAAAGAGTAGTAATTGCGTGAGTTGTGGCTATTTTCCTTGTGTTGCTCTGAGATCTATCTATTGCGCAATAGATGTTACATCCATTTTAGCGCTGTATTATTGCTATATAAAGTATCGACCAAAGACAGGCCTAATACAAGTTATTTAAAATGACATGTCAACTGTAATTGCTTTACTTTGCTTGATGAGCTTGTTAGAAATTGTATAAACAACGTTATTTAACCCTTTATTGCCATATTGTTCGGTTAATTGTCCGCCTCGAAGGAGATCAAAGTATTCTATGATTAAGCAGATTATGGAACAGGAACGAGAAATGTGTCCTGCGCCGGGTGACGAGCGTAAGACAACGTGTTTGTCAGTGAATTGTCACTAAGTAATACTTCATTTGAAAAAAACCTTCTAGAAACTACCTCTAAGCAAATTATTTAAACATAATTTGCCAATTTCTTATGATACCAAACGCGTACTCTTCATTCGATTGTAGCATTGCATTTGTGGTGTATAGCAAAAAAACCTTTCCTCGTCATTTAAGCGCCTGACTATTGCGTTTTTGCAGACGACATTCCAGGGGTTATTATCAGACCACAGAGCACATACTTCAATGTTGCAGTACGTATCAGCTGCTGAGAGAAGAGATCTGGCCTTTGTCAACCTCTTTTCTTGAAATGCTGTATGGGCCTGTGGAAGAACTGCAGAAAACCACAGGTTTCATCTTGAGAACGGCTCTCCATGTGTGATACCAGCGATCGAAAAGAAGAGGAATCTCTGGACCAGCTAAATATTGTGAAAAGATTTTGCTCACTGAAATTATTGTCTAGCGGCTTTCAGCAGGGAGACACTTAAGATGTGGCGAGACAAAGTATTTATATTTATCTATTTATTTATACACATAGGACTTTTCTGGCCGTAAAAGTGCATTTTCCACATCTGTGGAAGACATGGTCTGCGCTTACGCGCAATATTTAACTTCCTACTCTTCGATGATCCTGTATGTTGAAGTATTTCCGTATTTAACTTTTAAATCGATTTCATTATTGGATTTTGATGATTGACAGTCCTCGGGGCTTCAATTTCATGGGTAGAATAAAGCATCCATATAAAGCATTTTATTCAAGTCAATTCGTCATCGTTAACATAAAATGAATATTCGTCTCCAATCTTTCTTCACCTCTTTATGTTGTGTGGGACTTCATTATCCAGAACTATTCACGGCTTTGCCGATGTGCTGATAGTGAGTCAATTGGCTCTGGAGAATTGTGTAATGAATACATGGATGCATTTGCGAATACCGTGTGCGTACACATGTACGCATATACCCATAAACATCACACACGCGCCACTTAGCACAAACAAATAAATCAGTGGTGGCACAAATCCCGGCCGTGATAGAACAGATTTATAAATAATGTGTTCTAATTTGAAGAGAGGACGCATGTATCACCATAATAGCTTTTCTTTAATTCGATGAAGGATATTTTTTTCAATACGCCCTCCTTAGCGCTGTGCGATAAGTCATCTCTTTAATAACTCAGACTGTGTTTGAGTCCGTCATCAATCAAAACAGACAGCCCTTAGCCGTCTTAATATCCTCTCTCATGATTATCTCCCTTGGTTTCACTGGCTTAAGCCTCATCTACTCTCCCAGTACGTCTATGTTAGATCCGGGAAATTTACCCCTATTCATCGTGAAACCACATTGTCCGGAGCTCAATTAAATAAAGCTAATTATTTTGCATATAATTATTGGAGTGGCATTTATTAGTTATTTAGACAACAACAACTATTAATCTTATGTACAACTACCATATCATCTATGATATCATCTGGTCAGTATAATTTATAATCAAATATATTAATTAGTATTTAACTTAACAATAATCAGCAACAATTACCAGCCTACACTTGATTCAACTAATCGACGGGTTAAAGTGGAAGGGATGCACATCTTAAGAACCCGGTCGATAATAGATTTTATGGAATTAAAAGTAAATCGCATTACCACAATGTTGATTAAAATACGAGAGAGATGGAGAAGCATTAGTACTGATTATTATCCGTGAGTGGCAGATGATTATGTGGACCACAGAGAGTCAGACGTGTGTGAAGTACAACGGGTCACATAAGGTGGTTTGTTAACATATTCTACAGAAACGATCCAATCAGATAGCCCCAACAGAGCATTTCCTAAGACACTGTAACCTGCAATAAGATGTCACACACCTTTTCTTAGGGATTGTCAATGTTGAACTTCAGAATCTCGTGAATTTGCCAATCACCAGGTAGACTGTAATACAATACCCTGAAGACAAGAAACAATTGTTAATTATAAGCCATCATCATAATTGTGCAAGTTAACCTTCTAGAACGGACCCATCTGCCATAACGGGAGAAACAACATTTCCCACAGTAAATCAGTATCAGAATCCTTCTCTCATTATGTTAATTATACATAGCATTAACAGCAACATGGCATGCATCCATCCCTCCATCCATTCATCTATCCATTCATCCGCTCATCTCTCTATACGTACGTCTGTCCGTCCACCCATCCACCCATTCGCCTGCCGATCTATCCACCTGTCCGTTTTCCCTTCCGCCCATCCGTCCACCCGCCGGCCTGCCAGCCCACACTTGTCAGCCCGCTGACTCGACGGCCTGCCCACCTGGCAACAAGTGCAACCACTCAGCCGTCCGGACTGGCATCTAAGAAGTCAACTGAAGTTGTAATAATAGTAATTTTAGCTTGATGTTTGAATGTTGATTATTTAGAATACGAAAAGGTCCAAAAAGTACTCTTCTGAATGTTGCAAGATGTCGTGGTAATATTCGGGATAAATCGTTTACCCATTGCATATCCACATATTTGATGATAACTTCCACCATTAAATTGGAAATCGTTTCCTTTAAGACTTAGCTTTAGTGCTTTTAGAATTTCTTTATCTGGTCGTGCTGGATCTCGAAA
Organism: Chaetoderma sp. LZ-2023a; assembly: GCA_034401795.1. Lineage (NCBI taxonomy): Eukaryota > Metazoa > Mollusca > Caudofoveata > Chaetodermatida > Chaetodermatidae > Chaetoderma > Chaetoderma sp. LZ-2023a. Next base: position 4,524,268 of record CM067370.1, on the reverse strand, counting down.
TATGCCAAAAGCATTCTTACGTGCATCAATATCTATATTTGTGTACATAGCGTATATGTATGGGTATCGCTGTCACAATCTGAAATGCTAGGTCATCTAGGTGGTGTTAATTTATCTAAGCAGGCACTAATAGGCTTAAGCATTTTAAGCAAGATATAAAATGTTCGATTTTGTCGATCACTGTCAACAAGATTTTCCAGTGAATTGTTTTGACTGTCCATTCAAATTTCGAAATCAGGTCCGGTTTTTTGATTTTTGAGTTGGTACAACGTAAGGCCGCGATCGAGAAGTGATTTTCAGATGGTGAAAGATCATAGTCGCATGATAACTTGACAAGGTTTGCTCCTAATCCTAAGTATAGCATTGACCCACATTCACTTTAAGCCAAGAACCGTCAGCCAATGGTTGTCTTAGTCCAATGGATGTTATCCTTCTCAACATCACAATCGGCATTAGAAATTTTGGGAATGTTCTTGCTAATGTGATAGTCTGACTCTGCTGATTCCTTAATACGCTAGAGGAGTATCCCTATCTGGCAAGGTATGAGAACAGCTAATCTCAACATAGAATAGCGGTTTTTAAACTCTCGAGCAATGGACCGTAATTTGTTTGAAAGTTTAGTTAGGTTTCAATTTTCTGAGTTGATGCCAGTATTCAGGATGATCTTCTCCGGACCAGGGTCATCCCAGTATCTCATCGTCATCGTTCTGGATTGTACTAATGCGGCACTAGAATAGCACTCAACCTGGATGACGGGATGGATGTCTAAATTAAACTGGGCTAGATTGGAGGGCCATATCATCATCTGTGATCCTAGGGATCCTCCACAATCCCTTGCTGTGAGATTGTAGACTGCATTTGTCACTTCTGATCAGTCTGCCTGCCCACCCACCGGTCCGCCTGTCCGCCGGCCCACTGCTCGCTCTCCCACCTGACAGAAAACTGGTTGTAAGATGATATTTCGTACATATTAGCGTGTATGTTTTGCGAAACATAGCCAACTATATCAACCGACAATCGGCTGATCATGACCAACATTAATTATTCTCCAGGATGTTATTGTTGACGGGATTTGATAAATTATTGTAACACACGTGTCATGC
>CM067370.1:4497339-4522665 GCA_034401795.1 Chaetoderma sp. LZ-2023a | reverse complement strand
ACGACACGACGATGTTTTCTTCAGGGTGGACAAACAAATCTAGTCTTTGATCAATACTGACATCGTTTATCTGTTATACGGAAACACTGGCGTAGTAATAGCAATATGTGAGTAACTATTATATTTTGTGGCCTTATCAATATTCGATCTGTGTTTATCTTAGGTGGTATTTAACGAGTCTTGTGCAAATCATAGGATTAATTTGCGATCAAATAATGTAAGCTCTCCGCTGTTTCTCGGTCAGGAACGTGTGTCTAGTAGTACAATGTCATTGCAACTATCGTTACCATTGAGGTGCACTTACTGAACAATAGTTTCAGTGATGACGTCCATGTTGGAAAATCTCCTCGAGAGAACACATATCATTAGATGGAAAAGTATGGTGGCTCGTTATGCCATGGTGTGTGGATTAACTCATAATCTCATGTTATGGGTCACCAAGAGCACATTTCCTTTTGTTACATATTGCTATCAAAAAACTGAATGCAATATGCGATCAAAAGCGATTCGGCATGCCAAAAACTAATCAAATGAATATCACACACTAACGTGAGATTTTCATTGGTTGTCATTGATTTTGAACGAATGGCGTTCGTATTCATTCACACATGCGTGCTGTATTTTGGGTGCTTGTCATAAAAATGCCATTTCTGGTGACGTCATTGATAACCGAGAAACCAAACTTTCCCATTGCCTTCCGACTCCCATGGTTGATTTACAGTTCAATATGCCGCCATGATATTCATTGTATAAAACCACTATCATCGCTTTATACAAAACAAACTGTGTGCCGATCAATAAGGGCCATAGACAGCAATAGCACCCAGTCAAATTAGTTTCAAAATATTCAACAGCTGACCTGTTTAGTTTTGTGGAAATTGAGATTTAGAGAGTGCATGAATCGATTGATCTCACTGACACGGGCAAAGCGTGGATGGTGCTTAGCTACAGATGAGCGGGCATAATTAAAACTGATTCTTCCATTCGACGTGTTTGTTCATCTATTAATTGCTACCGCAGAGGACCCGGATGAAGCATAATAGAGCGATGATCAGTAGACATGGGATTTGCATTCAGCTACAGAACGAAGGCGAGTATGTAAGATATGTGGGCTATAGACATGGAAATCGTTTGGCGCCAAAAGACGGATGGTGGCATCTATAGATTTAAGAGCATAGATTTACAGCGTGGTCGCTCTGTCGCAGCGGAGTAAATCACGCAAGGTCACCCAGTGTCTGCTTGTCTTTATTACTCTTCTTTTATTCGCAGCGACTGATTGAGTGTCGTGTCATAAATCCTCTTTTAATAGAATTCCGCTTCTGTGGACGACGTTGTAATATAACAACCAGATATCGTGTCTTTTTCATCTCAAAGTGAGAAAGGGCTGATTTGAAGACTCATCTAACACCACCGGTAAAATGAAAAAAATTTCTATTGCTTTATCAAGAGACAAATCTTCAAAATGCATTCGTAAAAATATGTTCAGATGGTGCTAACTCTGATATCGCTTCACTATCTTTATGACACATTTAATCTGTATCTGCGGCCAATAACTAGAATGACTTTCAATCAATCTCTTTTGGAAAGTATCTTCACGGTTTTACAGATAGCTACAAACGGAATGGGCGCGCGCTTTCTTTATATATGATTACGTGCTCTAATGGTCTAAGAATACCGGTAATCTGTAAGGAATGGCACAGAACCTTGCGTCCCCGATCTATTAACGTAGCGTATAAGCTTGGCATGCCTCTTTTAAATTGCTCAACAGTCACCTTGCTCCATGACCACATTGGCGCGTTGGCAGAAGTAACCATTGGTGATGAGGCCGCGTTTCGACGAGTTGTCGCCCAGCTGACCACATTTGACCAATGCAAACATGGACTCTCTGATATCACAACATGTTACCATGATGGAAGCTATACATAGGCTGCCCTGTATAGATTGTGGGACTGACTTGAACACGTACACATATACGTGACTGATGGTGTCCGTGTGACACAGTTAGCTGTGTGTTGTACACACATATATATTTACATCATCAACTTACAGAGGACCGAGCGAATCCCTAGCATATTATGCTAGTGTCCATTGCGATCACCACGCTAGTACGAAATTGGCAGACATGTATGTTTCTCTCCCTATTTTATGCGTATGTCTCATCAATATGCTATATTTCTAACTTTTCCTAGATAAATCCTGGAGCTCTGCATCTAGCATAAAACGGTCCACGATAACACACGACATGATATGATGTAAAAACAATACAGGCACTAATTAGTTTCATCAGACATCTTAGATGGCATTTACTATCGCAGCAATAAGGCACGAAATCCAGCAGAATTCATAATGCTACAATAGGGCATCAGGAAAATAAATCAACAGTTGGCCATTTTAAAATCTGTATTACTGGAAGTTGTTGTTGTGTTAGACAGAAATATCTTACATTAGCACAAGCTTCAAAGGAAAATCCCAGAACGCATGCAAATCTGACAGAATGGCATCAGGATTCAGCCAAGATGGTCTAAATTATATATGAATCCAGTTATATCTATGTCCCGCGCATTCTTTGCTAAGCTCCGCTCATGCTTTACCCGTAATGGGATCGATCGATCCCTGCACTCCCTGAATCTCAATTTCCAGAAAACTATACGGGTAGGCTGTGTACTATTGCTGCCTACAGCAGCAGCAGCGCCGAGTCCAATTAGTTTCAAAATATTCAACTTAATATCTGGTAAATAGTAAAGACACACAAATCGTGCAACATAACAGGCTATTAAGCGTTTATCACAGACTTAATTACGCCATTCATGTAATTGACTATGACATCAGCAAGGACCGTGTTGATTATGACGTCATATGATTGATCGATAAACGGGATTCATCAATTGCTGTCGTTTGGAAACCGAATACCTGAGCTATGTGCTATAATGCTATTTGCATATCAATGACTCAATCTCAACACAGAGACGGAAATATCATCATGATTAGCGGGACCGTACATAATGAATATACACACACTTTCCTTGACCTTCGATGAGCATTTCTCAATAATGCTCTTCGAATGCTATTAATTTATGCCAAGGATCTGATTCAATGTGTGCACGTCCTGCACTATACACATGATAGGTGGAAACTCATGGAACCCTGTTGTTTAAAGTTCTTTGTTATCTAGAGCTGTCTTCATATTCATTCTTAAGACACACTTATACCCACAGATACAGTAAAACCGGTTTGTAACATACACCTCATGGGTCATCATACAGTGGTCCTTAAGATAAGTGGTCGCTTAAAACAACTCCATGAGTATAGTGCATAGCGTTTGGATGTCAAGCTATGGTCTTTAACGAAGACGAGTGATCAGCTGACAACCTGTCTTAATGAACCAGCATCTTGTGACATCTTTCTCCAGTATAGACAGGTTTGACTGCATGGGCAGATTTCTTACAAACAAGATGCTATCAGAGTCTGTCGATCGTTTTGGAAAAGGAGAAGCTGAATCTACTTTTCAAGTAAATATAGGCGATAAGACAAGGCTAGTCATCCCGTTTTGATACGCCTTGTCAAAATGGATTTTATTGGAACCAAACCTTCAACGTTTCATCAACCATGACTGCTTTTCAGCCAGGTTAATCATGATCAATTATCTTTGATAAAATCAATCCTCTTGTAAGTGAGTAAGCGGAAGTTGAAGGTCAGTTTATGTAATGAACGAATTAGACTTTACATCTCAGCCAGTGTAGAAGATCAATGAAAGTGAAGATAATTAACCATTTAATTATCTAAATTTGGTCAAAGCTTTTAAAAAGTAGTCCTCCTGGCCTGAAATGGACATTCCTCAGGACTGACTACTGCAGGGGCATGTTTTGGCCAACGTCAACAAAAAAGGAGTCCATTTCTGCATACATACTTGAATTACTTTGCACGTGAGTCACTCAACCATTTGAAGATCCTAAGACTGACTGTGGTTTTTAAGCTCGGTAACTATTCCTAGCCTTAGATTAATTTCCATTGAAATTATTAGCTGATATATTCAGTGTGATTTGTGACATCTTATTTATTGCATGTGAATTCGTCAAGGTATTTCATTTAACAAAACTTGTTTTGTACATATAGTACACATCAGGTTTATAGCTAAAATAAAAGAAAACAGAAGCACATCGTCCACACACACCCCTGAATTGAAAATACTTGTTTGTGACAACACACACCAGCCTATGTGTTGGGCAATCTATGCGTCGCACTTTTGTTTGCTTCGTAAGTGGAGTATTCAATAACAGCTTTTTAACAATGATCGATTGCAGTATAATTGATATCTGTTCAAACGCTGATGTTTTATCTTGTTAGCAGTGGACTATATCAGAGGTTACTACGATGCTGAAATTCCTGACCTATTGTTCCAGAGGTGACATCACTCAAAAACATCATCACGTTAAGCCATTGCTAGGGAGGTCATCTGCATTTGCGTAACAACATTATGCTGGGTTCTGAAGACAGGGGATCGCATTGATCGAAATGTATGTTCTCGATGATACTGTAGGCATATGTTAGCAACCACATCAGCATTTGCTTACCCTGTCTATTATTGTGAACGAGTAGTCGTAGTATTCTGGCCTGCCAGAAATCATCTGTCTTTTTCCTGTCACCCTTGAGAGGTTTGTCATCATGGCACATGACATTGATCCCGTATGCTGACGTATTTCCTAATTTAATTTACAAACCGTTTCCATTATAGTTCATTGAATGATTGGCAGTTGTCGATGCTACTATCACTACGTCACTCCTACAGAATGATAGCAGATAACAAGTTAACACGTACAGGGCTATTATATCTCAGGCTATTAACCATAGCGCAGTTTTGTATATAGGTAGATTAGACTGAATGGCAAATCCGCAGATAGGGTTGGGGCATATAGTTAACAAACAGAAGGATGTTCCCAACGGCGCTGCTAGATCGTGGAAAAATCCGTTCTGGATTGTTGTTAATGTTGTGACAGAATTGGAACCAACATATGTCTCGTAAAGCAAGTCAGAGAGAGAGAGACAGAAAGAGAGAGAGAGAGAGAGAGAGAGAGAGAGAGAGAAATAGAGAGAGGGAGAGAGAGGGGATGGGTGAGGGAGGGAGGTAGGGAGAGAGAGAGAGGGGCAGGAGGGCGGGAGGGAAGAGGGAGAGGGGGATGGAGGGAGAGAGAGGGGAGGGGTGGAGGAGGGAGGGAGAGAGGTAGGGAGAGAGAGATAGGGGGAGGAGGGAGGGAAGAGGGAGGGAGGGATGGAGGGATGGAGAGAGAGAGAGAGAGAGAGAGAGAGGGAGAGAGAGAGAGCGAGAGAGAGCGAGAGAGAGATAGAGAGAGAGGGAGGGAGAGAGAAGGGGCGGGAGGGAGTGAGAGAGAGAGAGGGGGGAGGGAGGGAGGGAGAGAGAGAGAGAGAGAGAGAGAGAGAAAAAAAAGAGAGAGAGGAAGAGAGAGAGAGAGAGAGAGAGAGAGCGAGAGAGAGAGAGAGAGAGAGAGAGAGAGAGAGAGAGAGCTGTATCATCTTTGCAACACTGGGCAAATGCGGCCAAACACTGGGTGGTCTTAGGTTATTATTTAATGAGAGACTGCAATAGCACCCTTTAGTCGTGTAAACCTGGTAAATGGCTGCCAGGCTTCTGAAATATCAGCACGTATGTACTGGAGTATCACAGTATCGACGTAAGCCACTAACGCCATGATATTCAGCATATCGATAGATTGATCTACGTCCGGCTTTAGTGACCTTACTCTTGCTTCCTAGACAATGAATCTCTTTTGTTTTATTGACTAGTATTAAAATGTTTTGTTTGTCTGGTAAAACATATGAACCATTAATTGTTCTGGCTCTTCTCTTCCTTACAAGTATTTAAAAAATTTGTTGCAAGTATATATCGAATTAAAGGAACATACATATATATTAGTTGGAAGCAAAATCGTGAAGCTCCTTTAACCATCCAAACTCGGGAAATTGATTCAAGGTCATGTAATTTTCGACAGATTTTGATGGATGACAGCTCCGCTCCTCCCACCTCCTCATCTTCAACGCTCTGCGCAACTACTCCTACGTGGCCCTGTTATGTTAGGACAGCCTCTTTTCATTGGCGCTTGATCCACTCTTAAGATTCAAATAAAAGCAATTTGATAGATGGTTATGGATGATGTTGCGATACAAACAGATACATGTCTTGATTATGAGTTGTGACTGTTATCCTCTCACACTTAGCTAAGTTGAGTTATAATTGATAGGCTATGGTTTTCTTTAGGACATTAGTTGGTTGGCGGGTCATCACTAAAATAGCTACTGCTAGTGCTGCTTTTGAGTAAAAGTTGCATTTTTTTTCTTGGTTTCCATCTAATTCTTTTTTTTTTTAAATGATATTCTCCAATTTATTCATATGCCAATCATAATTGAACAGTTCTGTATCAGCTGTGTAGATTACGTAATGACATATGAAGATATCGCATTGTGCCTGGTCGCTGAACTACACGCTTAAACTATCAATCTGACGTCACATAGCATTGACTAATGAATAAGAAATATGGCTGAATAACGCATGCGCATTAAGAACAGTAAATCGCATTGTAACAGTGAGACGGTCATTACTTATGTGGATTACCAAGACGGTAAATATCTTCATATTTCCCTCAAACAAAATAATGATGTCTTTGACATAGGATGAATCTATACAATATTGAATGTACACAATCTGTGAAATCATTTACTTTTTCTCACCAGTCTTCAGTTTGTGGTTGGTCTGATTACAAAGTAATCATTGATATTGGCATATATTCAGATAACAGATGACATAGGAGACATAAACACTGTGGTGACGTCGATCTTCCACAAACCAGTCCATGACAAGAAGATAAGTAATCTAAAGTCATTAAGTAGGCAAACGAACGAGAGTATTTAAATTCGAATAATATATACATACAGTTCAATGTCTGTCTCGTTTGGTTACAGCGGATCCATTGTTATTGCCCGCAGAGCAGCGATGCAGCGGCAACCGCTTGGTTAAATGACTGGTAGTAAAGAGAAATTCGGTTTCTTTCGTCAAAAAGTTGTCTGCTAACTTACTAAAGGTATGTAACTGGGTCACAATTCATACCGTCAGTAGTGTCTTGTGACTGTTGTCCATGCTCTTTGTAGCATTATCCTGCGACTTGGAAACACACACCCCCCACAGTGAGCTAAATAACCATTATCGGTGCCTGATTAGCTCTTGCTATTCTGACGACATATCAATCAAAAGTCGTCTATATATATATATATATATATATATATATATATATATATATATATATATATATATATATATATATATATATATATATATATATATATATATATATATATATATATATATATATATATATATATATATATATATATATATATATATATATGCCTAAAATACATTATTCACGCCAGTTGATGGATGGAGGATGCGGTAACGACGTTTTCTATCATGTACACATTGAACAGTCTTCGCGGAAACATATCTTAGCTTCCTTCGATTACTTTCTAATCAGTCAACACTTGCCATATAATCAAATAAAATCCTCTCGCAAGGACGCAGTTGATGGATCAAGTTGTCCAATGTTTGTAAAGATATGTTCTTAGTTTCCTTGGGATGGATATGATGTAGGCCCACATGCGATTTAGCTTCCATCTGTACATGTGCTATCAGCCAAGTCATTTTATATAGCCACGATCGTCATGTTAATTCATGCCACAACAGCGCAGGTGCATAAGAATGAGAACGCGTACACACCAATCAGACACAGATGCACATGCGCATGAATACACATGAACATACATACTTATGAACATACTTGCGCATGCATAGCCGATAAAAGTTATGTATCTACCACTCTTCAGCTCCTACACGCATTAGACAACCGTTCTCAACCACTAGACAATAAAGGATATATCGATGTAATCTACATGAACTTTCAGAAAGCCTTTGATAAAGTTCCACATGGGAGATTTGCCCACAAACTGGAAAACTATGGCGTGAAGAACAATCCTAACATTGATGGATAACTTTGTATCACATATTCAGCTGAATAGATGACACGAATCGGGCACTTAAGAGACAGAGGACATCATCGGATATGGCCACTAGAGAGTTAGTTGACGTTAATGGCAAATGAACAGTGTCACAATAGTTATCAAACGTAGATGCAGTGCTACATTTTCAAAAATAGTCTTTTCTTGGCCTGCAAATGGCCATTCCTTAAGACATCTGAAGAAGCCGGTTTGGGTCAGCTTCGCCATGAAAGGGTTAAAATTCCCAGTATTGTACACAGATGAAGGTAAACTAATCAATATCGGTGATCGGCCTTTTCTTCTGAATCATATATCAACACTCGATCATAAGTTCAAACAGCTAAAGCGTTGCGTTTTATGATACGAATTTATTATATTCAGATGGAATTCAAATACTTACCGAGCCTATGTCTCATCACGTGTACAAATAAATCTTGAATTTGAATGCCTGCAATTAATTCTGTGGATTTGCACGCAAGCAATATATTAACATGTGAATTATAAATTAAAATATCATAACACACTTTTCGTGTAGAAATCCTATGTAATAAGAGTAACATCCTGACTATATTCCACAAGGCAATGCGAGATTGAAGTACTTGCTCAATACGTCTCTGTTCAGTCTGCCCAATAGTGATGATATACATGGGATGCTATGATCAATCTCATTTACATTGCTTTGATCACACTTTAGCCGAACCTTTCTTGGGCAAAACTATTTTCATCAAAATTGTGTTGGGTATAATTATATCATCAACAAGGGAAGCAGATTTCTTCAGATTCGTTATGGAATGAGCTAAGCAGCGCAACTCAAGGTTGCTATTCTAATGAGAACAGGATTTAATAATAAATATTTCAACCGAAGCATTAATTTTGATTTATGTATCTAGATGAATGGAGCGGCCTGTGCACAAGCTTAAAGAGCACTATGTTCACGTCTCTATGGGATTGTCGGCTCCGTCGTCGTATTATAGCATAAGCTTGTACTAATAAAGGTTTTTAATCAAGATTGCTAGCAATAACCTCGCTGCCGATGTTAATAAAACATTATCTTCGGTATTAAGTTATTCTTTCAGAGCAGTATCGGAAGTCTTCCGGAGAAAGGTAATCACTAGAAGCTGTATCGTCCAGGGACATGCAAAAATGAGGTCTATACGTCATGCTTATGCAGAATACGCTGATTACCCGGCCATACGGCATAGAGGATGTGTTGCCTCAAATCAGAGTCGTTATGGAATCCGACTTCCATTTCAAGGGCATATGACTTCAATAACATGATCTAGTGATCTGCAAGATGACAGCTGACACGTTGTAGTGATCTACAAGATGATAGATGACATGTCCTGCTGATCTACAAGATGACAGATGGCATGTTCTGGTGATCTACACGATGATGGATGACATGTTCTGATGATCTAGAAGATGGCACATGAGATGATATGGTGATCTACCAGCTGCCAGATCGCATGTTCTGGTGATGTACAAGATGACAGATGACATGCTCTGGTGATCTGCAAGATGGGAGAGGACATGTTCTGGTGATCTACAAGATGACAGATGAAATGTTCTGTTGCTCTCCATGATGATAGATGCCATGTTCCCATGATCTAACGATGGCGGATGACATGTTCTGGTGATCTACATGATGACAGATAACATGTTCTGGTGATCTACAAGATGATAGATGGCATGGTCGGGTGATCTACATGATGGCAGATGACATGGTCTGGTGATCTGCAAGATGGGAGAGGACATGTTCTGGTGATCTACAAGATGACAGATGACATGTTTTTGTGATCTACAAGATGACAAATGACATGTTCTGATGATCTACATGATGACAGATGGCATGTTCTAATGATTTACTCGATGATAACTGGCATGTTCTGGTGATCTACAGGATGATAGATGGCATGTTTTGGTGATCTACAAAATGACAGATTACATGTTCTGGTGATCTACAAGATGATATATGACAGATGACACGTTCTGGTGATCTACCAGGTGACAGATGACATGTTCTGGGGATCTACAAGATGACAGATGACATGTTCTGGTGATCTACAACATGACAGATGACATGTCCTGGTGGTACACACGATGATGGATGAAATGATCTGGTGATCTACGAGATGAAAGATGGCAGGGTCTTGTGATCTACAAGATGGCAGACGGCATGTTCTGGTGATCTACAAGATGGCAAATGACATGGTCTGGTGATCTGCAACATGGCAGTGGACATCTTCTGATGATCTACAAGATGACAGATAACAGATAACATGTTCTGGTGATCTACATGATTGCAAATGATATGTTCTCATGATCTACAAGAAGACAGATGACATGTTTTGGCGATCGGCAAGATTACAGATGACATGATCTGGTGAGCTACACGAGGGCAGATAACATGTTTTGATTATCTACAAGATGACAGATGTCATGTTCTGGTGATCTACAAGATGACAGATGACATGTTCTGGTGATCTACAAGATGACAGATGGCATGTTCTGGTGATCTAAAAGATGACAGATGATATGTTCTGCTGATCTACAAGATGACAGATGACATGTTCTGGTGATCTACAAGATGACAGATGGTATGTTCTGGTGATCTAAAAGATGACAGATTGCATGTTATGGTGATCCACAAGATGATAGATGGCATGTTCTGTTGATCTATAAGATGGAAGATGACATGTTTTGGTGATCTACAAGATGATAGATGACATGTTCTGATAATCTAGAGGATGACAGATGGCATGTTCTGTTGACGTAAAAGCTGACAAATGACATGTTCTGGAGAACTACACGATGATAGATTCTATGGTCTGGTGATCTACAAGTTGGTAGATGACATGTTCCGATGATCTAAAGATGACAGGTGACATGTTCTGGTGATCTAGAAGATGGCAGATGGCATGTTCTGGTGATCTGCATGATGGCAAATGACATGGTCTGATGATCTACAAGATGACAGATGACATGTTCTGGTGATCTACAAGATGACAGATGACATGTCTGGTGATCTACAAGATGACAGATGACATGTTATGGTGATCGACAAAATGACAGATGACATGTTCTGGGTATCTACCAGATGACAGTTGACATGTTCTGATAATCTACAAGATGACAGATGATATGTTCTGGGGACTTAGAAGATGACAGATGACATTTCTGGTGATCTACAAGATGATAGATTGCTTGGTCTGGTGATCTACTAGATGATAAGGATATGTTCTGAAGATCTAACGAAAAAAGATGACATGTTCTGGTGATCTACCAGATGACAAATAACATTTTCTGATGATCTACAAGATGATAGATGACATATTCTGGTGATCTACAAGATGACAGACGACATGTTCTGGTGAGCTACATGATGGCAGATTACATGGGCTGGTGATCTACAAGATGATAGATGACATGTTCTGATGATCTAAAGATGACAGATGACATGTTCTGGTGATATACCATATGACAAATGACATGTTCTGATGATCTACAAGATAACAGATGGCATGTTCTAGTGATCTACAAGATAATAGATGAAAGATGACATGTTCTAGTGATTTCAAAATGGCAGATGACATGTTCTGGTGATCTACAAGATGACAGATTTCATGTTCTGGTGCTCTACAATATGTTAGATGACAGATGACATATTCTGGTGATGCACAATATGATAGATGACATGTTCTGGTGATCTACCAGATGACAGATGACATGTTCTGATGATCTACAAGATCACAGATGATATGTTCTGATGATCTACAAGATGAAAGATGACATGTTTTGGTGATCTACAAGATGACAGATGACTTGCTCTTATAATCTACAGGATGACAGATGACATGTTCTGGGAACGGGTAAGATGACAGATGACATGTTCTGGTGAACTAAATGATGATAGACGGCATGTTCTGGTGATCTACATGATGGTAAATGACATGGTCTGGTGATGTGCAACATAGCAGATGACAGGTTCTGGTGATCTAAAGATGCCAGATGACATGTTCTGGTGATATACAAGATAGCAGATGGCATGTTTTAGTGATCTACAAGATGATAGATGAAAGATGACATGTTCTCGTGATATAAAAATGGCAGATAACATATTCTGGTGATCTACAAGATGACAGATTTCATGTTCTGGTGATATACAAGATAACAGATGGCATGTTTTAGTGATCTACAACATGATAGATGAAAGATGACATGTTCTGGTGATCTAAAAATGGCAGATGACATGTTCTGGTGACATAAATGAGGGCAGATGGCATGTTCTGGTGCTCTACAATATGATAGATGAAATGTTCTGGTGATCTACAAGATGATAGATGAGATGTTTTGATGATCCACAAGATAAAAGATGACATGTTCTGGTGATATACAAGATGATAGATGACATGTTCTGGTGATGTACAAGATGACAGATTTCATGTTCTGGTGCTCTAAAATATGTTAGATGACATGTTTTGATGATCTACAAGATGACAGATGACTTGCTCTTATAATCTACAGGATGACAGATGACATGTTCTGGGAACGTGTAAGATGACAGATGACATGTTCTTTTGAACTAAATGATGATAGATGACATGTTTTGATGATCCACAAGATGACAGATGACAAGTTCTAGTGATATACCAGATGATAGATGATATGTTCTGGTCATCTACATGATGGCAAATGACATGTGCTGACGATCGACATGATGGCAGATGACATGTTCTGGTGATCTACAAGATGACATATGACAGGTTCTGGTGATCGACAAGATGACAGACGGCATGTTCTGGTGATCTACATGATGGCAAATGACATGGTCTGGTGATGTGCAACATAGCAGATGACAGGTTCTGGTGATCTAAAGATGACAGATGACATGTTCTGGTGATCTACAAGATGACAGATGACATGTCTGGTGATCTACAAGATGACAGATGACATGTTATGGTGATCGACAAAATGACAGATGACATGTTCTGGGTATCTACCAGATGACAGTTGACATGTTCTGATAATCTACAAGATGACAGATGACATGTTCTGGTGATCTACAAGATGACAGATTGCTTGGTCTGGTGATCTACTAGATGATAATAATATGTTCTGATGATCTAACGAAAAAAGATGACATGTTCTGGTGATCTACCAGATGATAAATAACATTTTCTGATGATCTACAAGATGAGAGATGACATATTCTGGTGATCTACAAGATGACAGACGACATGTTCTGGTGAGCTACATGATGGCAGATTACATGGGCTGGTGATCTACAAGATGATAGAGGACATGTTCTCATAATCTACATGATGGCAGTTAAGATGTTCTGGTGATCTGCAACAAGGCAGTGGACATGTTCTGGTGATCTACAAGATGATAGATTGCATGGACTTGTGATCTACTAGATGATAGATGACATATTCTGATGATCTAAAGATGACAGATGACATGTTCTGGTGATATACCAGATGACAAATGACATGTTCTGATGATCCACAAGATAACAGATGGCATGTTCTAGTGATCTACAGGATGATAGATAAAGGATGACATGTTCTAGTGATCTACAAGATGACAGATTTCATGTTCTGGTGCTCTACAATATGTTAGGTGACATGTTTTGATGATCCACAAGATGACAGATGACATGTTCTGGTGATACACAAGATGATAGATGACATGTTCTGCTGATCTACAAAATGACAGATGACAGGCTCTGGCGATCTACAAGATGATAGATGACTTGTTCTGATAATCTACAGGATGACAGATGACATGTTCTGGGAACTTAAAAGGTTCTGGTGATCTAACAGATGATAGATTGCATGGTCTGGTGATCCACCAGATGATGGAGGACATGTTCTGATGATCTACAAGATGACATATGACTAGTTCTGATGATCTACAAGATGACAGATGACATGTTCTGGTGATCTACAAGATGATAGATGAGATGTTTTAATGATCCACAAGATAACAGATGACATGTTCTGTTGATATACAAGATGATAGATGACATGTTCTGCTGATCTACAAGATGACAGATGACATGTTACGGTGATCGACAAGATGACAGATGACATGTTCTGGTGATCTAGAAGATGACAGATGGCATGTGTTGGGGATCGACCTGATGGCAGTTGACATGTTCTGGTGTTCAACATGATGACAGTTGACTTGTTCTGATAATCTACAGGATGACAGATGACATGTTCTGGGAATGTAAACGATGACAGATGACATGTTATGGTGATCTACAATATGATAGAATGCGTGGTCTGGTGATCTACAAGATGATAGATGATATGTTCTGTTAATCTGCAGGATGACAGTTAAGATGTTCTGGTGACGGAAAAGATGACAGAAGACATGTTCTGGTGATCTACAAGATGATAGATTGCATGTTCTGGTGATCTCCTAGATGATAGATGACATGTTCTGATGATCTAAAGATGACAGATGACATGTTCTGGTGATATACCAGATGGCAAATAACATGTTCTGAGGATCTACACGATAACGGATTTCATGTTTTAGTGATCTACAAGATGATAGATGAAAGATGACATGTTCTAGTGATCTACAAGACGACAGATGACATGTTCTGGTGATCTACAAGATGGCAGAGACTTGTTCTATTGATCTACAAGATGGCAGCTAACATGTTCTGATGAATTAAAAGATTATAGATGACAGGTTCTGATGATCTACAAGATGATGGATGACAAATAACAGGTTATGATTATCTACAAGATGACAGACGACATGTTCTGATGATCTACAAGATGGCAGAGACTTGTTCTATTGATCTACAAGATGGAAGCTGACATGTTCTGATGAATTACAAGATTATAGATGACAGGCTCTGATGATCTAAAGATGACAGATCACGTGTTCTGGTGATCTACATGATGGCAGATTACATGTACTGATGATCTACAAGATGGAAGATGACATGTACCGGTGATCTACCAGATGACAGATGACATGTTCTGGTGATCTACAAGTTGACAGATGACATGTTCTGGTGATCTACAAGTTGACAGATGACATGTTCTGATCATCTACACGATGACAGATGACATGTTCTGGTGGCCTAAATGACAGTTGACATGTTCTGATAATCTACATGATGACAGATGGCATGTTGCAGTGACATAAAAGATGACAGATGACATGTTCTGGTGATCTACATGATAACAGGTGACATGTTCCGGTGATCGAGAAGATGACAGAGGACAGATGACATGTTCTGGTGATCTACAAAATGACAGATGACATGTTCTGATGATCTACAAGATGCAGATGGCATGTTCTTGTCATCTACAAGATGACAGATGCATGTTCTGGTGATCTACATGATAGCGGATGACATGTTCTGGTGATCTACCAAATGACAGTTGACATGTTCTGATAATCTACATGATGACAGATGACATGTTCCAGTGACAGATAACATGTTCTGGTGATCTACCAGATGACAGATGACATGTTCTGGTGATCGACAAGACGACAGATGACATGTTCTGATGCTCTACAAGATGGCAGATGACATGTTCTAGTGATCTACCAGATGCCAGATGACATGTTCTGCTGATCTACACGATGAGAGTTTGTGTGTTCTGGTGACCTACAAGATGATGGATCACATGCTCTGATGATCTACAAGATTGTAGATGACAAGTTCTTGTGATATACAAGTGATAGATGACATGTTCTGGTTATCTACATGATGACAGATGGCATGTTCTTGTGATCTACAAGATGATAGATGACATGTTTTGATAATCTACATGATGACAGATGACATGTTATGATGACGCAAAAGATGACAGTTGACTTGTTCTGGTGATCTACCAGATGACAGTTGACATGTTCTGATAACCTACTACAAAATGATAGGTGACAGATGACATGTTCTGGTGATCTACCAGAAGAGAGATGACATGTTTTGGTGATCTACAAGATGGCAGATGACATGTTCTGGTGTTCTACATGATGGCGGATGAGATCCTCTCGTGATCTGCAAGATGGCAGAGGACATGTTCTGGTGATCTGCAAGATGGCAGAGGACAGATTCTGGTGATCTAAAAGATAACAGATGGCATGTTCTGGTGATCTACAATATAACATATGGCATGTTCTGATAATCCACAGGGTGACAGATGACATGTTCTGGTGATCTACAAGATGACAGACGACATGTTCTGATGCTCTACAAGATGGAAGATGACATGTTCTATTGATCTACCAGATGCCAGATGACATGTTCTGTTGATCTACACGATGAGAGTTTGTGTGTTCTGGTGATCTACAAGATAATGGATCACATGCTCTGATGATCTACAAGATTGTAGATGACAAGTTCTTGTGATATACAAGATGATAGATGACATGTTCTGGTTATCTACATGATGACAGATGGCATGTTCTTGTGATCTACAAGATGATAGATGACATGTTTTGATAATCTACATGATGACAGATGACATGTTATGATGACGCAAAAGATGACAGTTGACTTGTTCTGGTGATCTACCAGATGACAGTTGACATGTTCTGATAACCTACTACAAAATGATAGGTGACAGATGACATGTTCTGGTGATCTACCAGAAGAGAGATGACATGTTTTGGTGATCTACAAGATGGCAGATGACATGTTCTGGTGTTCTACATAATGGCGGATGAGATCCTCTAGTGATCTGCAAGATGGCAGAGGACATGTTCTGGTGATCTGCAAGATGGCAGAGGACAGATTCTGGTGATCTAAAAGATGACAGATGGCATGTTCTGGTGATCTACAATATAACATATGGCATGTTCTGATAATCCACAGGGTGACAGATGACATGTTCTGGTGATCTACAAGATGACAGACGACATGTTCTGATGCTCTACAAGATGGAAGATGACATGTTCTATTGATCTACCAGATGCCAGATGACATGTTCTGTTGATCTACACGATGAGAGTTTGTGTGTTCTGGTGATCTACAAGATAATGGATCACATGCTCTGATGATCTACAAGATTGTAGATGACAAGTTCTTGTGATATACAAGATGATAGATGACATGTTCTGGCGATCTACATGATGACAGATGGCATGTTCTTGTGATCTACAAGATGATAGATGACATGTTCTGATAATCTACATGATGACAGATGACATGTTATGATGACGTAAAAGATGACAGTTGACTTGTTCTGGTGATCTACCAGATGACAGTTGACATGTTCTGATAACCTACTACAAAATGATAGGTGACAGATGACATGTTCTAGTGATTTACCAGAAGAGAGATAACATGTTTTGGTGATCTACAAGATGGCAGATGACATGTTCTGGTGATCTACATGATGGCGGATGAGATCCTCTAGTGATCTGCAAGATGGCAGAGGACATGTTCTGGTGATCTGCAAGATGGCAGAGGACAGATTCTGGTGATCTACAAGATGACAGATGGCATGTTCTGGTGATCTACAATATAACATATGTCATGTTCTGATAATCCACAGGGTGACAGATGACATGTTCGGGTGATCTACAAGATGATAGATGGCATGTTCTGGTGATCTACAAGATACCATATGGCATGTTCTGATAATCTACAGGATGTTCTGGTGACGTAAATGATGACAGATGACATGTCGCCCTGGTGCTCTACCAGATGGCAGAGGACATGTTCTGGTGATCTACACGATGGCAAATGGCATGTTCTGGTGATATACACGATGATAGATGATATGTTCTGGTAATCTACGGGATGACAGATGACATGTTCTGGTGACGCAAAAGGTGACAGATGACATGTTCTGGTGATCTACAAGATGATAGTTTGCATGGGCTGGTGATCTACAAGATGATAGATGACATGTTCTAATGATCTAAAGATGTCAGATGACATGTTAAGGTGATCTACATGATGTCAGATGGCATGTTCTGGTGATCTACAAGATGACAGATGACATGTTCTGGTGCTCTACCAGATGACAGTTGACATATTCTGGTGCTCTACCAGATGACAGTTGACATGCTCTAGTGATCTTCAAGATTACATATGACATGTTCTGATGATCTAAATATGACTGATGACATGTTCAGGTGATCTAGAAATGGCAGATGACATGTTCTTGTGATCCACAAGATGCCAGATGACATGTTCTTGTCATCTACAAGATGACAGATGACATGTTCTGAAAATCTACAGGATGATAGATGACATGTTCTGGTGACGTAAAAGATGACAGATGACATGGTCTGGTGATCTACAAGATGATAGATGGCATGTTCTTATGATCTAAAGATGACGGATGACATGTTCTGGTGATCTACATGATGACAGATGACATGTTCTGAAAATCTACAGGATGATAGATGACATGTTCTGGTGACGTAAAGGATGACAGATGACATGGTCTGGTGATCTACAAGATGATAGATGGCATGTTCTTATGATCTAAAGATGACGGATGACATGTTCTGGTGATCTACATGATGACAGATGACATGTTCTGATGATCTACAAGATATTTATTTCAAGGCATTTGTGCGAAGCGTGTTGCTGTTTTGTTCCAATGACGCAGTAACAACTTGCACTCAAACTGACTCGAAATATGCAGCAGATTCGTGACGTAAGGATGAACTTTCCTTCTCACACAAACAGGGGTGTTACCAGTTTCCCTCTACATATTAAGTGCTAGTAACGGTGGAGGCAATGTTGTAGTAGTGTGTGTTGCTCATAGCAGCAACAGTTTCGACTGCCAACATCACGAACCGTATTAGTACTTAACAATCTGTCAAATTCACTTGTGGTTCGCGAATCCGTTACGCATTTCATGTATACGTATTGTCGTCATGATCTACCTATTTTGTGGATAACAGATTGTTATTTTATGTGTACTTTCCAATACATAATTAACACATACTTTACAGTTTGTGATTAGACACACTTACTTTCACACACGCACGCACGCATACACATGTAGATACATTTTACATACACTTAAACATCACGCACGCACACACGCACGCACGCACGCACGCACGCACGCACACATGTGGATATATTTTACATACACTTACACTTTCACACGCACACTTACGCACGCGCGCACTTACGCACGCACGTACGCACGTACGCACGCACGCACGAGCGCACACGCACGCACGCATAAACGATCATGCACACACACGCGCACACGCGTTCACGAACACATAGGCACATTTCCACGCACTTACACCTTCACGCGCACACACGCGCACACACGCACGCACTCATAGTGATGTTTATTTTAGAATATTGATGATGCCATACAGTATAATTGTGTTTACAAGTCGTTTATCCTGGTTTGAATCCCCCTGCTAAAAATAAAGTCATCGAGACACCGTATATGCGTTTCTTAGTAATGGCACCTCCGACGACCCGTGACATTGGATTTTGATGATTGACAGTCCTCGGTGGTGCAATTTCATGCATAGAATAAAGCACTCATATAAAGCATTTTATTCAAATAAGTCTTTCATCGTTTTTTAAAAGTAAAATGAACATTCTTCTGGAATCTTTCTCCACGTCTTTATGTTGTGTGAGACTTCATTATCCAGAACTATTCTCGGCTTTGCCGATGTGCTGATAGTGGATCAATTGCCTCTGTAAAATTGTGTAATGAATACATGGTTGCATTGGTGAATACCGTGTGCGTATGCATGCATGTATGCATATATCCATACACACGTGCGCCACCACGAGCAAACAAATAAATCTGTGGTGGCACAAATCGAGGCTGTGATTGTAGGACAGATTTATAAAAAATATGTTCTATTTTGAAGAGAGGCCGCATGTATCACCATAATATCCTTGCTTAAATTCGTGAAGGATATTTTTTCAATACGTCCTCCTTAGCACTTTGCAATAATTCCTCTCATCAATCAAAACAGACAGCTCTTAGCCATCTTAATATCTTCGCACATGATTTTGTCCCTTGGTTTCACTTCACCAAACCTCGCGTACTTTCGCAGCAAGTCTATGTTAAATCCGAGAAGGTTTGCGCACGCACACACACACACCCACCCACCCACCCACCCACCCACCCACCCACCCACACACACACACACACACACACACACACACACACACACACACACACATACACACACCCACACCCACACCCACACCCACACACACACACACACACACACACACACACACACACACACACACACACACACACATACACACACACACACACACACACACACACACACACACACACACACACACACACACACACACACACACACACACACACACACACACACACACATGAAACCACGTTGTCTGGAGCTCAATTAAACAAGGCTAATTATTTTGCATATAATTATTGAGGAGCCATTTAGTAAGTATGTAGGCAACAGCAACTACCAGTCAGATCTTATGCGCAAAATAAGCAGCAGCTTGCAAGCGAAGCATATCATCATTATTAGTATTTGACAATAATCAGCAACAATTAACACCATACCAGCTTACACTTGATCCAACTAATCGAAGGGTTAAAGCGGAAGGAATGTACATCTTAAGAACTCGGTCGATAATAGATTTGATGGAATAAAAAGTAAATCGCATTACCACAATGTTGATTAAAATACGAGAGAGATGGAGAAGCATTAGTACTGATTATTATCCGTGAGTGGCAGATGATTATGTGGACCACAGAGAGTCAGACTTGTGTGAAGTACCACGGGTCACATAAGGTGGTTTGTTAACATATTCTACAGAAACGATCCAATCAGATAGCCCCAACAGAGCATTTCCTAAGACACTGTAACCTGCAATATGATGTCACACACCTTTTCTTATGGATTGTCAATGTTGAACTTCAGAATCTCGTGAATTTGCCACGCTCCTTCGATCAATACTTACCATTACATTATTCATTGATAATACAGCTATCCTGATAGCTGGCTCTAGGAATCTAGATTTAGGCAGCTTTACCGGCCCCTGGAATCGGGTACCCGGTTCCCAACGACCGGGTACCCGCCGGCCAGAGACACTCATTCTTGTTTGCATAGAAACAAGAGGATACATTGCCTAGTTCCGTGTGTATACATCCTTCAGGATCAATTTATGGGTATATTATTGGCCCGCTATCGTTCTTGTCGCCAGCTTACGCGATCTTCGTTGTAACGTTGCAGGTGTGAGGTGCCGGAGGGGTTAACTTTTATATTATTGTCAAAATATTTGAAAATTATTTGTCTGCCTTCCATTTCTGTTTCGTTCCGCTTGCTTATTTGAGGTCTGTGCTTGTTTTCAGGCCAAGCCTAGCCCGCCATCTTGCTCAGTGTCACAAATTCGTAAAGGTCACGTTTAAGGACCATGTCTGTTTTCGATGTTCGAAATGTAATATTGATAATAAGTGTAATGTTTGTGCAGTGTGACCCGTCAAGCTTTTAGTCGAGTTCCTTTCCCAGAAGGACTTGGCTTGGTCTGATGCGCGGTCAGGCGGTTCGAAAAGAAATCGAGGAGCCCACGTTTCGGCCCGGGGGGGGGGGGGGAGCGCTCCTTGTCTGCAGTTGGAGGGTTTGGAGATGGCACCCCTGGCGTGTTTTGGGCCCGCTATGCAAGGCTTCCTGCATGGCGTCCTGCCCACGCTGGTGTCGTCTCTGATACCGAAGACTGTAGGGAAATCTCTCTCCATGTCTGGTACGGACCCTGTACTTGGAAAGGGTTCTGGACTGGTTACCGAGGGGGCCATCTTGTATGGCTCCCTGGTGGTCCCGTCTGGCTCCGGCCTGGCGGGTACGGCTTCTCTGTGGCCACCTCCGGGTGGTCCAGTAGCAGGAGCCGGTCCGTCTGGCATGGGAGCCGTTCGCCAGGACGGCTCCAGTGTCTCTTCATCTGGTGATGACTCTTCGGGGTCTGAGTATGAAGAGGCCAAAGAGGAAAAGTTGTTGCAGCCTGAGATACCGCGAGTGGAGAGCATGGAGGTCGATTCCATCCTAGAGGGAACCGCCCTCCTTCTGTCTGGCTTGGTTGAGGCCACACCGGTACCGGGCACCTGTCCAGTGCTGGTTGGTTTGCCACAAACCGACACAGTGACGGGTGTTGCTGGCCAGGCTTGGTACTCACCTATCTCGCCTGGTCCAGCAGCTACATGTGGGGTGCCATTGGCGCCCGTGTAAGGCCACGATTCCATAACCGCTACGCGTCCGCATGGTTTTCCGTGCGGGCCTACTCCATTGAACAGTAATTTTCATGGGGTGTTGGCAAAACCATGTGGTACCGGTGTTGCCGGCTTTCCAGCAGTGGCTCTTTGCCGGGAGACCACTGCTGGTAGACCCGTGAATACATCAATGGATGATGTGTTCACGGGGTTGTCTTCTTCGGGAGATGGACTGGTCCGATGCTCTGGCTTGGCTAGCCAGGTGGACCCTTCCGTGGTTTCGGCCACGACCGAGGAAGACATGCCCCATCCATCGGGTGCATCAATTCGGACAGGCGTCTTGCCCGTGGCTCGGATTCAGTCCACTGGACTAGATCCAAGGTTCAAGAAATTGCTTGAGGCGATTTACGCCAAGCAACTATTGACCAAGGGTCAGCTCCCTGTGGCCTCTATGGAGGTGTGGGCAAGGTGCCGCATCCCCAGGGGGGAGTACGAGCGGTATGGTGTGGTACCAATGGTCACTGAGGATGGCCGCTGGGTTCTTGGGGCTCAGAGTGCTGGAGCGGGTGGTCCCGCTCAGGTGCTTGTGAACAAGTCCCAAGCACACAATGAGGAAGTCCTGTCTCTTTGCGATGAGGGAGTGAGGGCAGCAATGCATGCTGTCAATCACTCCTATCGCTTGCTTCAGTCGGTGTGGGCTGAAGCTGGGGCAGGCCACCCTCTGCCACCTGTTGCACTTTCTTGCGTTTACGACGGCCTTGTGCTGTCGATGGATGCATTGGGTAGGGTACAGGCGCGTGTAACCAAGTCCAGGAGGCAGATGGTCATTGACCATATGCGTCCGGTTATGGCTGTCAGGAAGCATTTGCTTGGAATGCCCCTGAATGGTCCTAGCATCTTTGGTGGCCAAGTGTGGGCTATCCTAGAGGACATGGCTAACATTGCGCAGAGTCGGTTAGTGGGTAGCCTTCAGCTGGAGCTAGTGCGTCAGGCGCATGCACGAGGGGCTGTTGTGAAACCGCTAACTGGTCAACCTACCTCCAAGAAGCAGAAGAAGCATAAGAGCAAGGCAAAAGCCAAGCCAGCTGCTTCTGCTCTTGCTGGGCCTTCTCAGCCACAATTCGACAGTAAAATCATACATAAATCGCCAAGGCGGGATCAGGTCACCCACACTGTGTATGAAGTGTGGCACTTGATTCAATGGTGCAGGAATTACTCAGTTGTTTTGAAAGCAGCTCATATTCCTGGGCTATTGGACATTCTGGTGAAAGCTTTGCTTTGCAGACAGAGAATTATGCCTACAGAATGGTCTCTCAACCCTCCAGTTCTACAAAGGATCTTCGAGCATTGGGGCAAACCAAACTTGGACTTGTTCGCCACAAAGGAAATTGCTTACATCATGACTTATGTCTCGCCGATTCCAGATCCAAATGCCGTTGATACAGATGCTCCGGCAATAAGCTGGAGAGGGATGCGCACTTATGCGTATCCGCCCACCATTCTTCTACCGAAGGTTTTGGTGAAGATCATGGAGGAGCCGTGCCTGGGCCTGCTAATACCGCCATTTTGGCCCAGTAGGGCGTGGTCACGGATCTCCTGGATCTGCTGGTGGACAATTCAGTGAAGCTGACCAAGATTCCGAACATAATCTCCCAGGCCAAGGGCCGCTTCCTACACGAGCACCCCGAAATGTTCAAATTGACTGCGTGGATGTTATCAAACAACGTTTCACATCAGAAGCCTTTTCTCAACAGGCTGCAAGTTTCATCGCAGCCGCGAGAAGGAGGTCAGCCTTCAAGTTGTATAACCAGAAGGTTAACAAATTTGCAGAGTGGTGTGAAGGAAAGGGTACTGTTCCCTTTCAATCCACTATTCAGCAAATAGCAGACTTTCTCTGTGAGCTGATCTTTACAGGACTGGCTCCTGTCACAATAGCTGGATACAAGTCAGCTTTGGCATCAATTATCCCTTGCTTAGCCAACAGGGATAGTCCAGAGGTCGCCCAGTTGAATGGTATGGTGAAAAGAATGAGCAATCTCCAACCAAGACAACCGGTAGTCCATCTAGCCTGGAGTCTATCTTTGGTGCTTAACGTACTGGCCAAGTACCCTTTCGAAACTTTGGGTTCGGCTAGTATAAAGCACCTTGACTTTAAAAGCGGGTTTTCTATTGGCAGCTTCCTCAACACGAAGCCGCAGTGAGATCCATGTGCTTTCAGCAGAGAGGGACCGATTTATTGTCTCCAGAGCGGGTCTGCGATTGCTGCCAAGAGCAGAGTTTGTGTCAAAGAATCAATCTTTGAAATTTCCTGGCAAACTGATCATTATACCAAAGCTAACAAATTTTGATCATGATGCCAGTGCCTGATGTCCAGTCTGTTCTTTAACCAAGTACAAAAACGGACGGACTCTCTACGGTCAAATGATAGACATCTGTGGATCTGCCATAAGAAGCCATATGACGCCACCTCCATGGATACTATCTCTCGTTGAGTGGTCGAATGCATTCAGACTACCTACACGATTGCGACTCGGCATCCAGATGCAATGTGCTAGGGCTCACGATGTTAGAGGAATAGCCGCATCGACCGCCCTATTCAATGGTGTCCCGTTAGAGGACATTATGGCCATTGCACAATGGCACTGTGAGTCCTCTTTCACGGATTACTATATGGGGGACATGTCAGACTCCGCCAATCCACTCGCTTTAGCTGTTTTGAAACGATAGTCCAGTGGCCCTCTTGATAACTTTGAAATGCAAATGTAGCAAGAACAGACATGGTCAAGCGAGAGGAATTCAACCGTATGGGACACGTTTGGTTGAAAGTGTGTTGGTTGATGACTCCACGTCTGGAATCCATAATTCATGAGGTAATTCTAGTTTGAGATGTTTATATATCATGATCATTCATCTTATATATTCATGCTCATTCCCAGGTTTATATGTGTAAAGAGCTGTTAACCCCCTTCGCACATTTGTGTTTCAGGCGCGGTGCATGTTCGTGAGATCTCTCCCTTTTTAGGAGAAAGGTGGGTTGTGTGTGTGTGTGTGCGATGATGCGAATGTGATTTGGTCCCAGAACTTGTCGGTC
>CM067370.1:4343148-4496839 GCA_034401795.1 Chaetoderma sp. LZ-2023a | reverse complement strand
TACTATAGCTCCGATGGATTACGTGGGCAGCCCTGTCCACTCCTATGGCTGCTATACTAAATTTTTTCTGGGCTTATTTCAATCGAAATGTACAAATCGATATCTTTGTATCGATGTATATTTTGCGCCGCGCGCGTAAATTGTTATTACACGTGTTTATATGTCTGACCATGGATGATTACTGTCCTATACTGGCCATCTGTGAATAGCTGCTGCCGGACTGCCGCACAGTATACATCTTCGCACGTGCCTAGATAAAGTAACCGACGCGGTGTTATTGAATCGTACCTTCAGATCGCTGCTATACATGCACCTTCTGAGCTATTGGCCTAGCACGTGCGTGCCATGTACCTCAGCTGATAATGTATAGATGTGCTGTTAGACAGTGAATGGTGTCATCTTTTCAATATTCTGCAATAGCGTATATGCTAATGATTTATGTTTTTTAGCACAACGACTCCTAAGTACAAATGGGAATGGTATCAACTATGTTGAACGCGCCTATCACCGGTTAGCCACATAAGCTATGATTGACAGAAATGAATTTACTCACGGATGGAGTGGGGGGGGGGGGGAGGGCATTTCTAGCTATGCACAGACCACTTACGACTAAGCTCCGCCTACTTCGTCAACGTATTTAAATCGATTTTAAAACTTTAAGCCATGCATTTCCAGAATCTTAATTTCAAAGTATCCACACTGCTAATTTGTTAATATTTTTAGATCAATGCGTCTGGGAGATGTTATAACAGTTCCCAATTATTTTAGTTGCAAAATATTCAGCAGAATGTTTATAAAGTTGTAAATTCCCCAAAAGACAGAGAATTTAGACCCTTACTGTCGCGTCTTACGATCATATTCTGGCTAAATCGCTCCTCACAACTGCGTGGTTCACTTTGAGGTAATTACTTCCTGGAAGCATTGTGGCTCTCTAAAGGGAGCTCATTAATGATCTTTAGTGCTTAGGATAGCTATTTGTTATTTAATAATAGCTCTAATAGTAGTAATTTATTTTGTCGTACCACTGCTGACAAATTCGTTCACAATGCCTGCAATGCCTCCTGTTATGCTATTGGTTCTCTCATGAAGAGACAAAGTCATAGATAGTTCTCTTGACAAATGGCAGCCATGTGCTTGCTACTGTCACTAGAATTCCATCTGTAATATTCCTGGAGATGTCCACTGGCGGTGTTGTTGTTGTTCCCTTATATTATTACAAACAATGAGCAGGCGCCCCCCCCCCCCCCTGTGTTAACAATAGTACGTATGCCAATCACGGAATGCATGATAGTCCCTCCCACTGACCACGCGATACAGAAACCACAGATACTCGTAACACATGTGATATATGACCAAGCGAGTTGATTAATATTCCATCATATGGAATGGATGGAGAAGTCAATGACTGGCATTTGTAATTCACAGCTATCTCATATACGAGACGCGCTTGATGCGTTTGACTTTTATTGTACCCTGGTGTGTATTTACATCCGATATAAAAAAGCCAATAACGAGGATCCCCAGCATGAGATGGTTATTATAGACCCCAGGGCCCCGACATGTTCTATTATTGGGCGATGTACACTGATCGTCACGCTGTTGTGAATATGGGGAAGGCTAAGTCGGATACATGATAAATTAACTGAATATTATTTTGTAATTTGTTTTATGACGCGAATACCGAATACCGTGTGTGGGTGGGTCCCATGGGAAATTAGTTAGCTTCATATGACATACTTCGATCTGTTCAGGAAAGAAGTTCCTGGAGCTATGGCTTTAGCAACTATCCCGTTATATGACGGGTTGCGAGATAGGTGTTACACCACAACATGCCATCACGATGGTATCATTTTATTCCAGCAAACAGGCTATAGCAACCATCACACTCATACAGAAAATGGAATGGCAATTGACAGTCAACAACCAATTAAAAGTTAAAATAGCGAAACAGTAAGACTGTGAAGGGCCTATGGTACAAGCCGGACATTATCGTTTTGGAAAATAGTGATGCTGAAAGATCGTATTGTCACACTGCAATGGGTTTTTTCGGAACAAGTCTGGCCAATGGCAATGGAAATGGAGCTGGAGAATAGCCTAGTAATACAGGAGTCAACTGACATAATGGACCTTTCCATTTTAGCTATGCTCCGCACATCGTTAGCTAAGCTAAGGAATGAAATTGAGAAGTGACGACAATGGAAATGTAGTAATCAGCTCAGCTCTATGTTACTCGTTTACAGCCGACAGAAATAGAATACTCTAGCTTATGAGTCAGTGAGTCGCTTACTGGCAGACGTCCCAATCAAAACGCATAATAAATTACTACTTACTACTACTACTACTACTACTACTACTACTACTACTACTACTACTACTACTACTACTACTACTACTACTACTACTACTACTACTTTTTTTTCGTCGAGCAACTTTTCCTTCACACTTTCATTAACTACGGTGACATTCCATACAGATTTGGAAACGTTAATGAGACCTTGAAGGACCCGTGGCCCTGCCCCAACTACATCCTTCAACCCATGATACACCTCAATTGCCGAAACACCCCAAGCCTTTGTCTTGATTTTAAGACTCAGGGTACGCTTATAAGAGGTTGCCATGGTGTTTTAATACTACTACAATATATAAGGGGTAATAAAAATATATAATACCAAGACGTCAGGGAAAGAGCTAAACACTAAATAAATAGTGTCCCCTTTTGAAACCCTGACACATACCAACACATATACGAATAGATAGTACAGTCGTATATTTGTTAGTTTGAACCACTTTCTAAGTGGTTCACTAACACCTAACCGATTAAAGTGGTTTCCTAATGCATACTAACATATTACAGTCATATATTTGTTAGATGTTCGAGTTGACCGGAGACAGCCAACTAACTATAAATATTTATATAATCAAAGTACTAGGCTTGCGCTTACAAATGACAAAGGAATAAAATCAACTCACTCAAACGATCTTGCCAAAATATAATGCGCTAGCAAACGAACTATAGAAAAAGAATACTGGCGCGGGAAGAAATGTATTGCATTGACCGCACTAAGAGGCGTCCTATTAAATGGAATCCGCCAGCTAAGAGGAGTGCCTTTGGCAAATGGAGACACAAAATCCGCTCCAACCAAGACAAGAATTTACAAATTAAACATAAGGTTTGAAAGGAAATACAAATACGAAATATATGTATAAAATTTATCTACAAAATCGCGCTAGAAACTAGCAAATTCGGGCAGCAATTGCAGAGCTAAATAAACGCGTGCGTTCACTTAGACTACTACTACTACTACTACTACTACTACTACTACTACTACTACTACTACTACTACTACTACTACTACTACTACTACTACTACTACTACTGCTACTACCACTGCTACTACTACTACTACTACTACTACTACTACTACTACTACTACTACTACTACTACTACTACTACTTTTTTTTTTTTTTTTTTGAAAAACCGACGCTGACGCAGTCGGACAAACTTCACGGAGGAACTCCTTTAAAAAGGCTTGCAAACCCCCAGAAAAAAACCTGGTGTACTAGTAATCTTGATTAATATTACACCAAAACAATGATAAATAATGAGCATTAATACAATCTATAAATACATATGGCTTAAAAAGTATATATACAAAACAATATGCTGATAAAGCTCCGATAGCAAAACAAAACTTAACAAAGGCATTACTATTCAACCCAGGTGTAGTAGTAGACCCGTGTGGCGAGTGCAACTATCCAACAAATGAAAAGTGCCTCGTCAATCTATGACAAATAAGTCAATCATTGACGCCAGTGGGCTGATTCTCTAAAGATCAGCGGGCGTAGTAGCATTTGGCTAGTATAATACATATAGTCGGCAGAAAAATTCCAGAAAAATTGATGGCCCTCTTGTTTACATTTTCAATTTACTTTATTATAAGGTTTTGTAAATTACCATTCAATCCATGTGTGGTAGTAGACCCGTGTGGCGAGTGCAACTATTCAACAAATGAAAAGTGACTCGTCAATCAATGACAAATAAGTCAATCATTGACGCCAGTGGGCTGAGTCTTAAAGATCAGCGGGCGTAGTAGCATTCAGGTAGCATAACATATATAGTCAGCAGGAAAATTACAGAAAAATAGATGGAAATAGATGGCGCTCTTGTTTCCATTTTTGATTTACTTTGTTGTAAGGTTTTGTAAATTACCCAGGAACAAATAACCCTATAAAACTCTGTGCAAATTCCTAAAATTACCTGGGACAATTTTATAATTCAATGGCAAATTACTTTATCGATTGATTATTAAATTACCCCAGTCTGTTTATTTCTTAACATGAATTATTAAACATAACAATATCAAAGTGCAGACTAAAATGAATTACATGACACAGATTAATTAAAAGACACAGATAAATCAGCTGTAGTAATTAAATGATTTAAGCTAGTGCAGGCTCATTTATTTTTACAGCTCCCAACTCTATTGAAACTATGTTTGTTTTGCACCATATGTCCTTGAATACTTTTTCTTTACCATGCTGCTTTAATCTAAAATATTCGCAAGGAATATGATTCAGCAGCAATGAACGAAATATTGCCTTTATTGCTCTATTGTGATTGCCCATAGATGGATTTTTCGTCTGTGCACACCGATGTTTCCAAATGGCCCAAACACCTATGGTTAGTATTGTTATTAAAATAGTCCTTTCAGACTTTATGATATTTACACCGCTTGATCCAAATTCTCTAAATAAGACTACATGCGTGTCTAGAACAATGGGCTTCGCTCCAAATTTTGCCAAGATTTGGCTGATATAGTCCCAAAATTGTGACGATATTGGACATTCCACAAATAAATGCTCGATTGTTTCCTCGTCTGTTTGACATAAGTAACACCTATCAGAAGTCGTAATATTGCACTTGTATGTCAAGTGTCCCACCCATAGACGTCGATGTAGTAATCGCCACAATAAATCACGAGCCATATTTGGTATGGATGGAGAATGTAAGATTTTCCATACATTTTTCCAAGTGGATGGTTTATAGCTTGAGTCATCCCATCTCCTAATTGCTATGGGAGGTGTTACTTGTTTTCGTCTCATAATATGGTACCATTCCTTGGATCTCATCTTGTATTTTAACATCTCATCATCAAGAACTAATGCGGGTTGTGGAGTCAAACTATTATTATTTACATTTGGCAGACGAAACCATTCAATTGGTACAGCATGTTTTATTTTATTTAGCAACCGCTGGACATCTATATGCCTCATATGTGTTTTTCTAGCTACGTCTTGCATTGAAATCCATCTACGTGTTTGAGGGTGTATCATATCCGATAAATGTTGAATGCCATATTTTGCAAAGGACGGTAGATAAAGTACTGCATTGTTATAACATATATTACTATTGCCCCACAATTGCTCTTCTAGTACTTCCTTCCAGCACGTAGGTGGAGGCATGTATCTGTCAAATATTTCTAACCCCTTAACTTGATCTTTAAACACATCTGGTATCATTTGGCTATTCGGAGGTGGCTTCTTTGAGGTAAACACATGCTCCGCCAGAAATGGTTCTACAATTCTCTCCATGAGAGCTCGTGAAACACATGCCCACGTCTCATCTGATGTAATAAGATCATCCAAAAATTTTAACCTTAAAGAAACACATTTCACTTTAATATCAATTAAATCAAGTCCTCCTTCTAACTTAGCATTATTGAGAACACGATGGGAAACTAAATGATTCTTTTCTTCCCATATGAATGACAATATCAACTCATTAACCTCCTTTTCTACATGTTTTGGCATGTGTACAACCGATGCTGTATACCATAGCCCAGATAATGCCAAGTTGTTGACAACAAACACTCTACCAAAGATTGAAAGACGACGACGCTTCCAATTTGCTAATATTCTCTTAAGCTTAGATACTCGTTCATTCCAATTTTGTATTGTATTCGGTTTCCTGCCAAAATAGATGCCTAAAATCTTAATGGTATCATTAGACCAATTGATTTCAAGTGGCTGGTCATTCCGCTCTTTCCATGGCCCCAGAAATAATCCTTTGGATTTTCCTTTATTGATTTTCAAACCAGATGCATTTTGGAACTTTTCTAGTACGTGGTTTAAAATTGCAAAATCATTGTTTGAACTGGTAAACACAGTTGTGTCATCAGCATATTGTGACAGCTTAAGTGGTCTTTCTATGCCACGAATACATATGCCTTGAAAGTTATTATTTTGCCTCAATGCTATGCCAAGTGATTCCATCACAATAACAAATAATAATGGCGATAGGGAACACCCCTGTCTAACCCCACGTTCTAAGACAATTTCTCTGGATAATTGATTGTTCACTAAATAGCTACTCTTGATATCCGTATATAAAATCTTTACCCATTTAATAAAGTTTGAGCCTAACCCAAACGATTGCAAAGAATTAAAAAGAAAATCCCATTCCACACGGTCAAATGCCTTTTCATTGTCCAAGGCAATCACAGCTGAAGGGATGCTATCCTTCTCAACCAATTGTATAAGGTCTCTTATTACCATGGTATTGGTTAGAATTGTCCTCCTGGGTACAGCACATGTCTGCTCTGTTCCAATGATTTCTCCTAAAACACTACCTAGTTTCAATGTTAGTGCTCTGGATATTATTTTGTAGTCTACACATAGTAGAGAAATTGGTCTGTAGTTCTGAATTAGACGTCTGTCATTTCCTTTATATATTAGCCTTACGTATGCCCTAGCCATAGTTGGTGGTAAATGGCCTTTCTCAAAAATTGCAGTGCCTAATTCTTCCATTATTGGACCTACAAGGTGCCAAAACGTTTGGTAAAATTCAACTGGAAGGCCATCACACCCCGGTGATTTTTCTAGTTTCATACCTTTAAGGGATTTAGTTAAATCTTCTAGTGTTAAGGGTTGATCACAAAATTCACTGCCTGTGTCTGACACCTTTTTGTCTATATTTGCTAACAAATCCAATTTTGCATCTTCGTCAATTCCCTCTGACTTGTACAATGACTCATAGTAATTGCATACAATAGTACTCATTTCATTGTTGGTAAAGACGGTTGAACCATCCGGCATGTTTAATGAACACATCACCTTATCTATTGCCCGTGCTTTTTCTAATGCGCAAAAATATCGGGTTGGCTTTTCCCCTTCTGCGTGCATCTGGGCTCTTGCTCTAATTTTTGCACCCTCAAACTCATAGTGTTCTATATCTCTTATTTTACTTTTAATTTTAACCAGTAATTCATAATAATTCTCTTCACCATTATTTACTTTAGCATTAATTTTCATCAGTGATCGATGAAGTGTTTTCTTGCGTTTGCGTATTTCCTGTGCTTTTCTAATAGCATACTTTCGGGAAACATACTTTAAATCCAGTTTAACATCCTCCCACCATTGCAATGTGCTCTTATATGATGCTTTCCTATTAATCCAATGTTGCCAACAACTCTCTATATTATTCTTATAAAATTCTTCTCCCAACAGTGTTGTGTTTAATTTCCAAAACCCGACCCCTTTTGTTACCCAGTCAGCATTGGCAAAGGTTACACAAACCATGTTATGATCAGAGAATGCAACTGGCTTAATATTAACATCTCTCCAGTACCCTGTTAACAAACTATTCACATAAATTCTGTCGATCCTTGAACCAACTTTACCATCTACCGAAAACCATGTGAGATCTTTACCATGAGGTTTTGATATTCTATAGGTGTCCACTAAATTTTCATTATCACATATTTCTTTTAAGAGTCTATGTGATGTATCAGTATAAGTTGAAGTTGCATTCCTGTCATTTTCTTTGTCTAAGACACAATTAAAGTCACCACCCATTACTAAGTTTTCAGTGATGTTATCTAGTGCTGTTTTAGACATCTCCTTAAAAAAATTACGACGTAGTTGATGAGATGTAGGTGCATATATACACAGCAACGTGATACGTGTTTGTTGTATATCTAGCGTGACTCTCACCCAGCGACCATTTGCACCTGATACTGAAGAGATTATATTTACATAGGCTGAACAACGAGGGAGTATAACAATTGCTACGCCTGCACTATTATCTTGAGATAACGAATAAAATATTCTGGATCCAGAAATCTTTTCTAAATTATCGTATAATTCTGACTTCTGAATTTTTGTTTCCTGTATCAAAGCAATGTCAATCTGCTCATTTTTCAGAGTCTCTAGTAAGTGACGTTGCTTTATGTCACTATTTAAGCCTCTACAATTGAGTGTGCAAATTAGCATAAAAGGTAATAAAATGCTGTGTAAAACCGCCATTATTAAGCTAACTAGATTTTGTTTTTTTCGACCCTCTCTTAGACCATTTACCTATTTTACTCACAAACGCTGCATTACTTAGCTCAACCTTTTCCAAATGCTTATATTTTAATATATCTGAATCATGACGCAGATGCCTATATTTAACACCATTTGCCGTCACATATGGAACTAACACCTCTCCTGCCTCTGACCTGTACATGACCATTTCATCAGGTGATTTAGAACTCTGTGTTTGAATGGATATATCAGATTCAGCGACTGACATATTATCGTCTTCTATATCACTTTCCTCTATTTCTGATTCAGAACTCTCTCCATCTTTCTGTCGCTTTGTTCCACTCAATCGATCCGAGACACCAATTACTTTCTCTATATTATTTAAATCGTCTAGATTGAGTGTACTCAGTGGAAATTCAAAGTTAGTTTCAGTATCTTGCGACCTGAATTTTACTTGTCCTAAATTAAAACTCTCTTCCAGAGGGTATTGATCATCATCTTCAACTTGTGTGGAATTAGCCTCTCTGTCATCAAACTTGGATTGACTTGTTACTGGAGCAAGACTTAGCCCCTCATCTAGAACCTCTATTTCATCGCCTGCAACTACAGCGATTGGATTCTTAGTTTTTTCCCCATGCTTCTCATTAACATGGACTTCAGCTACAATCTCAGCAACTACTGGTTCGATGACATTTTCCTTAGCAGCGTGGGTCCCATTAGTATGAATTTCCGCTACAATCTCAGCAGCTACCGGTTCTATGACATTCTCTTTAGAGACAACTTGCTCTGCACTTTTATCAGCACCCTTTTTGACATATTTGTTCTGCGGGCATCGCCACTTAAAATGATCAGATGATCCACAAACTAGACATTTGTTTTTGTTAGGGCAATCTGTTGCAAGATGTTCTGTGCTTAAGCAGATTCTACACTCTTTGATTTGCCCCCTGTACCATAATGGCAAGATAAATCGACCATCTATGGTGACCTTGCTTGGGAGAGGTTGTTCTACCTTTTCAAACCAAATTCTTCTGATGCCATTTTCTAAGGTTCGATCAAATGGATAGGTCTCGTGTTCTACTTTGTCCACTTTGCCATACTTGATCAATTCAGTGATAACCCGTTCATCTGGGATCTCTAATGGAACCTTCATCTTGACTAATAGACGATCAGAATCTATTTCCTCCACATTACACACCTCACCCTTCACGACAAGGACCTCGTCGAGCAACTTTTCCTTCACACTTTCATTAACTACGGTGACATTCCATACCGATTTGGAAACATTAACAAGACCTTGAAGGACCCGTGGCCCTGCCCCAACTACATCCTTCAACCCATGATACACCTCAATTGCCGAAATACCCCAAGCCTTTGTCGTGATTTTAAGACTCAGGGTACGCTTATATGAGGTTGCCATGGTGTTTTATAAAAAGAGGAACCCCATACTACTACAATATATAATACAAATATATAACACCAAGACGTCGGGGAAAGAGCTAAACACTAAATAAATAGTGTCCCCTTTTGAAACCCTGACGTCTACCAACAAATATACGAATAGAGAGTACAGTCGTATATTTGTTAGTTTGAACCACTTTCTAAGTGGTTCACTAACACCTAGCCGATTAAAGTATGCTAACAAATATATGATTAAATAGTCAAGTCATATATTTGTTAGTCTGTTCGAGTTGACCGCGGACAGCCAACTGACTATAAGGAGTAATATAGTTAAAGAACTAGGCGTGTGCTTACAAATGACAAAGGAATTAAATCCACTCACTCAAGCGATCTTGCCAAATACAATGCGCTAGCCTACGATCTATAGAAATAGCAGACCGGCGCGGGGAGAAATGTATTGCATTGACCACAGTAAGAGGAGCCCTATTAAATGGCGAAAACCGCCAGCTAAGAGGAATGCCTTTAGAAAATAGAGACACAAA
This sequence comes from Chaetoderma sp. LZ-2023a, assembly GCA_034401795.1. NCBI lineage: Eukaryota > Metazoa > Mollusca > Caudofoveata > Chaetodermatida > Chaetodermatidae > Chaetoderma > Chaetoderma sp. LZ-2023a. Next base: position 4,486,594 of record CM067370.1, on the reverse strand, counting down.
ATGCGCTCCAACCAAGACAAGAATTTACAAATTAAATATAAAGTTTGAAAGGAAATACTAATACGAAATATATGTATAAAATTTATCTACAAAATCGCGCTAGAAACTAGCAAATTCGGGCAGCAATTGCAGAGCTAAATAAACGCGTGCGTTCACTTCGACTACTACTACTACTGCTACTACTACTACTACTACTACTACTACTACTACTACCAAAACAACAACTACTACTACTACTACTACTACTACTACCACAACAACTACTACTACTACTACTACTACTACTACTACTACTACTACCGCAACAACAACTACGATACTACTACTACTACTACTACTACTACTACTACTACTACTACTACTACTACTACTACTACTACTACTACTGCTACTACTACTACTACTACTACTACTACTACTACTACTACTACTACCGCAACAACAACTACGATACTACTACTACTACTACTACTACTACTACTACTACTACTACTACTACTACCACAACAACTACTACTACTACTACTACTACTACTACTACTACAACTACTACTACTACTACTGCTACTACTACTACTACTACTACTACTACTACTGCTACTACTACTACTACTACTACTACTACTACTACTACCGCAACAACAACTACGATACTACTACTACTACTACTACTACTACTACTACTACTACTACTGCTACTACTACTACTACTACTACTACTACTACTACTACTACTACTACTACTACTACTACTACCGCAACAACAACTACGATACTACTACTACTACTACTACTACTACTACTACTACTACTACTACCACAACAACTACTACTACTACTACTACTACTACTACTACTACTACTACTACTACTACTACTACCGCGACAACAACTACGATACTACTACTACTACTACTACTACTACTACTACTACTACTACTACTACTACTACTACTACTACTACTACTACTACTACTGCTACTACTACTACTACTACTACTACTACTACCGCAACAACAACTACGATACTACTACTACTACTACTACTACTACTACTACTACCACAACAACTACTACTACTACTACTACTACTACTACTACTACAACTACTACTACTACTACTGCTACTACTACTACTACTACTACTACTACTGCTACTACTACTACTACTACTACTACTACTACTACTACCAAAACAACAACTACTACTACTACTACTACTACTACTACTACTTTCTTTTTTTTTATTATGGACACGTAATTTTACTGTACAGCAGATACTCTACCGCCAGTCGTTATGTTATGCTTAATATTTGTGGGCTAATATGGTTGGGCAAGGCTACAACGTCCGATCAGATTAGTTTCCCAAAATATTTCAACAGCTTACCTGTTACCTTGAAGGGAGATAGCAACTAGTATAAGTCTGCCTGTCTGCCGGCCTCCCTGCATGCCTGCCCGCCTGCCTGGCTGACTGCCTGTCTGCCTGCCACCAGCCAGCCCACCTGCGTGTCTGAGTGAGCGCGTGCGCGCGTGTAAGTGCAATTATTGTACATTTGTATATTTGTACATACCTGGAGTATATATAATTATATTGTATTGTACATAGTGTATATATGTGTTGCGGGCCTCGGGAACATCAGGCCACTGACGATGTCCCCTCTTGAAACAATAATAATAATAATAATAATAATAATAATAATAATAATAATAATATTATTATTATTTTTTTTTTCTTTTTTTTTTTTTTTAATTTACTATTATTATGAGACAGTTCAACAGAGTGGTAAGCAATTAATCTTAAATATCTAGACCGAAACGAGAATATACTTTAAGTACTCGATAAGGCCTGAAGAGAGCACAAAGACTGTATGGTATTCTGTGTCCCATTTCCAAAACTAGAGCATACAAAATGCAGATAAGATTTCCTGTTAGAGATACTATAAACTGATGGATATATCTTAGAAGGAAATTACCAATAGTTATCATTCCTTCATTCCTTCAAGGGAATATGCACATTTATTCAGATCGTCGGAGCTGGACATGGGCTGGCACGGAAATAGCATTGGAAGAGAATTGGAAGCACGCCCAGAAGGATAATGAAAGCGATTGCTTATTAGAATTATAATATAGAGCGGAAGACTCTAGAAATCACACACGTTTCTAATCTAAGTATCTCGGTCAGGTTTATGAAGATTGGGGGCTATGCTTCTCGCAGAGTACTGGGATTGAGTATCATGATTGATCTATCTAGGAAGCAAAGCATGCCGCGAATAAATGCATAACGTAGCAATTACCCGTACTACTTTCACCATGAGCTAGGCCTTTACTATCCTGGACGTTGATGAGCAGCTTTCATGGTGCAGTCGAATAGCACACATTAGTACGAGCTGATGCATGGTATCCATTCTGATAATATAACAGCAGAAACTGATTAATTCAACAATAACAACTTATATCATTACTGAGTTCAAAATTAATATCAGTTTTCAATTTCTCCTATTTGATGTTACACGATAGATTGTCATTTAATAGTAGCTCTAGCTGAATAAATAGAATAGAGCATAGTCTTTAATCAATGAATCTGTATGTCACATGTAAGCGGGATAAGCCATATATGGCGAACAGAAATGTATTTGATCAAGGGTAAAGAGTTCCATTTCTAGCTATACCACGCCCATTCCTGGCTAAACTCCGTCCACTTCGTTTCTCAACCGTGCTCAGTGATGACACGTGTGCTTAGGATAGCAATTTGTTATCGTAATCAAAGCTCTAATGGTATTGATTTATTTTGTTATGGGATTGATGACAAATTCGTTCACAATGCCTCCAATGCTTCCTGCTATGCTATTGGTTCTCTCACGAAGAGCCCAAGACCGAGATAGTTCTCTTGACAAATGGCAGTCATGTCCTTGCGACGTTCACGAGAATTTCATCTGTAATGTGTCTGGAGCTCTCCACTAGCGGTGTTATTGTTGTTCCCTGATATTATAGGCTACCAAAGATGAGCAGGCGCCCTGTAGAGTACCATTTAACAATATCCTGCATGGCAATCATAGCGGGCATGAGCGCCTCTCCCATAGACGACGCGATCGAGAGACCACAGACAGCATTGGGGCATGTAATATATGGACAAGAGAGTTGATATACATGCATATGCGCCTTTATGTGGACTGGATGAAGAAGTCGATGACTCGCATTTGGAATTCCCAACTAGATCATATACGAGACTTGTTCGATGAATTTGACTTTTTATTGTACCCAAATGTGTAGCTATATCCGATAGAATAATGTCAATATCATGAATCCATAGCATGAGATGGTTATTATGGATACACCCCTCCAATCATATGGCCGCGTCATGTTCTATTAATGGAAGACTAAATTGGAATCATGATAGCATAACTAAATATATCTTTTAATTTGTTTTATGATTTGAATACGCAATACCGTGTCTAGGTCCTATGGGAAATTAACTGGCATCTGTTGTGCAAAGGAATTTTCGTAGTTATGGATCTAGCAACCATCCCGATATATGACGTTATGCGAGATAGTGTTACTACCAGCACGTGCCATGGAAATGGTATTATTTTATTCCAGCAGATATGCGTGCAGACATTTAACCTCATACTCAAACACAGAATGCATTGTTGATCGCCGAAATACCAAACAATAGAGAGTAACATTTCCAGCCCTGCTCTGCTAATTGTTAGCTCAGCTGCACACACACATTTTACTGCGTTGGAATCAATTTATTACACCTGGAATACTGAATGTCCAGACTCAGATTGTCACGGTAACTATACAGGTAAGCTGATGAATATTTTGAAACTAATTTGACCGGGTGCAGTTGCAGTAACACTGCCTAGTCAAATTAGTTTCAAAAGAATGTTTATTAAATAATAAATGCATTAAAGACGTACTAATTGGTACACTTAACGAAGTTTTTAATATTCCTGACGGAGCTAGATACGTAACAATGCATTGTGACGTCAGCGTACCTGTGGCGCAAGTAAGTATGACGTCAATCAAATAATTTAGCGACAGATCGGCTTCCTCCAATAGCTGCGTGTTACTCGTTTAATAAATATTATCTACAGATCGTATAAATAGAATAACCTGGTTTGTTCATAATTCAGTTCTGTAGAGTGGTAAGCAATGGACCGTTCCATTTTTAGCTATGCCCCGCCCATCACTAGCTATGCTCCACCCACACCTCGCCGTGTTGGGATTGATCGATCCCCGAATGCCCTAGCTACTAATTTTCTGAAACTATACAGGGAAGCTGTTGAATATTTTGTAACTAATTTGACTGGGTGCTGTTGCTGCCTATGGCAGCAACAGCGCCCAGTCAAATTAGTTTCAAAATATTCAACAGAATATTTATTAAATAGTAAAAGCAAACAATTTGTACACCAACGCATAGACCGTCTTCAAATATGCGTTCGTGACGTACTTATCGACGTCATTCATGACGTCAACCATTATGATGTCATTCTACACATCACGTAGATGATCATGACGTCATATGACGGGTGCATACTCTGGAAAGGTGAATTACTCTATACTTCTCCATTCTATTCAGAACAAAACGAAAATAACCGTTAAGTACTTGCTAAGGCCGCGTAAAAGCACAAAGTCTCTACGCTAGTTTATGTTAACATTTCCAGATCCATGGCGCACATCATACTGGCAAGATTTCCGGTTAGAGATAATATAAATTGGTGGCGATAACTTAACAGGAAACTATCAATTGTCATCATTTCTTCATTCCTCCAAGGGCATATGCAAATCTAGTCAGATCACGGGAGATCGCTCGGCAATAGAACTGGAAGAGACTTGGAAATGCGCCCTGGATTTTAGCGAAAGCAACTACTTATTAGAAGAATTGGTCATTATTATAATACAGAGAGGAAGATTATAGAAATCAGGCACGTTTCTAATCTCGGTAAGTCGGTCATGTCTCTATAGAGTGAGACCCTGGTTCTCTCAGGGTAGATGGAGTGAGTCTCTCCGGGCAAGAAAGCATGCCGGGAATAAATATATAGCCTATGTATTATCCTTATTACAGTCAGCATGATTTAAGTTGTTCGCATGTGTGGACATTGATGAGCAGACTAGCACACGTATCGTAACGGCGAGCTTAACGTCTTCTTGAAGGCAATCTTTTTGATTTTTCAATGCATATGACCTTGGGTGGTCGTCTTGGTCGCCCCTTTCCTGCTGCAAGTGAATGGAATTGGTGCGAGCTAATGTATGGTGTCCATTCTGAACATACAGGTGCAGAAACATGTTGATTTATTCGACAATAGCAACTTATCAGCACCCCAACCCCTCACCCGATTTCAAAATGATTATCAGTTTATCACACACATAAACGATATTTGGATGGTACTAATATTTGACGCATGCTCCTTGAGATCATGTCTGGGAGGGAAGATGATTTCTCCCTTGAGATCGTGTCTGGGAGGCAAGATGATTTCTCCCATTGAGATCGTGTTTGGGAGGAAAGATGATTTCTCCCTTGGGATAGTGTGTGGGATGGAAGATGATTTCTCCCTTGAGATCGTGTCTGGAAGGTAAGATAATTTCTCCCATTGAGATCATGTTTGGGAGGAAAGATGATTTCTCTCTTGGGATCGTGTCTGGGAGGGAAGATGATTTCTCCCTTGGGATAGTGTCTGGGAGGGAAGATGATTTCTCCCTTGGGATAGTGTCCGGGAGGGAAGATGATTTCTCCCTTGGGATAGTGTCTGGGAGGGAAGATGATTTCTCCCTTGTGATAGTGTCTGGGAGGGAAGATGGTTTCTCCCTTGGGATAGTGTCTAGGAGGGAAGATGATTTCTCCCTTGGGATAGTGTCTGGGAGGGAAGATGATTTCTCTCTTGGGATAGTGTCTGGGAGGGAAGATGATTTTCCTCTTGGGATAGTGTCAGGGAGGGAAGATGATTTCTCTCTTGGGATAGTGTCTGGGAGGGAAGAGGATTTCTCCCTTGGGGTAGTGTCTGGGAGGGAAGAGGATTTCTCCCTTGGGATAGTGTCTGGGAGGGAAGATGATTTCTCCCTTGGGATAGTGTCTGGGAGGGAAGAGGATTTCTCCCTTGGGATAGTGTCTGGGGGGGGGGGAGATGATTTCTCCCATTGATTTTCCACGATAGTTAGTCCTTTAACCGTTTCATAGCGAACCCGGCCAAACGCGGTCTCTGCACTGGCCATGAGGAATGGCCATCTGCCGGCCAAGAGAAGATTATTTTTGAAGAGTTACCACTTAAATGACCAGCTCCATGACAGAGACAGTCATTCTAGTGGTCATATTTCGAAAATAGTATTCTCTTGGCCTGCAAATGGACATTCAATAAGCAATTGTTTTGATTTTGTTCAGCAAATTTAATCATTAATCGCTTAATCGACATAATCGTATCCCTAGCTGCGTAAATACAATAGACGTAGTTTTCAATCAACCTCTGAGAGTAATCAATCTAGCGATGAGTACAGGAAATTTGACATGTTTTGATTTCTAAGTGAGCTGGTCTTTGTTTTCAAAGTTCAGGATTCAATAAGACTGAGCAGGCATACCTCATCATTTTGAATAGCGACGTCTCCAGTTAGAGGTCTAAGCAGTAACACATTCACACAACGACATCTTAAAAATGAACATTCCTTATTATGAAAACAGAAACGAATATGCTACATGAAAACCGCTGACAAAACGTTTTTTCCGAGTGTCTTGTCATCTGGCGATGGTTAGGCTCAATTGGAAGCAAGAATGTCATCGCTCGATATTATGTGCCACAAAAATAAGAAGCGGTTATACAGTGCACACACAGACGTTCGTCGCTCACAGATACACACACGCGCGCGTAGAGATTCAGGCATACACGCGCGCGTAGAGATTCAGGCGCACGCATGACGGGAATATAGGGATGCGTACAACACTGGGAACCAATTCCTAATCTGCAATTGAAAAGTCCACAGACTAATATTCTTACCGTGGCAAAGGATGCAATCAGATATATTGAACACATGACATGTGACCTATACCATTTTAACCAAATGAGTTATGGTTATCAGAAATAGATTAACTCACGAATTGCCAATATCGCGAAGTCTGCATTCTAAGTATGCACGCAAAACGGCGATGAGGCATAGCTGTTTGTAACTGTTTGCCTACTTCCGGTGTTCTATACGATACCTCAATATCTCATGTATCCCTAATAGTAGGCTCATGTTGTCACCAAATGTTTTATATCTTATATTAATTTATTATGTATCGTTGATTAGAACGAGTAATGTTTAACTATGCCCCGCCTACCTCTTGTTAATTTGAAATTTGAAATTTATTTATTGTTACGGAACGAAATTACACGTTTTGACCATACAGAAATCTATAATGTAACATAGAAAGTTGAAAGTTGGCATAGTATAACAGTTTAATTAGAATTTATAAACAGATAAAATAGCATAATTCGAACATGAAATTACATAATATATACAGTCAACCATGTGCGACGAGCCACATAGCTCTTGTAGCAAGAGGATGGTGCTTCTCCAGGATAGGTGGTCAGAATACCACCCATCTAAAAACACGCACAGTTAAGCTCCGACAACTCTTTAGGCGCGTTTGGATAGATTTTATCGCTTTGAATCCTGGCTTTCATGAATCTCAATTGCAAGATAGCTGTACACTCATTTAGATTGCTAACTATTTAAAAACTAATTTGACTTGGAGAGTTTACCTATTGCAGCACCACCTCCCAGTCAAATTTGTTTCAGAATATTCAACGTAATATGTATTAAGTTGTAAATTCAACAAAGACATGCAATTCAGTCTATTACTGTCGGACCTCTGCCACCTTCGTCTCGGACGTACACCTGCGTCATTTGATTGTGACGTCAGCTAACAAGTGACGTATTTTGATTATGACGCCGGATACTTGAGCAACAGATCGGATCTCTCCATTGCCTTCCTGATCCGGTGCCTTAGCTGAATGAACGGAGCACGACGAAAGGATAGATTTACATCTGTCTAATGTCATTCATTGTCCGGCGACCCAAATAAGAGAATATCCGTAACCATGACATAAAAATAGAGAATCTGGAACGAGGTCACTTTTCATATCATTATTATGGACCGAGTTGAAAATTATCAATTTGCACGAGGTTCATAATAGTGATAGGAAAAGTGACCGAGTTTGAGATTTTATTTATCATATAAACTGTAATTTTGCAATATTTGCAATAGTTGCTGATGTGACTTTTATCTGATTTCACATTGTTGATTTTCGTGAAATCGATACCGCCGCTGTGACGCACCACTACTCGATAACAGATACTGAACTACACTTTTCTTCCAAGACTATCGCAGAGCCGCGGCCATCAGTCGGTACTTCGCTGCCGCCTGATCAACAGTCAAACGATGACATTTTGCGATGACAAATCGTAGTAAACAAATCGTAGTAAAACAGTACCGCGTAGTAATCCCTACACGTCACGCTCACATCAATCGATGTTTTAATTGGTCAATTTAAATGAGTTGCGCACCCAACAGCCAATGAAAATACTCCGTTGAATATGGCACGTGTGCTCATATCGAAAAATATGGAAAGGGCTAGAAGGCTTGTTCATATGACAAATTTTATTAGCTTATCAATTAGACACAAAGCTAAGCTACGTTGTAATAAGTTTACTACCTGGCTAATAATTCTGTCCTGTGTGAACATAGTATCATAATGTACGTGGCCAACTGGTCATCTCTCTTTCTGGAGCAAGAGATGGCGGTCTCAGAAGATGATTTCATTCCCATGTCTTAAAGAACTCTGATCGTATGGCTCTAATGACACTGACCTTGTATTAGGATACCACATACATTTAGCGATCACCTTAGTTTCATATTGAGCTGGTTCCTAATGACAGGCTTGACTCACCTAGTGTCAGCGAAATATTGGGATATTTATTTTACGAGAGTGCCTCAAGATTCCCTTATTTACACCCCACCCGCGTCTTTATCTGATAGTGGCAACACGTTTGCTTCCACGAGTCTCCATTTTGAGAAAGGTAGAGGAACAGATGGCCGCTGTATTTGCAAAGTCATTGGCCCTATGAAAAGTTAATACGGAGAGAGAGGCGTGGTTATATATCACTTAAGCCACATCTTGCCACAAAAGTATTAGTGTTCTGGAAATCGATTCATTAAGCATTGGCCTGCCAATATCGCGGAATTTCAGACCGGGTGAATCTCTAGAGAGCAGCCCTTAATCACCTTTAGTGTTGAGGAAAACCGCTTGCTATCTTAATTATAGCTCTACGCGTTCAAATTTATATCGCCTGGGGGTCATCAACAAATTCGTCCACCATGCCTTCAATTGGTGCTGTTACGTTATCTTCCCTCTCACAAACAGATCAATTGAGAGCAATCTGCCATTGGAAATAGCATTCACCCGCTAACAATTGTTCCCTAATCGCGCTTGTTACGGTCCTATAATTCCATTGCAAGTGGCTTGATAAATATCGGATTCAGCTTTGACACCGAGAGCTGCGTCACGCTTGCGTGTTTTCAAATAGACGTGGACTTTGTAAAGATTACCTGTCGACTATGTAATAGTTATTGGTTAGTGTGTAGAGGGAACTAATTTTAATCATGTGTGTCAGTTCTACTCAATGATTTTGTAGCTAGGGCATTGTGGTTGCTTACTAAACGTGTTGGCATATGAACGCCAGCCTTAAAGGTGCATATTCACACCAGAATGCTTGAAAATAAAATTGTTAAAATTGTATACTTTTAGAATCTTAAATTGTGTGCCTATGTGTAATGAAATGAAATAAATCTTAACTTATGATGATTTCATTGCGTATAAATTATTATAATTTATTAAGTTGCGAAATTGAAATAGAGGCTCGTGCCTCTATTTCAATTTCGCAACTTAAAATTTTATATTAATTTATACGTAATGAAATCACCGTAAGTTAGGATTTATTTCGTGTCATTACATATAGGCTCACAGTTTAAGCTTCTAAAAGTATACAATTTTAACAATTTTATTTTCAGTAATTTTGCTGTGAATATGCACCTTTAACATTTTAATGACTGATTTGGTGAAGAGAAGCTCAATATCTGCTTATTAAATCCTTATTTGCCGACCAGGAAAATACCTTTCTTGTTAATTTACCTGTGTAATGGCTGGCTCGATAAACGTGGCTCGATAACAGAGTCAGTCATCCCAGTGGTAAATTTTCAAAAATAGTCTGCTCTTGGCCTGCAAATGGGCATTATTGAAGACAACTGTTGAGGTCTGGTTTCGGCCGGTTTCTCCATGGAAGGGTTAATTTGAAGGGATCAATATACTTAATTCTAGTTAATCCATGGTGTACAATCGTTTTCAATGTCGTATTGTAGCTCAAGCTGTATGTTCAAAGCTGTAATTTCGTTCAGGGCTAATAAATCTCACTCATTTATTTAGTAGAAATTCGTATAACCGGCCGTATAACAGGATAATGCTGTGGTTCCACGATAATATGACAGAGCGTGGGTTCATTCACAGCTAAACAGAGTCAACTACTACATAACTAGAATTCACCCACCAGCCCGACCCCAACCCCCTCCCCCATCCCACCCCAACCCCACCCCGCCTCGCATTCCACCATATTCTATTCGGGTCATTATGCACTTATCAAGCTACGTATATGCCATGCTTTATGGACGACAAAGTTGATAGATATGTACATGAGCGAGTTAATAAAACAATACGCCATCCCCGGCTACAGTTGCGACCGAGTGCCATTTGAAAATTCTAAACACTAGATAGTCGCCTTTCATTGTCCCAATTGAGAAGTAATTTTGCATTTCATATAGCAAAAGCCGACCGTGTGAACTCCTGGCATGAGGTGATTACACTGAACTTCGCTGTTCGCGTGTGTATAGTCAAACCTTTCTACAGCGGGCACTTATTGTTTTGGGTCAACAGGTGGAAGTAATTTAGGGGGCGGTGTGGTGTGGTGTGGTGTGTTAGTGGTGGTAGAGAACAGACCGAACCTTCATCGCGTGACCACATAGGCCATGTGCTGTGGTAGATGTGTTGCACACGTTATTAACAAGGTCTGACGATATTACTCTGTACCAGTGGGAAATGAACTTTATAACACTCAGATCATATATTCATTTATGAGGGATGTGAATTTAAACATAATTATATTAAACTCAATAGTAGATAGATAGCAATATTGCCATTATGATGCAAATGTTTAACCGAATCACACCGCATATAATTTATATATTTTTCATGAAGGGAATGCGAACCGTTGCCCTGTTAGATATTACGTACTGTCTTTTGGTAGATTTGCTTCTATACTATGCTACTGAAATATGCATTCTAGGCGCTTTGTCAATCGCCATAGTCGCAGGTAGACAACAATGCTAAAAGTTTCATTGATGTGTGTAGATTATATAAGATGGAGACACTTCACCCCACCACCTGATAGCCAGTTGTCTAGCTACACGCGCATGGGCAGAATAAATGGCCCAAGTGTCGTAGAGCTCACCTGACGGTTGAGAAACTGTAAACATGTTTACCTTAATTAATCCACACCAACCATCATTGGTCAATCTATCAAGCATAATTGTCGTCATGAGGCAATGGTCCTTCTCATTATTGACTAATGCGGTACTCATCAAACTAACAACGTAAGTGTCACTGATACCATTAACCAATGGGGCAAGCACACTTTGTCAATGGGACAAGCACACTTTGTCAATGGGACAAGCGTAACTGATGCCCCTGATTAATAGAACCATGGTCCATTCCCTTATTGCGCAATGAGGCAAGTATTATTGACACAATTTACCAATAGGGTAAGTAGTTGATTCCTCTGACCAACAAGAGCACGGGTTCCTGACATTATCGACCCATGAGATAAGTGTTACATACATAATTGATAATGGATCAAGCACTCTTGGCCAATGTGGCAAACAGATCTGATGCCATAGATAAACGGGGCAAGGGCCCTGGGGATTATTTTCAAATGAGACAATCATCCCTGACACTAATGACCACCAAATCATGTAGCAGTGGGTCAATGGGGAAACCATAGCTGTTGTCAATGATCAAGTGTCCAGGGTTCCTGGAAAGCAAATGGGTTGACAATATGAAGGTTTGTGTGGGAAAACCAAGTCTGTATATACCTGACACCATTGACCACCAGGGAAAGCTCCATTGGCTCATGGGGTACGCATATCAGATGACATTTACAAATGCAATAATGCTCACATGCAAAGATTCCGAGAGAAAATGCAAGCATATTAGTGTCTTGATCAACTGAAAACGTAATGGGGCACCCATCCCTGGCGCTACTGTATCAACAAATGTAAATTACCAATGAGACAATGGCGACAGTAATAGGTTTCGAAGAGGAAATGCAAGAACATTGGCGTCCTTGACATTATCGACCAACGGGAAAAGTATCATTGATCAATTGGGAATTCATCCCTGAAACTATTATCATATGCAAGAATAGTGGTCTCCTTGACCTTAGTGACCAAATGGAAAATTACCATTGATGAATTGAGCAACCATCCCTGACACAATTGTCAAAATTTTTGCCAAATTTGTTTTAGTCCATGGCCAACTGACGAGGTGTATTTCCACATAGGGCTCACTACTTAGAACGCCTTAAAGAGCCAGAGTAACGCCCCTCGTTTAAAGGTGTGGCCTCGTATTTTTTATAGTTCAAATAGATATTGCCAGAAGGAAGATATCTACAAAATTTGATTTTAATCCATTAACAATTCACGAAATGTAGCATAAACATATTTTCCCCATATGCTTAAATACTTTGAAAATCGAACTTGTAATGGGCATAATAAGTCTATCATTTAAATGTGCAGCCATTTCATATCCATAGCTCCAATAGATATCGCTTAACAGAAACCATTTTCCAAATTCGGGTTTAATCCATCGAAAATAAAGTGGGCGGGGTGTGGCTAGAAATTGACCCGTCTATTGGCACCATTATTAATGAGCACTAATTTGTATATCTATTTAGTTCGTAGTTAAAGGCAAACACATTCTACTATTTATTTACCAAGTTAATTAGCATGGCATCCTGTGTTTGGTCTATGGATGTGCGACAATGTCCCAAATACAACCCATTTTATTCAGGGCAAAGCGAGATGACACCGATATTCACTAGATGCCTATATAAGGAGAGGAATACATGGGCAATGCATTAACTGAACTTACTGATATGTATATATAATTTCCAGAATCTGGGCGACAATTCTCATGAGTATCTTGCGAGAATGGGAATAAGTAGATGAGACAATTCAAAAGAGAGACAATCTATTTTCAAAATCTCCTCCATCACCGGTAAATGTTTATGCACATTGACTTATATTACTGATGCATTACCGGACTCTCTAATCCGGCCTGCCATAAAACCTCTTTGATATGTCAGTGATGTCAAAGACTGCATTTTCGTTACAAGTAGAACATTTAGAAAATGCATGCCAGAGGTTAATGACTAGCTTATTGATTCTATTCTCTTAATATTGATGAATGGTGAAAATTATTCAGGAAATGGGCCATCCACTGGGTGAGATAAAGGTATTAAGTCTGCACATTTCTTGTATATGCTATGCATATGCCAAATTTCTTGCTATTCCAAATGAAAATGAACAATTCCTGATTACTGTACTACTTATTTCACGTTAAAAAAATATATATCAACCACATCGCCATGCTATGTCGTGTTATTTCAGCAATAATATTTCAGATAGGACACACGCGTTTTTCCCAACCAAAATACATCCAAGCTATTTATCAAACAACTATTGTCGTAGATATCGTGCCTTTGTTGCCGATTTGGATCCCTTACGGAAACATCAAAGCTGTTCGACAACAGCGCTTTCCAAATGGCCCGCTTTCTTTCAACAGCCATCACTATAATCACTCCATGTCAGTGATCTCCATCCGGATCATGTCAAAGTGGCTTTAAACGTCGACGCAGCTGCTCAGACATTGTATGGGCTCAACGCATGCTTGTGTCGGTAGTCATATCCAAACACTGGGATTTCCACAAAATGGGCATTGAAATGTCACGAGCCTTTGACATAATTAAGCGCTCAAAGATCCTAGATCTACACCGGCAGGCCAGCTGCAATGAAGATGAGCTACGACTAGTGAGACTACTGCTTGCAGACACCAAGCTGAGAGTAAGAGTCAAGTAAGTAAAGTCTGTAGAGTTTGAGACATCAAACGGCTCCCCACAGAGAGATGGTCTAACTAACCCCTGTGCTTTTCACCTGTTACCTGGCTGCTGCATTGATATCCGTGCGGGAAAATTCCACTGGCCAAACCTCTACCCACCCACCCCCACCCACCCACCCGTCCCGTCCCCACCCCCCACCCCCCCCCCCGCCACCACAGCACACCCACTCTCGGTGTCAATACTGGGCATGCCACTAAAGATGGAAGATGTCAACGATGTGGACTTTATGGACGAGGAAAGGAACCCCCTTGACGAACTTCTTCCAATAGCTGCAAAAAAACTAAAAATTGAGAATCTCTTTATGAATGAATCCAAAACAGAGTTCACCCACATATACCTATCTACAAAGAATGAAACTAAAGAAAATGACGATCCACTCCGTGGCGGCGAACCATGGAGGAAGAGTAAAATCCTGGGCTCACTTCTTTGCAGTACTGCTGACATTGCTGCACGCTGTATCACGGGGAACATCGCTTTCCAGTCCTTCTGGAAGCTATGCATTCGCAGATCAAAGATGCCATTGATAAAAAGACTACGTTTATACAATGCAACCTGCGTATCCTTGATGGTGTATAACTGTAACAGCTGGGCAGCTCCAAAGGCAGCTCTCGACAAACTCGACGCCTGCCACCACAAACACCTACGCAGATCACTGGGCACGGATGGCCAGATAGCATAGTTTCCAACGATGCACTATACAATATGTGTAATACGTCGCCGCTGTCTGTAAAAGTCGCCCAGCAAAGATGGGCCATATTTGGCCAATGTGCTAAGGATGCCAGAAGACACACCAGCACAGAGAGCCTTGGAATTCGCCAGCAAATACAGAGCCAGGAGAGGACGTCATTGCATAAATCTGCTAAGCGTACAACGAGGTGACCTCGGGAAAGCATGGATTAGGTACACTCAAGTCAAGAATTGACCTAAGGAAGCTAAGGATTTTGGCTGAGGACAAGACACAGTGGGCAAAAGCGAAGACGGACTGATTGCAGCTGTAGGATGTTTCTACTACTACAGCCGCAGAATACAGTAATCATACATACATGTCAGTGATGTAATGAATAAATAAATAAATGCATGACGTAGCTGAATTCAAAGATGCGTGACGTCATAACGACTGCAGGTACTAGCTCTCATAGACCACAGCGATAGATAACATGCTTTGCTACTTTTGTGACAGTCAATGCACCAATGCATCACATGACTAATCTGTATTCATATGGCATATACGACGTAATCTATCAAGATAGTACACTAATTCAGTAATGTAATTATATCCTGATACGAGCATGTAGGGAATCTTGCCGGTATAATTTGGAACCATGTCAGTCATGCGTAGATGGTCTGCGCCTGTGATTCTCTCCCCATACTTGGTGTCTGGCGGTAAATCTCCCTGATATGAAGGCGTGACTGGCATAGATATGCGTGCATTATCACCATATCATTCTCAGTGCATTAACCTCTATTGATTTGGACTAGCGTTTACCAGACAATACACAGGATGTGCGGGCAATGTTCTGTTTCACTTGAAGAATATTGGTTGTACTCAGTTTTACTTAACACGGAAATCGCTTTTATTCGTGAAGGAATGAAATCACAAAGCAGTAATGTAACCATCAATGAAATTATCTTACTGTATTTATGATGCAGCTATATATAAATCTGTTTCATTGAAACGGCCGACGCTTAGGCGTTTCTTTAAAAAATTCAAACTTCCCTTGCATAATCTAGAATGGAATTTAAAGGAGGTGGTGTAAATAGAGGGGTATATTTCTCGCTATTCCCGACAATTACGAGGTAAGGTCAGCTGACTGTACGCATGCTTACTTCGATTTTTTTCTTTTATTTCTAAATTCGCAGAATCTCAATTTCAAGGTAAGCTGTTGAATATTTTCAAACTAATTTGAAGGGGAGTTGGTGCGACCAATGACGCCAACATACCCTGGTCCATTTAGTTTCAAAACATTCAACAGACTGTTTATTAAATTGTAAATTCATCAACGACGTACACGTGCAATTCAGACATGATCTTGGCTCTTTTCTGGGGGGCATACCTCATTTGGTTATGACGCCAGATAGCAAGTGAGTGACAGATCGGATATCTACGTTTAGATGTTGGTTTACAGTAAGTGTTGTTCCTGTACCGCGGGGGGGGGGGGGTGAATGAGCAGTTTCACAATGCTGTAGCACGCGCCATCCCGTTTTTGTCACATCGTAAAAAGTTGTCGGATTGGTTGGTTTTTCCTGATTTTCTTGATTTGTTTGGATCACGCTCGGCGCTGTGGAGTCCCAGGGTTAAAACGTGAGCTGTGGAGTCCCAGGGTTAAAACGTGAGCTGTGGAGTCCCAGGGTTAAAACGTGAGCTGTGGAGTCCCAGGGTTAAAACGTGAGCTGTGGTGTCCCAGGGTTAAAACGTGAGCTGTGGAGTCCCAGGGTTAAAACGTGAGCTGTGGAGTCCCAGGGTTAAAACGTGAGCTGTGGAGTCCCAGGGTTAAAACGTGAGCTGTGGAGTCCCAGGATTAAAACGTGAGCTGTGGAGTCCCAGGGTTAAAACGTGAGCTGTGGAGTCCCAGGGTTAAAACGTGAGCTGTGGAGTCCCAGGGTGAAAACGTGAGCTGTGGAGTCCCAGGGTTAAAACGTGAGCTGTGGAGTCCCAGGGTTACAACGTGAGCTGTGGAGTCCCAGGGTTAAAACGTGAGCTGTGGAGTCCCAGGGTTAAAACGTGAGCTGTGGAGTCCCAGGGTTAAAACGTGAGCTGTGGAGTCCCAGGGTTAAAACGTGAGCTGTGGAGTCCCAGGGTTAAAACGTGAGCTGTGGAGTCCCAGGGTTAAAACGTGAGCTGTGGAGTCCCAGGGTTAAAACGTGAGCTGTGGAGTCCCAGGGTTTAAACGTGAGCTGTGGAGTCCCAGGGTTAAAACGTGAGCTGTGGAGTCCCAGGGTTAAAACTTGAGCTGTGGAGTCCCAGGGTTAAAACGTGAGCTGTGGAGTCCCAGGGTTAAAACGTGAGCTGTGGAGTCCCAGCGTTTAAACGTGAGCTGTGGAGTCCCAGGGTTAAAACGTGAGCTGTGGAGTCCCAGGGTTAAAACGTGAGCTGTGGAGTCCCAGGGTTAAAACGTGAGCTGTGGAGTCCCAGGGTTAAAACGTGAGCTGTGGAGTCCCAGGGTTAAAACGTGAGCTGTGGAGTCCCAGGGTTAAAACGTGAGCTGTGGAGTCCCAGGGTTAAAACGTGAGCTGTGGAGTCACAGGGTTACAACCTGAGCTGTGGAGTCCCAGGGTTACAACGTGAGCTGTGGAGTCCCAGGGTTAAAACGTGAGCAGACTCGAACCAGCAGTTTCGGAGATATCCATAGATTCAGAATGTGATCCAATCAACATACGGGTTCCTTTATCCGGATCATAGCCCAAGTCTAGAAATACCCGTACATCGCAAGTTCTTTCATTTTGTTAACATTTAAGCCAACTCGGATCAGTAATTTTAAAGATACAGCTATAGACACGAACACAATACCATCTTCCCTTCACGGGGCGGTGGTAATAAAACACATTCATAGCATGATTTGAGCAAAGCAGCGATCACAATTGCTTATTGATGTAAGAGGAGAGCGGAAAACAATGTTCAGCAAAGAAATGGATTAATTCGTGGCTCGAATCGCAATGGAGGGATCCGAATCCGATCTGTCAATCAAGCATATAACGTCATAATCACTTATGCCACCTGTTAATAATAATAATAATAATAATAATAATCTTTATTTCAAGAGGGTACATCGTCAGTGGCCTGATGTTCCCGAGGCCCTCAAAACATATATACACTATGTACAATAATATATAATTATATACACGCCAGGTATGTACAAATAGACATGTGTACAATAATTGCACTTACACGCACGCATGCACGCACTCGCTGAGACACGCAGGCGGGCGGGCAGGCAGGCATACAGTAAGGCAGGCAGGCAGGCAAACATGAAGGGAGGTAGACAGGCAGACTTATACTAGTTGCGAGTCTTCAAGGTAACAGGTAAGCTGTTAAAAATATTTTGGGAAACTAATTTGACCGGACACTGTAGCTACCTAAGGCAGCATCTGCCTCCAGCCATATTAGCCCCAAAATATTAAACAGAATATTTATTAAATCATACATGTTCAAGTTCACTTTATATAAATGTACATAACGACTGTGGTGGTAGAGTATTTGCAGTACAGAAATAATTACATGTGTGTAATATTCATAATTCTATGATTCGGTAGTAGTAGTAGTAGTGGTGGTAGTAGTAGTAGTAGTAGTAGTAGTAGTAGTAGTAGTAGTAGTAGTAGTAGTAGTAGTAGTAGTAGTAGCAGTAGTAGTAGCAGTAGTAGTAGCAGTGGTAGTAGTAGCAGCAGCAACAGCGGCGGCGGCGTTTGGCGGCGGCGGCAGCGGCGCCGGCAGCGGTGGTAGTAGCAGCAGTAGCAGTAGTAGCAGTAGTAGCAGTAGTAGCAGTAGTAGCAGTAGTAGCAGTAGCAGTAGTAGTAGTAGCGATTGTAATAGTAAGTCATTTTTTTTTTCATCCTAGCCCTTAATTATCGTATTATAATTGTCCCAAAGGAAAGCCTGGCACGTGTCTAAGACCATTGTGAATCCCAAAGCGTTTTCGTCTCTTCAGATGACCAAAACTTTGTCTCGAAGGCAGATGTGGCAATGAAACGAAGAAGAACAGATGATTATTATTATTATTATTATTATTATTATTATTATTATTATTATTATTATTATTATTATTATTATTGTTATTATTATTATTATTATTTTTATTATTATTATTAGATGTTCATCTATCTTGTATGTTTGATGTGAATGACCTAAGTGTTGACGAATGCTTAGTATTTATTGGTACAGAATTCCACATTTTCGTTGCCATGTATGTGAAACTGTACCTCCCGTAATCTGTTCTTATTTTTGGAGGCTTTAATAGACTGTTCGTCTTCGACCGTAAATGTCGAGAATGCGTGTCTTCTACCAACGTAAACATGTCTTTCATGTAGATAGGTGCAAGGCCGTTTAATGATTTATATGTCATGATATTGGTCTTAATTGACATTCTCCGAGTTAATGTTGTCCAGTTCAATGTTTCGTACATTTCTTGTGATGGGGTCCTATAGGGTACTTCTAATATTATTCTAGCTGCACGTTTTTGTAATTTTTCAAGCTTATTTAGCAATGTAGGCGTACCGGCATAATACACAAGACAACAGTAATCTATATGGGAAAGGATATATGCCTTATAAAACAGGTTTCGTTCTCCAACATTCATATATTTCTTATTTTTCTTTAGCATATAAATAAGTGAAGCGATCTTGTTACAAATTTTGCTAATGTGCTGTTGCCATGAAAGGTTGTCATTAATATATAAGCCTAAAAGTTTTGCTTCATTTACTATTTCTAACTCGCCATTATACATCGGTATCTTCATTTCTTCATGGTTAATCTGCTTTCGTTTGTTTGCACTGCTTATGATTAATAGTTTAGTTTTCTCCGTATTTACAACCATTTTATTATTTTGACACCAATTATGTATCAAAGCCATATCATAAGTTAGTTGTTCTTTTATCTTTGGCAAACTGTCAAAATTACAGTGCATAGTCGTATCATCACAATACATGTCAATGTTACTATTTACACCCATATGAAGATCGTTTACATATAATATAAACAAGAGTGGTCCCAACACCGAACCTTGCGGTACACCTACACTTACCGGTAAATGATCAGACACCTTATCAGAAATGGCCACATACTGATATCTATTTTCTAAATAAGATGAAAACCACTTTAGCGTTAATGAATCAAATTTATAAATGCCTAACTTTTCTAACAATATACTATGATTAACTAAGTCGAATGCTTTCTTAAAATCTATTAAAATAGCGCCTACAAACTCGCCATTATCTATTGCAAATCGCCATTTTTCTACTAATTTAAGTAATGCAGTCTCGCATGAATGTTTCGGCCTGAATCCTGACTGCGCGTCATTCAGTAAATCATAATTACTTAGGAATTTGTACAAATGATTGTGAACATGTCGTTCAATAATTTTGGACAGAATCGGTAAAATAGATATGGGTCTATAATTATTAATATCTCCTTTGTTGTCTGATTTGAATAACGGTTTTACCTTTGCGCACTTCCACACTGTCGGAAACACGCCCTTATCGATGCTTATATTAATAATACGTGTTATTGATGGCGCTATGACTGGTGCTGCTAATTTGAGGAGATGTGCATTCAGCCCGTCAAAACCGGCAGACTTATTTGTTTTTAGGCGGCTAAGTTCATCGTAGACGTAATTTACTGTTATTCTCGGGATTTTGAATTTAATTTCGCTTGGGACTTTATTTCTAACGTACGTTTTAAGGTCATTTGATATTGCGTGGGAGTGTGTATTTATGGAATTTGCTAGATTAACGGCAACAGTAGTGAAATATTGATTAAACATTTCGCAGTGTTTTTCCATGTCTCTAATTTCATTTCCGTCAATATCGTGCAAAACCAATGGCATTTTGTTCACTTTTGGATTGATGCTTATCATAATGTTCCATATATTCGAAGGATTCTTTTTATTTTCAACCAACGCTGTGCTGAAGTAGTTTTGCTTAGCACGTTCAATTAACGTTAGCCAATGTCAAATCAAAACTATGTATAGCTCAGTCACGACAAGTTAAAGGTCTGTAACCAGCGTACGACATTTCTATCTTTGCTGAATTTACAAATTATTAAACATTCCGTTGAATATGTTAACACTAATTTGGGTGTAGTGTCACGATTTGCTGCTACCTCTGTTCGTGGGCATTCTTAATTGTACAAAAGGTTATTAATTTTGTCAAATTGTCTGAAATTAAAAGTGGCTTTCCAGCTTTAATTTCTGTGTTTGTTATTATTATGAAAGATTCTTTCAAAGTGGCTTTGCTCCATGTTCTTGATTACTTGTTTGTGGAAATTCCAGGTAGCACATTACTTTGTTATGATAATCATGCTGCGTTGGTTTCCTATAGTATCTCCCGATTACGCACGTCGCTCACGTAAATTCATTCATACATGCGCTATGTCGGGCTATCTGTCACCTGTACATGTTATTCACGTGGCATGTTGTAGGCGTGTACGTTTCATTATGTAAGTATTTATATCACAATATTCGTCAATTTGCAATCCTCCGAATCGTACAGTTTCGCTGATCCTGGGTATCGTGAACCCAGTTTATTTGTTGCTGTCGAGCCGCCATTACCATGGCATATCTTTGCAATTGAAGTCCACCAAATTGGGTGGCTGAAGTAAATTGCCAATGAAATGACACCTCAGGTAAGTATTATGAGTAAATTCTTTTTAAATTGTTATAATTTTGTATTTGTGAAGTTTCGCATTTCCATCTTCCCATATCTATTGGCCTACATCATAGCCTATTCCAATGTTTGTTATTTATTTATTGTAATTCTCCGCAATTCTGCACCCTCAAAGACAAATATTTACCCTTAGCCCAGTGTCCGCAGCCTGGGATTATGGAGTTCAGTCAGACATCACAGACGGGCGTTGATCATCCATTGCCATGCCATCGTACCTCTACTTTATCATTACCGTATTGCGATTGCATCACGACCAGACTATCAAATCTTCTCATCGAACTGCCATTGAACTGCAATCAGACTGCATGTCATCGCATTGCCGGTGCACCTTCAATAGACTGGTATCGTACTGATTTCACTCTGCCATCGTACTGATTTCTTATTGCCATCGTACTGTTGCCACTCTTTCATCGTAATGACATCACTCTGCCACCGTACTGATTCCATTCTGCCATTGCTATCATACTGATTCTCCACTACCATCCTACTGAAATCGAATTGCATTCATACCACCATTATGCCGCATTGCTGGACGTGTCGCATTGCTGGATGCATCGCATTTCTGGACGTGTCGCATTGCTGGACGCGTCGCATTGCTGGATGCATCGCACTGCTGGATGCGTCGCATTGGTGGACGCGTCACATTGTTGGACGCGTCGCATTGCTGGACACGTCGCATTGCTGGACGCGTCACATTGCTGGATGCGACGCATTGCTGGACGCGTTGCATTGCTGGGTGCGTCGCATTGCTGGACGTGTTTGAAACCAAGTTACCATCATCCACACCCAATATCCTGCATAGATAGTAACGTATTGTTCCATGTAAATGCATATACGCACACACATACACACCATCCTTATTTCTGTACAACTTTATACATAATACATTTATTTAGTTACGGGTGCCTCTATTTCAATTTTGCAACTTAAAAAATGTAATTCATTTATATGGAATGAAATCATGATATGCTAAGATTTAATTCGTTTCATGACATATGTGGCTCAAAGTTTAAGCCTCTAAAAGTAGATAGTTTAAACAATTTTATTTTCAGTAATTTTGCTGTGAATATGCACCTTTAATTTCCTTTTAAACTGTTTCAGTATTATTCATTGAAGGTGACTAGTGACAAACCCGTTAGTTTGATAGAAGTAATCCATCTTTGTGATCTTTGTGTCTCGGTAGTGGTTTAGAAGGGCATCTTTGCCATTGCTTATTACGACTCTCTTCTTGTGAATAGCGAGGGAGTCATAATATGACAATAGATACTGGGTAACTTGAAATTCAGATTCTGTGGAATTCGTGTTTCAAAGTTACAATGCGATCACCCTCTGAGCAAAAAGTGAACAGGGCTTGTCTAGAAATGGGCGTGGCTACATGCTAGAACTAGGAGTGGCTACATGCTAGAAATGGGCGTGGTTATAGACTAGACATGGGCGTGGTTACATGCTAGAACTAGGAGTGGCTACATGCTATAAATGGGCGTGGCTACATGCTAGAAATGGGCGTGGCTACATGCTAGAACTAGGCGTGACTACATGCTAGAAATGGGCATGGTAACAGACTAGACATGGGCGTGGTTACATGCTAGAACTAGGAGGGACTACATGCTAGAAATGGGCATGGTAACAGACTAGACATGGGCGTGGTTACATGCTAGAACTAGGAGTGGCTACATGCTAGAAATGGGCGTGGTCACATGACAGAAATATAGTTATAGGTATAGCTCATGGTTTACAAGCTGCTTCGACTTGCGTGCTCAGCTAACAACTAGAAATGAAACCCTCAATTAAACTTTGTATCAAAATGATTTCAGGGAGTTGAATAATCAGTTATAACCCATCCCGCGTGCGTGTGCGTGTGCGTGTGCGTGTGCGTGCGCGTGCGCGTGCGCGTGTGCCTGTGCATGTGCACGTGTATTTGTGGGTACGTGCGTGCGTGCGTACGTGCGTGCGTGTGTGCGTGCGTGCGTGTATGCGTGCGTGTGTTATCACTGGGATGTGTGTTTGCTTAGCGATCAGAGTGCTTCAGTAGCATTGCACAAGAAAGCGCGTACTACGATCGATACTGCTATTCCAGGCGCTGAGAATATTAAACAATGACACATTACTGGTTATATGAGAGTATCCACCTGCTTATTTATGTAATGTGACAACCAGCTTTAAATCCCGCTGTGCATAAATAGTATGCATATTTAACCAATGGTCCAAGCACTATTTCTGTCAATATTGTCATGGATGCACGTCATTTTCTTCGAGAATTAGACAAATGATCACGCGAGATCAATAAACTCGTGGTGTTAAATGCATGAAACGTTCAGAATTATTGTCTTACTTCTTTAAGGATATGATAGAGTCAAATTAGTTTCAAAATATTCACCAACCTACCTGTACAATTACCTTTACAGTTGTAATGTATAATCACTTCGTTTCTCCATTTCCTATTGTTGAATGACTGGATATAGGTTTGCAGACAGTGTTTCTGAAGTCTGTTGCAAAGGTACAGGAGTAGAGATCAGAAATAACAAACCTGTTTGCTAAGCAAAATGAAATGTACTGCTGAATATTTATAACAATGATAAAGTAGAAGCCCGTGCTGCCAACAATATCTTCTAACCCATTTCTCCTTTCCACGTTTATCCATCGATCATATGACGTCATGATCAACTAATTGACGTGTATGATTACGTCATAATCATTACGTCATGAATGATTCGATATTGTCCATCTTTAACGCTTAATTGTACGACACGTTGTACGAAGTGTATGTTTTTGCTATTTAATAAACATGTTGTTGAATACTTTGAAAGGCATAGACAGAAACAGCGTCCGGTCAAATTAATTTCAAAATATTCAACAGCTTACCTGTATAGTTTTCTGGAAATTCATAGTCAGGGAGTTCAGGGATCGATCGATCCCAACACGAGCGAGGTGTGGGTGGAGCTTAGCTAGAGATGGGCTAAAAATGGAAAGGTCCATTATGTTCAAAATATTCATCAGAACATTTCTTTCGCAATAACATGTTCCTGTTCTTGCTTTGGACTTAAGATATTTCTATGTGTCACGTAAGTAAACCAATGATGCCTTTCTTATACATATATGCTGACGGTATGGAATGCTAATCTTATTGAAGCGGGAATATTGATTAAACATCTCTACCACCCCGCCCCACCCCTTTTCAGATCGATGGTCGTTTAATCGCGAATAACGCTCAATGACAACGAATACAAACTGGCAATAGAGGATTCATGTATAGCCATGGTGCGTTCACATCTAGCTACCCTGAAAACGCAGTTTACCGGGCCGAAGCTGGGCCTATACCGGGCCGATAGCGATCGGCCCAGTATCGGCCCAGTAAGCTGCGTTATCTGGATGAGTTCCGCATACTTTGTACATGCCTTAGAATGGATTGCGACACTTTAAACTTTGAACCACCAAAAATCACAAGTTACGGGTAACGATAGACATACAAGTAAGCTGTTAAATATTTCGAAACTAGGTTGACTAGAAACTGTTGCGTTTGCGTATAGCCTATGGCGGCGAAAGCTCCTAGACAAATTAGTTTCAAAATAGTCACATCATATTTATTAAATTATAGAGTCATCAAAGAATGCAATTCAGACACGTGAACAATCTTTGACAATTTCGCATGATACCTCCGTCATTTCATTGTGACTTCAGCTAGCAAGTGACGTATGTTGATTATGACGCCATACAATTAGGTGTCATCCCTCCATTGGAAACGTAAACATATTATTGCAAGGTGAAGTGTCGGTATACGGTGTACTTGAATTCCAATATACACATTGATTCTATGCAAAGAAATCTTTAGTCTGTGAAGCGTCTATGAATTCCATGTATGCCTATATGAAATGAATCCATAGTGCCACGTCATTAACTGACCACAGTGGTGTTCTTTCTGTCAGTATGTCCACTATTTTGCGCAACAATTCTTTAGATATTCTCATGGACACTCATCGTAGACATCATCTCCAGTACAGTACAGAAATAAATTAACATGTTTCCAAAATAAAAATAGACCCATGTTAGTTAGTACAATTTTGAACACCATGTAAGAAATGTTCTGGTGAATATTCTGGGCTTAATTTGATTAGAAGTCATTTCTGCATTAGCCAGCAATGGCTTCCAATCAATTTACATCCAAAATCCTCATCAGTGCATTTTATTTTGTTTTGGGAACAAGATACGTTATTTCTGATCTGGACAGTATAAATATATACACGCATCAGAAGCAGATGATTTTGCTGGTCATTCGGTTTGTAAATCATAATCTGGAGTACACGCCATTGTATATACTTCATTTCTTGTCCAGGTTGTTTAGCGAACAGTAGGTCCATCTGTTAAGTAGAAACATACGGTAGAGCTATCCTGGTCAAGCGGTCTTTGATAATCGAATGCTTGTTAGTGTAGCCTGTTGCGCAGTAAGTGCTGTCACAGTGGGAATCTCATTGCTACTATTGCGAAATCACTCAGGTTCAAACATTAAATATCGAGGCCTCAAGCCACTCAACACAATGGATTGCAGATACCCCACCCCTCCTTGTTACACCGTAAAGATACACACACATGCACGCACGCACGCACACACAGCACGCATGCATGTACGCACGCACGGACGGACGCACCCATACACGCAGGCATGCATGCATGCTCGCACACACGCACGTGCGTGCACACTGGTTCCCAGCCACTATTCCTGATGTCCTGGCATAGGTGTATAATTATATGACAACGCCTAACCTCATGTACGTTTTTAGGGAGCTGGCTTTCTTTCCAATAGTTCCCAACGTTCCATTTAATATCGACTACGAATCGCCTATAATAATAGTGTACAATGCATTCAAGACATGTTGTTGTGTTATGTCCTCTCCAACGAAGAGGCAAATTGCGAGACAATTCGCTGAACAAATAGTCTCTGGTGCTCACAACTGCTTCCTAATTGTTTGTGATCGGCCTCATGGAGGAGATGATGGGACGGCGTGACAAAGCAGCAGACACCACACAGATAGTCAAATGCAAGAACTATGCCAAAAAGCGCGGCATTTTTTACTAGCTGACACGTGCATTGCCTGAATAACAGCAATACATGATGGGGAAAATGATAAATATTCCTCTGACCAAATATCATTATCGTTATATGGCAACGATCCAGCTACGCACTGACAAGGTTTGGACAAAGGTTGGAAGACATTTCAACCTAACAGATGGTGACGACTAGATGCAACTGGGTTTCTATTGTTCCGGGCGCCATCCCATAGGGTGTGAATCCACCGCGTGGACTGTCGATTACGTATTCTCGTCACCGGCTTCAGGACCCAGTCTTATTAGCATCACTTTTAGTAACAATCGTCACGCTATTATTGAAATAGAGACGACATAGCTAATAACAGGATAGCGTTTAGCTAAATATACTTTGCCAATCTCCCAGGAAGAGCAATCATGCGTCATTGTCCCGTGGGTAATTTGCCGATATAATATGGCATAATTCTGTGTATTCCCTGCAGAATTCCTGGAGATATGCCTCTGGAATAACCAGATATGCTATGCTGATACATTTGATTGAGATGTGTATAACAATTGAGTAATTTCAACAATCTGTTAGGCGTAAACTGTTGTTGAGGGAATAAATAAATAAAACGCAGGGTACTTAATCATGTGCAGAAATGTGTATGTACGAACAAACTGTCGTAAGTACTCTTTATTGAATAGAGGCAGTAGTTATATTTGCGATACGCAACGAACCAGTGCCAGCTATTTACTATGTCAGTAAATATATGATAGCCCAACGGAAGATAAATCAAAGTGGCCAAGACATGACCAGGATGCCAAGCCCAGGGGTGGATTCAAGAATCAATTACGGGTGTGCCCCCTGTGGTCGGGTAGAGGTGGGGTTACTATATAATGAATATATGCCGTCAGAATTTTGCTTGGATGAATCTCATCTGTCACTCACGTATATGACATCATAATCAATTACGTCTTATATAGGCTAACGTCACAAATATAATTAACGGGAATTACTCAATCCTGTGGAAGTGGTTTGTTGGGATAGCATATTTCCATTCTCAGCAAGTATGTCGTCTTGTTTATATCCACTGATCCGATTAGTAGCTGTGATCCACTAGATCATCTATTTTATTTCCTTGGAGCGTGAAAAAACATGGTATGATGGCATGAGTGATTTAGGCTGGCATGAGTGATTTAGGCTGGCGTCTATTCTACCAAGTAATCGGTTGCCTAAACTTGTCTGTATGCGACTCCAGTATGTTGCTCTCACGAAAGTTATCGTGTGATTGGGTCCTTGTCTCCGAAGTCGTTTCTTGGTTCTTGGTTCGGATTTGTATCTAGTAGATTTGGGATGGTATTTGTGGATAGTTGCATTCGATACAATTATAAGTATCACCTTCTGTTTGATAACCCGTTACACCAGCTTTGCTGCGCATGTTTAGACACTGATGGGTAGTGGCTCTATGGATCCTTACTTTTCATTGCCTTTATTTGTGATTCGTGCGATTTGCGCCACATTAGCCTTTAGAAAAGCAACACAAAATTCCATGCCAATTTGTCTTTAGAAATATCCACATCCTACATAGAAAAGTTAAGTTAGTGTTAGTTCGTATGGACAATAAAAACAGGATACAAAGGTGGTACCTTCAAAGACTAGCCTAGTCTATTTTGACAAGCTTTCACACATATATGTGATTCAGAAAAATGATAGAACAAATTTTTGTGCGAAAACTTGTAAAAATAACCTAAATTTGTCCTAAACGTCTGAATCCTGTTTTATTGTGCATCCTATATCATATCTCGGTTGGTAAGAATCGATAGTTTCTAAATCTTTCTGGATGAAACATCCAGCTACAACAAATGACGTTACCGTAAACGGCTGGTGTCTTACCGTAAGTGGCTAGTGTCTTACCTTAAGTGGAGGGTGTATTGCCATAAACGGCTGGTATCTTACCGTAAGCGGCTGGTGTCTTACCATAAATGGCTGGTATTTTACCGTAAGCGGCTGTTGTCTTACCGTAAATGGCTGGTATCTTACCGTAAGCGGCTGTTGTCTTACCGTAAGCATCTGGTGTCTTACCATAAACGGCTGTTGTCTTATAGTAAGCGGCTGGTGCCTTACCGTAAGTGGCTGGCGTCTTACCGTAAGCGGCTTGTATCTTACTGTAAACAGCTGGTATCTTATCATAATCAGCTGGTATCTTGCCGTAAACAGATGGTGTCTTACCGTAAGTGGTTGGTATCTTACCATAAATGGCCGGTGGCTTGCCGTAAATGGTTGGTGTCATACCAGCCATTTACAGTAAGACAAACGCCATTTACGGTAAGATATCAGCCATTTACGATAAGATACCAGCCGTTTATGGTATCTTACCGAAAACAGCCGGTATCGTATCGTAAGCGACTGGTATCTTGCCGTAAACAGATGGTCTCTTACCGTAAACGACCGGTGCCTTGCCGTAACGGTCGGTGTCTTACCGTAAGCATATGTTGCCTTACCATAAACGGCTGGTATCTTTTACAGTAAATCAGTTGGCACGCAGAGAAGAATGGTTGAGCGATACGCTCAGCAGTAACGTCGTTTAACATATACAATTGGAGGGATCCTATTTGTCACTCGATTATCTGCCGTCATAATCAAATACGTCACTTGTTAGTTCGCGTATGTTGTCACCTTTTGTAAGACACACATAGTGATTCAATAAAGATGGGTTGTATCAGTGTACACCTCGATTGCCATATAGACCATGTTATAGGCCATAACCATGTTGTCCAGCATGGGATGCGGGCACGGTGTAGCTTGACCATACACGCTAGTAGCAACCAAACATAATTTCTTATGCTAGCACACATGATCAGCGCCATCCCGTGCACATTCAACTGATACGCAGCCGTCAGATTCAAGCTGATATAAAAAACTGGAGTGCAATGGATTGATCTGATCTGCCACTCATGTACATAATGTCATAATCATTTACTGAACCCTTTACCTGGCGTCATAATAAAAAAGGAAGCTTAGTTCAGTGAAGAAAATTTAAAAGTCAATGACTAGTGTGCGAATTGTCAGTCTTCGGCGAATTAAATATTCCGCTGTATATGTTGAAACTTATTTGAGTGAATAATTGCCTTGAAATCTAGATTCCGGGAATTCGTGTTTCAAAGTTACAAAGCGATCACACTCTGAGCAAAAAGTGAACAGAGCTTGGCTAGAAATGGGCGTGGTCAAATGCTAAAATTTGGCGTGGCTACATGCTAGAAATGGGCGTTGTCACGCGTTAGAAACGGGCGTGGTCACGCGTTTGAAATGGAGCCTCCATTAAGATATATATCAACAGGATTTCAGGGAATTGAATAACACATAATAATCAATCCCGTGTGTGTGCATACGTGCGTGCTTCGCGTGGTCGTTTGCATGTGTGCGTGCGTGTGTGTGAGTGCGTGCGTATGCGCGTGTGTTTATGAGTACGTGTGTGCGTGCGTTTGCGCATGTGCGTGTGAGTATGCGTACGTGTGTGCATGCGTTTGCGTCTGTGCGTGTGCTTGTGTGTGAGCGAGCGTGTGTGCGCGCGTGCGTGTGTGCGTGCGTGAGTGCGTGTGTGCGTGCGTACGTGCGTACGCACATTCGTACGTTAGTGCGTATGTGTGTATTATCACGGGGATGTGTGTTTGCTTAGCTATCAACTTGCTTCAGTAGCATTGCACAAGAAAGCACGTACTATTTGTCAATACTGATTTTCCAGGCGCTGTGAATATTAAACAATAACCCATTACTCGTTATATGAGAGCAACCACCTGTTTATTTATGTAATGTGTCAAACCTGTTTAAATCCCACTAATCATAAATATTATTAATGTTTAAACAAGCGTTTAAGCGCTAAACCTGCCAATATAGAGGGATATGGTAATCTACGGCCCATCCTATCGTTGGAGAATTTAAATAATGTCGGCGCGCGATCAGTGAACTCGTGGTTCATAATTATTGTTTTACTCTTTAGGGAGATGATAAGAGTCGAATTAGTTGCAAAATATTCACCAATCTATATGTATTACTACCTTGGGAGTTACACTTCGTACGAATTTTGCTTATCCATTTCATATCTCGAATGAATGGAAACATGTCTACAGGCAGTTTTGCTGAAATCTATTACAATGACAGGGTTATTACCTCCGTCTACTGGCAAGATATATAGTCGTTATTAACAACATATCAAGAACACGACACGACATAAGATGCTGTATAGCTTATAGGCTTTAGAGTATAACGATATTTCGATATTTTATGTCGTCGCTGCAAACTGACAGAACAATAGGGGATCCATTTGTAATAATGCCACGCCCATACCTAGGTAAACTCCACCCCACCCCGCTCACCCCACCCCCACATTTTAGACATATTTCAATAGATTGTATCAGTTTGAACCTTGACTTCCCAGAATCCCAAGTTATAGATATCAATAGTCCTACAGATAAAACGTCGGATATTTTGAAACTAATTTGATCAACCTTCGCCAATTTCGCGTAGGACTTACGTAATCTGAGTGTGACGTCAGCGAGCAAGTAGTGTATCTTGATTATGATGTCAGAAACATGATGCACAGACTGGATTCTTCCATACATAAACATATTACTGCCAGACAAACTGTTGTCTCTCTATGGTCTACTCGAATTCCAACCTGCACATTGATTTTTCAATGCAAAGAAATCTTGAATCTTTAATGACGTAACCGTCTATGAATTTCATGTTTGTAAAATGAATCTATGGAGCCACACCATCCACTGACTAGAGAACTGCTTTGTTCGCATGACAACTACCGTGTGCAACAATCTTCGAGGCATTTTCATCACCACCCCGCGTAGACATCATTTATGCATGTATACACGCATCAGAAGCAGATGATATTGATGCCCATTCGTTTTGTAAATCATAATGGCGAATACACGCCATAGTATATCCATCATTTCTGGCCCAGGTCAGCGCTATGGTATATGTTTTGTGTAGCGAACACTAGATCCATCTGTCGAGTGGAAACATAAGGTACAGCTATCTTTAATAATCGTAAGCTTGTTTGTGTAACCTGCTGCGCAGTAAGTGGTGACGCAGTGGGAATCCCATGGCTACTATTGCTACTATTGCTGCTATTGCAAAATCACTCAGGTTCAAATGTTAATTGTCTAGTCTTCAAGTCACTCAACATGCACAAAGGAAGCATAGATGACAGACATTCACCCCACCGCCCCACCCCACCCACACCCTTCTTGTCACACTGTACGGATTTTTCGGACCATTCAGACCTTTTTGGAATTTCCAGATCTTTTACAATCCCAGATGTTTTGGATCACACTCAGCCAAGGGAAACGCATTTCCTGTGCTCAAATTTAAGCCAAAACAGAGCAGATATTTAAAGATCAATCTATAATTTGACCCGATCCGGATCCAGGTTTCTTTATTCAGATCAGCTACAGTTTGGAAATCCTAGTTTACGGTAAGTTCTTTTATTGCATTAAAGTCTGATCCACAATGAATCAGGAATTCCTTTTAGAAACAGTTTCTGACACACACACACACACGCGCGCGCGCGCGCGCACGCACACACGCACGCATGCATGCACGCACGCTTGCACACGTAGCCGCACGCCACTCTCCTGGCTGAGCCCGACTGCCGGTGTCAGCGCCCATCCGCCAGCCCACACAACAGTCCGCCCACGCTCTCACAAACATGTCCGCTCATCCGCCCGCCCAGCCACCCATCCTTCCAGCTGCACCCACTAATGACATATTGTGCGTAATCAATTCCATGTTATTCCATTGGCTATCCATTGTCTGGTCCTCTTTATTACCGTTCCTCATATCAAGTCCTTGTGAGTCACGCCATAAAGCTTACTCTACGCGCGTCACGTACACTGAAACTATACAATGCAGGCTGATCCGTATAATTCAAATAGTTCCCAACTTTCTCCTTCATATCACCTGCAAATCCCCTGCAAATTCCTTCGCAATACATTCAAGTCCTGTTGTTACGTTATCTCCTCAGCCATGAAGAGACAAATTGCGAGACAATTTGTTGAACAAATGGTCCCCGGTGATCGGGATTGCTTCATAATTGCTCGTGGTCGGGTCCCTGGAGGAGAGTGCAATGGCGTGACAAAGTACGCGCAGCCACACACATAGTCATAAGCAGCCACTACGCCATATAAAGCTCACGATATGTATTAGCTGGTCACTGCGGAATACACTGAGGCCAAAGGTAATACATGGATGAAAAATGGATCAATATTCCTATGACGGAATACCATTGTCATTATAAAACAACGACACAGCTACGAGAGGTGTTCAGTTTATTTTGTCACAAATTTCAAATAATTATTTAATCAACAATAATTTATCACAAAATAATTTCATTGCAGAAGATGTTCAATTTGAGACCCATGAGCATGATATATCAGTCTACAGCGCTTAGGCCAAGAAGAAAGGGCTTTATTGATCACAGTTTGACTTAGTGCCTTCCATTCGGTTTTGAGAGCACGTTTTAGACTGTTAAGACTTGTAACTTTCCGTTTCTGTAGACGGCGCTTGAAAATCCCCCAGATACTAAAGTCCATAGGGGCAGCATCCGGCGACTTCGGCATCCATTCTTCAGGGCTAATGAATTTAACATTGTTCTGCTTTAAGTATGTTAAGCTCTTTCGTGCACTATGAGAGGAGGCACTATCTTGGTTAAAAACCATGTCCTTCTGTTTGTTCCCTGGGGATAATTTGGGAACATCATGTTTCAAAAAGGGTCTCAAAACATGTTTGATGTAATAATCAGCATTGATTTTCACATTCCGATCAATGAATTTAAGACTGGTCTTTCCGTAATGATAACGCCTGTCCATACCATGAAACCAGGCGCGAAACTGTCACGTTTAATAAACTTCAACTTATCCATATCAATTTGTCCTTTCCTAACATAACAGACTCGCCGTTTTCCGTAGCTTCCACCTAGATAAATCATAGCCTCATCTGTGGTGACAAAGCTTTTCCACTTCTCCGCACACAGCTTCAGGTACAGCCTCCAGCTCCTCTTCCTCCTCTTTTCAACCTGCTCTAGGGATAGTTTATGAACCAAACATTTTTTTCTCAGTTTTGCTTTGATAACACTGTTTATGGTGTTTTTTACGGATCCCAAACTAATTCCTAATAGATTGCTCATCTCACGTTGTGTCGGTGGGTTAATTCTTGCTATTATTTTCTTCACTTTGTCTATCACTTGTTTTGATACTACAGTTTGTCTTCTTCTGATTTTCAACGTAGCAGATTTTCCATGTATTAGATTCGTCAACTGTCGTTCTTTTCCGATGTTATTCTTTATGCGATAAATGGTCCTCACACGACACTGATATTTTCTTTCGAAAGTTCATTTCTGATCAGTGACGGCGTCATTCCCCTCCTCAAAAGATGGAGAATTATACTCTTCCCTCCCTCGCTTATTTTATGTCTTGGCATGTTGAAAACTTTTAACAAACTAAACTAGCGTGTCGGTAAGCTCGTGGGCTTTGTAAAAAGGTATTGTGAGTGAGACAATTGACCAAAAGTGTGCAGCAAGAAATCGTGCAATCTTGTGACAAAATAAACTGAACACCTCTTGTATAAACAGGCAGCATTTAGAAAACTTTTCAAACTAGCAGATCGTGACGACAAGATGCAATTGGTTTGGTACGGTTCTCGGTGCGCGTTAGCATCTCATACTGTTACACGGTGTGAATCCATCGCGTGAGATGTCGATTGCGTATTCCCATCCTAGGCTCCAGGACCCAGTCTTATTAGCGTCATTCCTGTAACAATCGTCATGCTATTATGGAAATATGGACGGCAGAGCTAATAACAGGATAGCGTTTAGCTAAATAAACTTTGTCAATCGTTCATGAAGAGCAATCATGCGTCATGGTCCCGTGGGAAATTTGCCGATATAATATGGCATAATTCTGTGTATTCCCAGCAGAATTCCTGGAGATATGCCTCTGGAATAACCAGATAGGCTATGCTGATACATTCGACTGCTATGTGTACAACAATTGAGTAATTTCAACTATCTATTTGCCTTAATTAGTTTTGAAGGAATCAATAAACAAAACACAGGCCCTTAATTACGAAAATTAAAATATGTACACACAAGCTGGTGTGAATACTATTTATTATAAGAAGCAGTAGTCATATTTGCGATAAGCTACGAACCAGTGCCAGATATTTACCATGTTAATAAATATGCAGTGTAAAAATTGGATGAATCCGATCTGTCACTCAAGTATATGACATCATAATCTATTACATCACATGCAGGCTAACGTCACAATCATAATTGACAGCGACTACTCCGTTATAAAACCGGAATAATCCGTCAAGTGTACGCATTGTATGTCTTTACTACTTAAAAGCAGTCTCTTGACTATTTTGAAACTAATTTGACTGGACACTGATGCTATCATGGGAAGCAACCGCATCAAGTTAAATTAGTTTCAAAATATTTAATATATAATTACCTTGGAAATGGGGTTCTTGGTAGTCAGGGTTCAAGCTATATAAATCCATCCCAACACGCGCAAAGCGTGTGCGGGGTTAGCTAGAAATGGGCGGGGTATAGCTAGAAATGAGCGGGTCATGGCTAGAAATGGACGGGGTATGGCTGGAAATGGGTGGTGCATGGCTAGAAATGGGCGGGGTGCGGCTAGAAAGGGCGAGACATAGCTAGAAATGGACGGGGCATGTCTAGAAATGGGTGGGGCATGGCTAGAAATGAGTCCATCTATTTAAATGGTACAAAATGCTATTAGCAACAAAAGCGATTATTTATTTTGCTTTTCAAGAGGTGCCACTAAGCATAACGATGTCAACATGCTGTTGAATATTTCTAAACTATGTTGAATATTTTGAAACTATGTTGAATATTTTGAAACTAATTTGACCGGACGCTGTCACAGCAACGACTTAAAGTCACATTAATTTCAAAATATACAACAGAATATTTCATACACCTTTAAGAAATTATTGTATTGGTATGTCCGGCTGCTACAGAAATGTCTTGGAGTAAAGGGTGGGGTGGGGGTACCGGACGTGTACCATCCTTTTCCATCCATGCATTAACCCAGTGTCTATTCATCTCGTCTGGCCTGATGAGTGGCAAGACCATAAGGGTGAGTCAACCATTCTCAGGTTGAACAATGTCTTGTTCTCAACCTAAGCATCCGGGCAGACCGATTTCTATCAAGCGTGGTTATGAGGCCGTCCATGGGATCAACCACTCTGTTTTATCCACCATTCGATTTGCCTGAAACCTTCAAGAGCTTTTAATAACTGTTTTTTGAATGTAGAACTGAGTTGTTGAGATGGTCTTGTTCAATTCTCAGTAAGTATGTCGACTGGTCCGATTAGGAGCTGGAATCCACTGAATCATCTAGTTCATCTCCATGGAGCATAGAAAGCCAAAGTCAGGATGTCACGACTGATTTAGCCTGGAGTCGTACCCACCAAGTCATAGATCGTCTAAACTGGCCTGTATGCTCCAACTATCTACCCATTGTGCCGTGTGATTGTGTCTCCTAATCTTTTTTTTACCCTGATTTGGAGCTAGTCGGTTTGGATAGTGTTTGTGGATAGTAGTGTCCAGTGCAATTATAAATAGCACCTTCTGTTGGTGACTCGTGTTCCACTAGCTGTCATGTACATGTTTAGAAGCTGCCGCGTGGCACTAGAGCTCAAGCGTTTTGCTTTTCTTTGCATTTATTTGTGATTGGTGTGATGGTCGCCACTTTAAGCTTTACAGAGGCAACCCAAAATTCCCTTCCAAGTCTTTTCGAAAAGACTACATCCTATATATAAATGCTCAGCCGTGTTAGTATGCACAGATAATAAAACAGGATTCAACAGTATAAAGTTTTAAGACTAACTTGGTTTATTTTGACGAGCTTTCGCACATAAATGCGATGACATGACGAAGCATATTTATGTGCGAAAGCTCGTCAAAATAAACTAAGTTAGTCTTATAAGGTACTATCTTTATATCATTTGTTCATTGTACATCCTACATAATGTATCTTAACTTGGTAAAAATTAATAGCTTCTAAATTTGTCCGGCGGAATTATCCAGCTTCCTTAAATGGCGGTGCCCTAAACGACTGGTGTGTTACAGTAAGTCGCTTAGCACACAGAGAAGCATGGTTCAATGACACGTTCAACGGTAAGATGGTTAAACCTATACAAATGGAAGTATCGTATTTGTCAGTCAATTATCTGATGTCATAATCAAATACGTCACTTCTTACCCGACGTATATTAGCACTTTTGGAACCAGATATAGACATTCAACAAAAAATCTGTATACACCTCGATTGCTATTCAGTAGGACGTGTGGCCACAATGTAGCCAGGCCATATGTTAGTATCAAACAAACACAATTCTTTATGAGACCGCCCACGTTAAGTGACCTCCCGTGCGGATATAACTGATATGCAGTCTAGCTGATAAGTGCTCTGTGTTTATCGTGCCAGTCAGGAAAAGTGCTTTCTTGTGGCGTGTGTCATTGATATTGCGGGCTGAAGTATTTCCTCATTTAACTTACAAACGAGTTTTGTTATTAGCTTTGAATGATTGACAGTCGCACATGCTGCAAATTCTTAAATAGGATAACGCATATCAAGAACTCTATTCACAACACACATTCGTCCCTTTTGAAAAAAGATAAAGACAGCTCGGTCTTTCGTCAAGTTTCATTATTCAGTTTTGTCAGAAATTCCTTCCTCTATTAAGAGTTCTATCATGATATCCATCGTTTGGTGGCAAGCCGGTCTTATGCAACATGCGCACCACATATAATTACATTCAGGGTATTGAACTTGTGTAATGTTTAGTGAGAGAGCGAATATCTGTATTATGTCATGCAAATACGCATTTAATTTTATAGCGACGAATCAGTAGATCGGTAGATTGTCAGAATGCGTAGATAGAAGCTAATACCTGAAAGCCGTTTAACTTTTATAACAGATGTTGGAGTCAAATTCCGTTACTCTCTCAGCTTATAGCGTGAACCGTAGACATTCCACCAGCTCATTACCAGGGTGTAACTAAATGTAACCTGGACCTTTCCACCTTTTAGCTATAGCCGACCCATCTCAATCTAAGCTCCACCCACACAACAGCCGTTTGGGATCGATCTCTGAATTCCTTGACTATAAATATCCAGATCATTATACTATGTCAGCAACAGCGCCCAGTCAAATCAGTTTTGTGACGTATTTGTCGTTAGATGATGAATGCAAAAGAATGAATGAAATGTGTTAGTATTTGAGGTACCACCAACTATTGGTCAGGTTGTTGATTAACATTCAGTAAGCTCTTATCTATGTCATACTGCGATTTAAGAATCGTCCCTAGGATAAAATGTGTGGATAACTTAGTCTTCTTCGGGATACGCGATGAGCATCCCTCGTTGTTTTCTTAACATGGCTTTCTTAAACTATTTTCTAACCATGACACACTTGCCATCTAAGCTAATAAATTCACTCTAGAAAATCAAAATGTAGAATGTTTATGACCCTGTTTTGATGATGGTGCTAAAGAGATTTTATGTACTAATTAACTGCTTGGATTCCCTCTCAGTTTGACTTTCATTCCTTTTGGTATGAACTTAAGAGGAGTTGCACAATACTCCATAACTACCCACAATATCCTAACAGTTAGACCGTGCCAAGCCTTATTTACTTTATACCTAAACGGCCTGTGTGATTATTTAGAGGGGAAGCTATGCAATGGAATTGGTTTAAACGTGATTTATTTGTTCAGATCGAAGCACGATAAGACTTAGAGTCTTATGCCATGTCTCCCATACACATACAGATTATACAAAAACTTTTTTACAACAAGATGGCGGCAAATCATAATAGTTTAATTAATTGTAGCCTATTATTGTGCATAAGTGTGTGGATGTTGAGTGAGGTGGAGGAGAGTAGGAAGAAAGACCGAGAAAGAGAGAGGGGGAAAGGAGGGGAGAGAGGGTGAGAGATAGAGAGAGCGAGGAATAAGATCAAATGGAAGAATAGCAGAGGTGAGCTCTAGGTGCTGCCTTCGCCCCGACCTGTACGTGTTGGGCTGCTGTCCTTTTACCCCTTAAACTATTAGTTCGCGAACGGGAAGCTACTGAAAGCGGCTGGTGTTAATTATGTATTGACATACCGTATTACAGATCAGTTTGTTCATTTCCAATTTGGCAGTGTAAGTCCAGTATAGATGCTGGTTGACCGTAAGATTAGCAAGAGAAACATCGTTCAAGGCAAGCTGATTTTGGAAAACGACTCTTTGCTCGTTAAAAATGGCACAATGTAAGAGGTAGTGGTTTGTAGATTCATCATTGTGCCCACAAAAACAACTGGCAGATTCCGACAGAAAGTTGTCAAATAGATGTCGGTTTAAAGAACTACAACCGTTTCGGAGCCTGCATAGCATTATGTTGGCAAACCTCGGGCCTACGTAATACCACTCAGGGGGTTGTCGTATGGGGGACATAGCCTTGAGTTTGCTTTTAAATTCTAGAACAGTGACAGAATCTCTCACCGGCACAGGAAGCATATTCCAGGCGCGGACGGTAGCTGGGAAAAAGGATCCATAGAAGAGCTCAGTACGGCAGCGGAATGGAGTGAAGAAATTTGGATGACGGATATTGTAAGGATTTCGTGCTTGGAATGCAATGGAATTGAGATCATGGATAATCTGCTAATTTACATTAAACTATTAATGCTTCTATATGCAGATGGCACTGTAAGTTTCGCCGAACGGAAAACGGACCTTCGGAAAATGCTAAATGAATAGACTAATTATTGTACTATATGTAATCTTGATATAAACATAGATAAGACAAAGATAATCGTGTTTGGTACCGCTACAATAAATTATGGTTCTGAACAATACATACTAGGGGATGGGTATGTGGAAATCATTGAAAGTTATGAACATTTGGGTATTAATTTTAAAAGATATGGCAGATTTATCGACACAATTAAGCACCTGAAAATTCAGAGTGCTAAAGCAATGTATGGACTACATCGGCATATTGTGAATCTTGATCTACGTGTTGATTGTCAACTAAAGCTGTTTTAGGCCACAATCTTACCAGTAACACCCTATGACAGCGAGGTGTGGGGGTTCGAAGGTTACCAAATCATTGAACAAGTACACGTGATTTCCTTAACCGTTTACTTAAAGTTAAGAACACGGCCCCAGCGTAGTATGATATATGGAGTGCTGGGAAGGTATCCTATTGAAACTATAATTAAATGAAGAATGCTAAATTATTGGGCCTCGCTACTGACTGGTAGACATACAAGGCTACTACGTGTTTAAAAAGTTTACTGATGAAGGTGTGCAATATTCTTAGATTAGGGCCATTGAAAATATTTTAAACAGTACGGGCTTTGGGTACGTATGAACAATACTGTCCAACTAAGAAAACGACGTCTTATCGATCAATTTATTCAACAATGGGAGGGAAGCTTAAATAGGTCTTCTAACGGTACAATTTACAAAACATTTACAAAAGAATCGGGCATAGTGGAATATTTAACTAAACTAAATAACTACAACAGAATCACATTCAGTAAATTTAGAACATCTAATCACCGACTTCCTATTGAAACTGGCAGCTGGGGCAATATAGCTCCCACAGATAGAAGATGCCCTCTTTTCCCACTAGATGAGACCAGAGACGAGTACCATTTTCGCTGAAAACAGAAATAAATACTTCCCACATTATTATATAGACAGACCAAACTACCTTAAATTTGAAATAGAAACTCTCTCTGCTACAGAAACTCTGCCGCTTTATCAAATAAGTTTTTAAGCAATTATGTAACCAATAAGGGAATAGAGGACTGCTGCTAACACTATTAATTACTTTTAATATTGACTGACACCACCACCACCACCACCACCACCACCACCACCACCACCACCACCACCACCACCACTACCACCATCACCGCCACAACTACTACTACTACTACTACTACTACTACTACTACTACTACTGCTGCTGCTGCTACTGCTACTGCTACTACTACTACTACTACTATTACTACTACTGCTGCTGCTGCTGCTGCTGCTACTACTACTACTACTACCACTACTACTGCTACTGCTACTGCTACTACTACTACTACTACTACTACTACTACTACTACTACTACTACTACTACTACTACTACTACTACCCCGACTACCACTACTACTACTACTACTACTGCTGCTGCTGCTGCTGCTGCTACTGCTACTGCTACTACTACTACTACTACTACTACTACTACTACTGCTGCTGCTGCTGCTGCTGCTGCTACTACTACTAGTACTACTACTACTACTACTGCTACTGCTACTGCTACTACTAATACTACTACTACTACTACTACTGCTACTGCTACTGCTACTACTACTACTACTACTACTACTACTACTACTACCACCACTACTACTACTACCACTACTACTACTACTACTACTACTACTACTACTACTACTACTACTACTACTACTACTACTACTGTTGCTGCTGCTGCTACTACTACTACTACTGCTGCTGCTACTGCTACTGCTACTACTACTACTACTACTACTACTACTGCTACTGCTACTACTACTACTACTACTACTACTACTACTACTACTACTAGTAATAGCTCTATTAGAGCTGAGTCTGAAAGGCAATGATTTTGAATTCGATGGCGAAATTTACCAACAAATTTGCGGCTGCGCGATGGGCAAGCGCTTTAGTCCATGTTTTGCCAATATTTACGTAGCAGAGTGGGAGGAAGAAGCGTTAGAAAAGTGTCCAAAACAGCCCCTCATTTAATGCAGGTACCTTGATGACAGTTTCATGATTTGGCAACACACAAAGGCAGAGTTTGATGAATTTTTCGAAATTCTGATCAATCACGATCCGAATATCAAATTAAAAGCAACCATTGACGAGATGTCTGTAGATTTCCTGGATGTAACTGTATATAAAGGTCTAAAGTATGAAACAACTGGCTACTTAGACTACAAAGTGTATTTCAAACCAACCGATTCGCATCAGCTATTGCACAAAAAATCTTTCCATCCACCACATACTTTTAAAGGAATAGTTAAATCACAAATAATCCGTTTTCACAGGAATTCTAGTGATAGAAAAAATTTTGAAGAAGCGTGCTCTACCCTATTCAAAGCCCTCAAACCACGAGGTTACTCCTCACTATTCTTGCGCAAAATCAAATCTGAAACATTGGACGGCTTGGAAACCATTCCAGATAATGCCTCAAATCGTCCGCCTACAAAATTTCTCACAATCGTCCGATTATAGGTGTAGGCGAATCTCGCAAATGCGGAAAGAAAAGGTGCAAGTTAGATAAATTTCTCCCAAACCAGAATACTTTCACGAGCTTTCAGAACAAAAGCAAGTTCCAACTTCAGTCTAATCTAGATTGTGACTCTGAAAATGTTATTTATCTAATTTCATGCAAATTGTGCCAAAAACAGTATGTCGGCGAAACCAAATGTCCATTAAGATGGCGGGCAACTCGACACCTCTCAGATATTAGGCTAGAGGAAGACACACATGTTTCCGAACATTTTAATCTTCCTGACCATTTAGTCCTTCGTGACTTTGAAATTATGCCGATTGAACAGCCACCCCTTTCAGACACGGCAGAAGAAACTGATAAACAAAGAAAACTTCGAGAATCGTTTTGGATTAAAGAACTCGAAACACCGTGGCCAAGGGGAATAAACTCGGACCCAGGCTTATCTGATCAACGTGACAAAATTCCATTCATTCTAACCCATAATCGGAAAAAAGGTGGAAATTTCCAAAATCTTGAAAGATGAGTATCAAAACCTACAAGAGAAACTGAAACAACCTTTTAACAAGCGTCCAGTAATTGCGTTTAAGAAAAATGCGAATCTACGTGACATCTTGGTAAAAGCAAAACTCAAATAGCTATCCAGAATATCCATCTCAATCATTCAACATTAACCCTTGCATGATGGTCAGCCAAAAACGGTCAATTTAGTGATCTTGGGCAATGTCCATTTGCTGGCGGGGATTGGAGTATTTTTG
Organism: Chaetoderma sp. LZ-2023a; assembly: GCA_034401795.1. Taxonomy (NCBI): domain Eukaryota; kingdom Metazoa; phylum Mollusca; class Caudofoveata; order Chaetodermatida; family Chaetodermatidae; genus Chaetoderma; species Chaetoderma sp. LZ-2023a. The sequence goes on along the minus strand of CM067370.1, from coordinate 4,443,824 downwards.
AAAATCTACCGCTGTAATGACTGGCTCGGGAACCGAGACAGTCGTTCCAGTGGCATATTCTCGGGAATGACCTTGTCTGTGCCTGCAAATGTACATTAAATAAGTAAGCGAATATTTGGATTCTACTGAACAAATTGAACCAGTAAAGGGTTAACATTAATGCCATATGGCTTTCCTCAAACAAAATGACAAATCTCAGGCAGTAAGATAAACCAAAATATCTAAAATTTTTGGATTTTTTCAGTTATTGAAGATTCTGAGCCAGTGCGTTGACAATATTGACTACATACTTGCGAGTGCCAGTTCTGTTATTTTATTGCCTTGTAAAAACATAACTTATATATCCGTCGACACCGTCAGGCAGTCTGTCAGTCTTTCAGTGGAGAGACTGATATACCAAATTCTACAATCATTCCCGGATTTACTCTCCTGCTTCTCCACTCATTCACCGGTCCGCCCGCCTACACATCCGTAAGCTCCTGTCCATCCACCCATGCATTCACTAGTCTGGCTGTCACATGGTCCACTTGTCCGTCGGTCCATTTGCCCATCCCTCCCGCTATTCTGCCTTTCCTCTGCCCGTCTGTCCATCTCGAACTCCCACCCCTGCACCTTCCCCAGTCGATCCCCGCTCTATCCTTCTCTCCGACCCGTCCATCATCCGGCCTCTCATCCATCCAATTATTGAAGATTCTGAGCCAGTGCGTTGACAATATTGACTACTACTACTACTACTACTACTACTACTACTACTACTACTACTACTACTACTACTACTACTACTACTACTACTACTACTACTACTACTAATACTACTGCTACTGCTACTGCTACTGCTACTACTACTACTACTACTACTACTACTACTACTAATACTACTGCTACCGCTACCGCTACTGCTACTACTAATACTACTACTACTACTACTACTACTACTACTACTACTACTAGTAGTAGTAGTAGTAGTAGTAGTAGTAGTAGTAGTAGTAGTAGTAGTAGTAGTAGTTGTAGTAGTAGTAGTAGTAGTAGTAGTAGTAGTAGTAGTAGTAGTAGTAGTAGTAGTAGTAGTAGTAGTAGTAGTAGTAGTAGTAGTAGTAATAGTAATAGTAGTAGTAGTAGTAGTAGTAGTAGTAGTAGTAGTAGTAGTAGTAGTAGTAGTAGTAGTAGTAGCAGTAGCAGTAGCAGTACCAGTACCAGTACCAGTAGCAGTTGCAGTAGTAGTAGTAGTAGTAGTAGTAGTAGTAGTAGTAGTAGTAGTAGTAGTAGTAGTAGTAGTAGTAGTAGTAGTAGTACACCATACACTATTTGAATAGCATTTGTATATATATTCCCCATGTACTTGATTATGTCTTGGTGTAAATAAATTGAATTGAATTGAATTGAGAACCCATCACCTCCATATGCCAATCAAGCTTAGCTTATACAGGCACGAACACGCATACGCATGTGAGCGTACACACACCCACATACGCGTGAGGGTGCACAGTGAAGAATGCATGGCTACAAGTAACGCGCTGGTAATACATAAACAAGGTATCCTTCACTGACACCTTGCAATATCTCAACATTTTAATAACGCAGACCATGTCTGATCACATCATCAATCACATGCGTCATGACTTAGATGTCTTAAATTCCTCTCACAAAAGCATCTGCTTTCAATTCATTGAGATAAAACTCATTTGCCACTTGAGAAATTTCGATCCGATGACATTATCCCTGGTCATTTTGAACCTTTCCGTTATATGAACTCATCGAATATTTTCTAAATGAGTGAACTAAAATCAGTAGAACTTTAGGCAACGTGGGCTGGTACTCAATTAGTTTGCAACGTACTCGGCACATAGGTTTTTACGTTTCATCCGAAATATCAATTTTGAAGGAACAGTTACAATTTTATAAATGCTATGATGGAAGAAAAAGCTTCCAAAGCTTCCAATCAGATTAATCTTCACGTCAATAATAAATTACCTGAATGATAGTCTTGAAATTTAAATTTTGATACTTCAGGGATCAAAGGGACAAATAATGCAGATATGCAAAATCATTTAAAAAACTGATAGATTAATTAGTGTTTGGCGTGCCCCGTCTAATAATCGCTATGAATCAATTTCGGCTATGTGCTTGATTTGAGATTGCCTTTCGAAAGGTTAATTAATTAACCTGCATGCCACCTCTATAACCAGCTGAAACCAGTCGGAAGACCAGAGAGTCAAGTAATTTTGCCACGAATTAAATAAGGTCTATTTATTTAAACATATTTTTATTGTTAATGAGGCAATACGGATTGAGTCACAAATTGTCTCCAACTTAGTTACGACTCGCTCTGAATACTATACAATAGATTATAATAATGACGAATATGAGCAGTTTATAAGAACTTATACCATAACGAATATAAGATTTAAATGAAAATTAATAATATAATTAAGATAAGATTTGGAATTGTGTTCATATATGTGTGTATATGCATGTACTTTTAAAGCGTCTTTGTGTTTTATCTGATTTTAGTAGTTAAGTATTGTGTAGCATTGTTGTGATCCGTGCGTGAATATGTATGTACGTAGATGTGCACCTGTTTGCGTGTTTAAAACAATAAAGTACTTGTGATAATATCTACTAAGTATTCGCGTGTGTTATGTCATTTGTGCGTGCCTGCATTCGTTCGTGTGTGAGTATATTTACGCAATTTAAGCAATTTCATGCGTTCTTGCCTGTTGATCTGTGTCAGTGTGAGTGTGTGTTTGCGTGCTCACGTCAACCTCCTCTTAAAGGTGCATATTCACGCCAAAATTCCCCAAGACAACACTGAAGAAATTTAACGCTTCTAGAGTCCTAAGTCGTACGCCCAAGTGCAATGAAACGAAGCAGATCCCAACGAAACAGATCCCAAATTATGACGCGTTCATAAAGCATAAGTCAATATAATCTAGTCCCCAATTCAATTTCACAACAAAAACAAAAAACAACAACACATTAGTTCATTTGAAACGAAAGCATCACATGTCAAGACCCATCCCGCCCCACCAAACCTAGATGCACAACCCATGCCTCCAAAGAAATATAAGGTCTATATAGCGTGATAGTGCGGGTGTCGGGAGCATAGGTACAGCACACAGCAACCATTCAAGCAACGAAATATGCATTTATTTAATACACCCATCTGTTCCTTTCTCATTTGAGATCTTATCCATCCGAGATAATATTAGACTGGTTGTCGTTTCTTGCATAAACCTTTCTGACGCACGTAAATTATTATAGATTATGTCATCTCAGCATATCATTCATTGAATCACAATAATAAGTACTCTAGATATCTTTTGTCAATTTGCAAGTCTTATACCCTAAAGCTGATATTCCGAATAAGTCCATACAGATTTAATAAAAAGACAAGCTTACGCACGTTTCCTGCGATTACTTTGGTGGCATTGATTTGGCGGGCAAATGATTCCGTCTGCCAGACTGTCTATGGGAATGTGATGTATGTCAGTTAATTCTCAAATGTAATTATCGCTCAATCTCTTGAGGCAGTCTGAAACACGGCATTGCAAATGAAACTCGCTCCGTCAAGAGAAACTCTTTGTTCCTAATCATGGCCAAAACTTAATCAAATGCCTGATAGACGCTTATTCAATCTTCATGCCCAATGGCATTTACTACAGTATTTTCGCATACATCTAACTGATTGAACATTTGTTTCTCTTCCACCTTAGCGCCAGAAAGGTTTCAAATCATGCAAGGTGTTGCACAATTCGCTCAATTACAACCAGTTCATTGCGAGTTTAAAATGATATATTGACCGGGCTTAGAAAACCAAACCATGGTTTAAATAATTTATAGTTTCTGTGACGACCCTTTGACAAGACCCAAGTCATCGAGGACAGTCGCATAGAAACCTGTTCGCTGGAGGAAACTACGCGAATCCAGAGATAGTTTAATTATCTCTTGCTATGTGACGTTAGTTTGATTACCTTATTACACATTATATGACCAGCGAACGAAAAGAAAAAGAAGACAGAGATAGTTTAATTATCTCTTGCTATGTGACGTTAGTTTGATTACCTTATTACACATTATATGACCAAAGGGGCGAACTGAGCCCGTTGAAGGTAGACTAGAGGTTTCATGAGCTAGCGATATAATCTTTTCCACCCATGTGAAACACTCGTCTTCGACGATAGTATATCCCAATGGGGAAACCAAATAGATTCATAATATGTATTCTATCACTTGCAAAATTGTCCAATGGAAGACTTCCATTTCAAAGTAGTAATGTTGGGTGATGTTGCTGGCTTGTGTGATAGCTACTTACTGCAACATTGCAGTATAAATTACATGAACTTATCTAACAAAAAGAAACTGACTACTGTTGAGATTAACAGGATGTGATTAAGTACATGCAGTTACTTTACAAGATCGGTTAGCGTACCAATACATTGGATGTTTTTCATGCTAATGTCTGGCATGCTTGACTATGAAACTCTGTTATCGCCACTCGCACAGCACATTGGCCCGTTGACTACACAATTACTCCATTATCACGGACAACTTTGGCATTCTAGCTTTTCCTGCAATGCCGTTGACAATTGGTGTTTTCAGATCCAAAACACATGAGTTTGGCACGGTAATAGGTAAACAGATTGCAGGTATATACTTGGATACTATCTTCTGACTCTGGACGTATGGATGCCCTCTCATACCAGATCCTTGCTATTAAACTTGTGCACGCCCTTACAAGTAACTGTGACTTGATTTTTTTCATCAAAGCTAACCGTTATTGGCTGATTTCGACAATGTGTATCCAGCCTGGCTTCAAAAGACTATTGAAGACTCGGCACTGACGCCCTGTGGAAAATCTGTCATTCATTGAGTTTCCATATGGTCTTTTAACCAGGTCAATATTGGTACCTTTTTAAGATTTCCAGGATTTTTTCCAGATCACATCAAAGGTGTAGAATCCTAATGTATAGCCACACCATTTCACGTGTTAACATTTGAGCCGCACCGGGCCTGTAAATTCCAAGAAATCCACGTATCTAGAATCCGATCTAATCCGGATCAGAGTTCTTTTATCTGGATCATGGCTAACATCTAGAAATCCTCTTGCACGACGAGTTCCATCACTGCGTTAAAATCTTAGCAAAATCGATAAGCCGTTTTTAGATACAGTCGTGAATAAACTGCTGTGACTGACTAACTAACTGACTGACTGGTTAAGGGGCATGACACTTCATTGAGCTGCTATACCAGCGACAAAAATGGTCAGCAGCTATCATTTAAACTGTAATTGAGTAAGGGAAGAGAATTCTATTGCACAGCAGCACGCAATATATCTATGTGTTTTCCATACTCCTCTGCGTCACATTGTGTCAAAGATACATTTCCAATGGGGTCATTTATCGGTCGTCACTTAAGTGATCATTTAATGGATATTTGACTGTTGTCTGATATAGATTTAACAGATCAGTTTCAATACAACGCATTACTATATGCGATCGTCGAGTCAGAGATACGAATATGTACACGCAGACAATCTCACGCGCGTCCACGTCCTCACACGGTCCTCACACGTGTATAAAGGAAATGCGAGCGTTCCAATCGATGGAAGATAGCGTAGACGTGGTCCCAGTCAAGTTCTGCAATTGCAAATGCTAAAGGCCTATATCCTTTAACTAGAGTGTGTCCTGGATACCAATGATACCAAGCATAAAGGCTGAATTCAAAGCATCGGGTATATTGATAACATGCCACATTTACTGTTCTTAGACAGGTGAGCTGCGATTATCCGAAATCGGTTTGATCAGAAATTGTCAGTCTTTGATTAGGTGCTGCTTTGGCGACATCATGAGTATGCGTTTGAACGCGAGCTGAGGTATCAGTCACACCTAAGCTGCATCGATCTCCCGAATATCACTAACAATACTGCTCGCCATTCTTTGTTGGGTATTAAACGCTGCCCGTTTATATATTCTCTATTTCTATGTTTCACCTTGTGGTACCAGAATCCGTGGCACTTCTCTAAGCGAGGGGGCCTAAAGATATGTGTGTAAAAAAACGAGCCATATAGGATATGTCTGTCTATCGAACAAATTCAGATAAGTGCCCTTTGAGCATAAAAACATCTTTATCAATTGATTCCAGAAACAGGGTAAAAGGCAGATCGAACAATATCCCCAGGAAAATTATTTTAGAACAGACAGACGCCACATACGATCTATGTATGGAAAAGGGATAAATACGTATGTACGCGTTTATCAAATTACGCACTGAGTTGGCAGCAGATGTACCATAACCGCCTATCGCTTGGAAAGCATCTTTAAAAACTTACTCGTTTACTGTGCTAATCGCAAAGAAACTGATGGACGTCTTTCAGCAATTCTGGTGGATGAGGCTGCTGCCTACGATGGAGACATCTTTCTTCTTCCAAAATCTGTTGAAAATTAACACCAGTTCATCTTTTTAATTTAATTTGTAAAGTTAAAATTTTCAATTATATCAGGGTGGTAATGGTTAAAGGAAACGTGTAGATGATACATCACAATTGCCTTAATCATTGCGCTAAAATGTAGCTCTTAGAATTTCCTGACGCATGCCTCTATCAGTAAAATGGTTCATACCACACCCGCTGTCATCAATGGCACACATCTTCAATACGGATATCATTCTTAAGCATAGAAACACGTACTGAATATTGCTGTGTCCTTCGAGACCATTACTTGGATCTTCAAAGAGGACACACTATTTGCGTATATCGTAAATGCATGCTGTGTATCGCCTTGTCTACTGACTCAGGTTTCCCCCAACAGTATACATTAGGATGATTCCATGGAACAGAAGTACCATATCGCTGTAGCATGTGCAGGTAGTAACCACAGTTGACTGCATAGACTATCTGCGCGTGCTGTTAGTAGCGTAACGCCTGGCATTCAATAATAGAATTATGATATATTATATCGCCAAATCTCCAACATAACACCGATATAATATGAAATCAGTCGGCTTTCCATAGATAGTTAAATAAATAATTTATACTTTGTCCTATTTAGTTATGATAGCACGCAACATGCACAGTGCCCTCCATATCGATAATACTGTGGCAATTGTTGCGGGAAGGAGGGTAATTAAATATTAAATTGTCGTGAAGTGAACTGATATAGAACCACATCTCATGTTAGGGTTCCACGATTAATTTTAATGTACATTGTGTAGACACTCATCTGGAAGGAAAACGCGTGTCTATTTAAAGAATCTTGCTACTTAATGCTGTTTCTAATTTATTAATTAACAGCCATGAAATGAAGTAGATGTATTGAGGAAAGTAGTAGTGTCGGAATTAAAATGATACCACCTCCCTCAACTGGCCGCCGTTCGGAGATCCGTGGCCCCCACCACCCTCTCAATCCCTGGGGCATAGGTTGTTGAGACGGTGGCCACCACGGAGCGCCGAACGGCTGCCAGGGAGGTAGTATCATTCGGACTGTACTACTACCAGGGTCTGAACGCCCATTTAGAGACAAGCCTCCACAGTGATATACACCACTAATCGCCATCAACCACACCAGAAGGGCCGCTCTCTCTCTCTCTCTCTCTCTCGCTCTTTCTCGCTCTCTCTCTCTCTCTCTCTCTCTCGCTCTCTCTCTCTCTCTCTCGCTCTCTCTCTCTCTCTCTCCCTCTCTCTCTCTCTCTCTCTCTCTCTCTCTCTTCTGTGTAGGCTCAGACAATCACGCAGTCTCTGCCAGAGTTGCATCGGCATAAGGGCTTCCATCTATCTTGACAACGCTCACCTGGGAGGAGGCTAAAGTAATTAGCATTTGAACCATGGCAGACTGTGGCATGTTCACATGTTACGCAGAGAATCTGGTGCTGAGCAGGGGTCTCCAGCAGACAGCCACGTCCCACCCTCTCCAGCCTATAGAAGTGGCAGACAGACTCGATCTCTTTACGTGGGTGAAAGTAGTCATAAATATTTCTCCGCAAGGGTCGACCTAAGGATTGTACTGGGGGTCATCCCGAAAGTGGGCCCACTTGGCATCAAATATCATGGCAGTCTCAGCGCCCTATGCCACTGCTGTAGACGCCAGCACGAGCAGTATGATGAGAATCGTGGCTATATATGAAGAGTTAAACTGAACAGAGTGAACCCCTCGAGAAATATCTGTGACAGAGCGAGCCCTGTTACATCCGGATCGATAGTGATCGTCATCCCCTCAGGGACAGGGGCTAGCTGCTTCACTCTGCTGCCGGCTAAGAAACGTAGCTCTAGGCCTATATGAGTCATTTGCGGGCTAGTGAGTCTGACTCGCTGAAGCGGTTTAACAGCACCCTTGACTTTGGAGGCATATGAGACACCATCTACCCATAGGATTCCCTCCTGGGGGTTAACACCTTCTTCTGGTCCATCGAATGGACGACGCAGCAGGAGCTTTCCACCTGTAACTCCGATCCGGTGACCCACCCTCGTCAGGGAGACACCATCACCTATGTAGGTGAGGAGGGATAATCCCCGATTGTAGAGCTTTCGAACTGTCCCATCCTTTTTCACAACAGTGGAGAGGGGAGTAACCTCTATGTCAATGACTGCCGGAGGCCTATATACGGGCAACCATGTTTGCCAGTCACCCCCAGGTCCAGCGCGGTACCACACTTCATTCTTCTCAAATATCAACTGCAGGTTTTTTGCCAGGGTTAATAGCAGTCCATAATGGGTCATCAGCGGGGCACCACCCGAATAGAGTTTGACCAGATGAAAGCTGAGGTCGTTATTTAGGGTGGTGATGTCTGCCACCTCTGTATCCGAGAGGTCAATCAATGGCTCGAGGATGTACTTCCTCTTCAGGAAATCATACCGAAACACGATCTTGTGGCCATCCATGTTGCGACCCAGGCACTCCTTAGACACATCCTTGAGGTCAGTGAGTAGCTCCACCCAATCACCAACAATGGGCTGGAGGGAGAATGCCTTTGAGTTTGCTTCGTACTGTAGGGCGAATGACTTGCCATCGCTCTCTTCTACCTTGGCAGCATCAACTGCACACACATCTGCCAGGTCAGCAAGACCAGTTGAGTGAGCAAATATGGGTTCCATAGCACGCTATATGAGGAGTTTAAACAGGAGATATAACCATGCTGATTGTCTGACTGCTGATCTCCGGTGGTGAGAACGTAATCTCACCCTCTCTAGAGGGGAGACGAGTGGTACAGTACTGTGTAAAATGGGTCCTCTTCGTGTTGCCCCAGTGGGGCACAACATATATACACGCCGATGTGCTACATCAACCTCCAGGCAGTGCACACAGCAGCACACTGGTAGAAGTCGGCCGGGACGTGATAGAGTATCTCCAAGGTACCAACAGCAACCTATGGAAAGCTATCAGTCCTAGCCTGTTCACAACTTGAAATCACCTGTTTGACAGCCCCTCCATTAACATATATGCCAGCACGGATGGGATATCGGACGTCCATTTACACTCTTATTACTCATTGACCTGACATGATATCACACCAGGAATATCTTACCTTTGCCGAGATGATAAAGAGCCAGCTACAGGGTTGCCCTTTTCATGACCCTTGCATAAAGGCCTTAAACGAACAGAGGCTCGCAATGCAACAAGAAGGAGAGCGACTACTGCTGGTATCAACAGAACATGAGCATTGCAAGTCTACGACGATGTCACAGACGAGAATGAGCCAGATGCCATACAGTGGGAAGAGGAGATGGCGCAGAAGTGTAAGACCAAGAAAGCCATCCAGTGGCGGACCTACTATCTTGGTCATAGGGTGAAGATCGAGATGTCACGTCTCAGAAAGCTACTGGCACTGGACATAGTGCTGGATGACCTCTGTCTAAGAGACGTCTGTCTCGACACCAGTAAGCTGGCAAGGTTCGCCAGGCTCTCCAAAATGAACCCTCCTATGGCTCATGAGCAGATTCTGGAGGTGATGCAGGTTAGATCTCCAGGTATACTATGGCAAAATAAGAGTGGCGGAAGCAACCAGAACTATACCCCTCCCTGATGGCTGACGAGGGCTGTACCATCCACGGCTGGCGACTCCAGCAGATAGAGAGAGTTCAGTGCTCACCCAGACTATTGGAGGCATGGTGGTGACAACAGCGGTTTAGGGGTTATGTACGGTGACCCGAGACGTGACTACTCAGGATTTACCTATCGAACACCCTGACGAGTAGGCTGTCGGAAGACAGTGACATTCTCGTTCGATCCAGACTCCGACCCTGGAGTGCTGGTGCAAAATATGCACATCACTGGCTTGCGGCAGGACTATCCAGATGTGTGGAAGTACTTTGTCCCACACACCACCTCAGGCCTCACACCAGCAGGGATCGTTCGGATCAACCAGTCCCTGGAAGCACTGTGCTACTGCCTCCTTATGGCACAGCCCCATCTGCGGCATTCCATAGATGGTGTCAGCGGAGCAGAGGTCCAGGCCATGTTCATCAGCCTCGTTGAGGATATAATCATCCTGGCAGACCCCAGAAGTCTTATTGCTATGCTCCAGCAGGGGTTGCAGAAGGCCCATCGCAAACTTGACTTTGCTATTTCGCCCCACCTACGGTTGATTCCGAGCAACATGATCGTGAACATCAAGGACCTCCACGTCAGGGGCTATAACAACATGATAGTCGAGGGGAGTTCCCCCGGTTCCCACTTCAGCTTCAACACTGACATCAACGCACCTACGTGTAGTACGGGCCATACTGTCATTCTGACCCTGACACTGCAGCCAGTCGACACGGCAGTTTCAGGCGTTCAGACCCCGATACTGCAGCCATTCGACATGACACCACTTCCCACGGTAGCTCTATGAGTGTTGTCAGGCCTAGCTATCGTGGCGTTCGGGATCAGCCTACTCTGCCGCTAGCAAATCAGCTATAAGACTATCCTGACACTCTACAGTAGCAGTGGAGACCACGGTGAGACACTGAACCAGCTTGGCATGCCCTACAGCCCTTATACCTGCTGCCAACATGCACATTCAAGGGCTGGAGGGTACTGCAGCGCATCCTTTTTTCCAGCTTGTAGTATCGCAGAGCCTTGCTCAGCTCTGAGTCCAGTGAGGCCATGGCAGTCTGCAACTGATGGAACACATCTAACAGATACTCCCGATCCTTGTAGAAACCTTTAGCTCGCAGGAGCTGCCTGACGATACTCCCGCGCATGATAAGGTATTAGAGGAAGCAGATCTGTCCCTTGCCAAATCCTAGATAGAGCTTCACAGCTGTCAGATCCTCTGTCAGCTCAGCACCGGAGAGCTGAGCGAGCCCATCTGGTGTCTTCTTCTTGTAGTCCTTCAACTCCCTCCGGAAGACATCATAGTACTCCTCACATAGCATGAGCCCAGACATGTTTAAGATGTCTCAATAGAGAGATGAATATTCCTGAGTACCAACCCAGCCATCTGGCAGATGCAGACTGGGAAGATCTTATTAGCTCTCTCGACAGGGGATGCAGATGTTTAACCACGTTGTATACTCAGTAGTTAAACAATGACGTCAACGGTACAGATCGTGAAGCAACTGCCTGAGAGCCAGGCGAGTCTTCAGAAGGTGGAGAACCTGCTGCGAACCAAGACACAGAAGTTACTGACCAAAGCAAAGCTTCTGGCAGTCCATATCGCCAGTAATGTGGTGGCGAATGTGGCCATGGTGAAGATGACAGGGGGAAATAAAGTTCTTCCTGCGCCATTGCGGCTGTCCTTGCTACAGTGGTGAGTGGGGTGGCCTGGCACTGTCTCAGAATAACTCACCCCATCCCAAAGATCGCCCTCAGTGGTGCCTCCTACACTGTTGCCGTCAAGATCATGGGTAAACATGTTACACTAATGGTGTCTGCGGTTCTAGGGCTAGCAACGAATGCAATGGCTAGATCATCGTCGCCTACGTTTAAAACCTCTGAATAATGAGAGATGGATCACGAGACCCCTGCAGCATATGAGGCATGGCGTGCCGGAGGGCGATGTGTAGCCAATAGTCGAGCACATGGACTGAGGATTGCCAATACCCGGGAATGGTGGACAACCCACAAGGCATGCTCCTGCAGAGAGGGCCAGTCCTCTGAGCACTGCTATATATTCCCCTGGCTGACTGCGTGTCCTCCTATGCCCAACTATTTCGCTGGGGTATGACTAGTAGGTTTAAGCCGTCTGTATATAGCACTATGACTCTGTCACTGACAGACCTAGAAAGCAAAGAGCTAGGCGATCTTGCTCACTTGGGCGAGGCACGTCTCGGTTCAGAGGACACTGTTGCCCCTGTCTCCCTCCTAGACTTCGATGAGAAGGGAGACCCGTGGGAGATCGGAAGTGCCATCCCAGCCCAAGATCTCATAGGGAACACTGATACGGTAGGACAATCGGCCATTAACAAGGCCAAGACTGTATACAAGGGGATGGGCATCAAGGAGAGGGCGACGAAGCGAGGTATGCTCAGAGTCGATGAGGCTGGAGCCATCAAGGTTATGGCTGAGTCCTTTGCACAGGACCTGGTTAAGGATCTCCTGAAACCACGGAGCTCATTCCGACAGGATGGAGAGAATCTCAAGATAGGCACCCTCGGCCTGAGCCATATTACTGTCGACGGCCAAACAGGTGCCACCGCCAGCCTCCAGTTACCAGAGGTGAAGAAGTCAGGGTTATTTGGTTTGCAGTTTAAGACCACAGGATAGTCATGGCTTCCCGTGCATGTATCATACAGATACTGCATGTACTAGACACTGTGGGTGCTGACACAGACCATCTACGCTATCTTCTCAGCTGCTGCTGGGATTTCATGCTTGATGCCTCCATCGCATCCTTCGTAATCATTGGAGGTGCAGGATTTCCCGCTCTGCAGGCAGAAGAGCTAGTGCTGGAAGTACTGCAGTTTAGTCTCCCAGATATAGACGAGGCTACCGCCGACCAAGTGCTAACCATCCTCTGCATGCATGGCTGTACCATTCGACAGTAGGCCGGCCGATGCTGGCCAGGTAGTGCTGATCATTGCCCCGTCAGGACACGGGAAAAACATCTTGCTGCTGGCTCTCCTGGCCGAACATCTATACTCTCAATACATCCTTCTGGTGTCTGACTCCGCCGCTGAGGCTGTTGACAGTAATGATCAATGGTACAATGGCCCAATCACCAAGACGCAGAACCTGCAAGTACTAATGGAGAAGCTGCTGGCAGCCCGACTGACAGAACCACTTGTTCTAGTTATCGATGACCCTGCAATGGAACAGAAGACCGTCACCTACCTCAGCAACATCACCAGGCGCATCCGGCACACAACGATAACTGTCTTCATCCTCTTTCAGAAGTATATCCGCGAGACTTCACCAGACATCTGCCACAATGCCCGGTTGCTTTGCTTGAGCTCCAAGTGTGGACGTGCCCTGCTCGAGACCAAATACGACAAGGAGACCAAAGGGTTTTTTATCGCAGGTGAACAGAGGGCAGCTGAGCTGTACCACTTCATCTTCAGCAACATGGAGACAGGTGAGCTGTCACACCTCAAGCCATCTCTGGAAAAAGTGCAGACCTTCACCCACAAGTTTACTCCAGCCAGGAAACTAGCCTGCTCTACGCGACATCACTGACAGACTGTCGGCCGCAACTTGTTTTTCATTCATCAGAAGGTTGAGGAACTTCGTCCGCAGTCTATGCTACTTCGTCAGAGGCTTGAGGACCTTCGTCAGAAGCTACTTCGGCAGGTTTGGCCTGTGGCTTCTTCTTCTCCTTCTTATGATGATACATTTGCTCAAGGGTCCTAGTCTCGGATTTTGTTAATCTGGTGCATCTCACAGAAGACCCATCTTCCCCTTGAGGCCTTAGCATTTCCCTTCCTAGGGGCTTTGATGAGGAATTCCTCGTAGTCCTTTTCTTGGAATTTCACAAATGCATCCAGATCACTGACCACTTTCCAGTGCCCTTTTGCATTGAAGATGTGCTCAACAGCCTCCTTGTGGCCAACAGCCTCCCCTTCCTGAGTACCTTCTGCTACAGCGTTACTGATCGCATCCCTGCTCCAGACTGGATTCTATCCCACCACTCTCGCTCTTCCTGGCTATGGAGTCTAAATACGTCAGCCCACTTCCAGACCATTAGTAGATCTTTGGGGTCGACCCTCGCCCTTTGGAGAGCTATAATAACAGGACTGTTGGCTGGGGCCTCAGGTAGGAGTGTCTTGTCCTGGGTGCTGTCAAACTTCCGGTAGAGTATCCGAGTCAGGAGTTCTTTTGTACTACGAGCTGGCGCTCCTTCCTCTATGGCGGCCAGTATCTCCACATCAGACGGAGGTGTGATCTTCGTTCACTCATGGATAATGTTGATGTCACAAAGCAGTCCTCGGACCTTGTCACAGTGGGACTGTGCACGCCGTGGCAGTGACTGTCATGTCGACTTGACCTACTGCCTATAAACAACCTGCTGGAGAACTTTACCAAACATGGCAGCCGTTTAAAACCTCCATATTCCCAGACCTTAAACATGCTGCAGTATGTGCAACATCCAGATGGGGCCATTGAACCCATGACATCGCACCGCACCGATCCTCGGAAGGACTGTCTGACGGTCATTCAACCCAGTATACATGATGAGAACCCATTGTCCGCTGCTGGGAAGTACATTGACTTTGCAATCTCGGCACATATCCACGAGATCAAGAGCATGACACTCGAGTTCAAGCTTCAGACCACAATAGAACAGACGGTGGAGCTCCTGCAGGTTCTGAACAGGTGGGAGGTCGTGCAGAGCAACAGTACCCTGGACACCACCTATGTGAACGATGAGTACCGAGTCCTAGGTCCGCTGGCTCGTGGCCCAACCTTCTATATGAAGGGAAAGGATTACTACGCTATGGGGTGTAATGAGGGGTTCACGGAATTCAAACTACGGGCAGGTGTTCATAAGCCCATGACAGTTCCTCTCTTAACCCTCAACGAAAACACACACATGAATCCGGCTGCCATGCAGAATAGACTGTTCCTCTGGGTGCACACTGAGCAGCTCGCAGATGCGCCAATGAATGCTCCAAGAGTTCATGTCTGGCATGACGAGAATGACCAGGAGCAGAAGCAAACGGGTTCCAAACAGCGGATCATGCATGTGGATCGAGAACACCAGCAGGTCCAAGCCACAGCTAACCAACGGGTAGAGCTGACATTGCATCGTGGTACATCGGGCTGTGTCGCTGTTGCAGTACTGGTTCAGAAGGGAGGAACCATCCAGCAGGTGGATAAGCTAGACGACTTCAAGCTTGATGTTACTGGGACCAATGTTCTTGGTAAGGTACGCGAGCTGGCTGATTGCCAACTCTACAGACGGAAAACTAAGTCATATGCACTTCTGCGCCTAACCAGTGGAAGCGACGACCTCGAGTCGGCACTCGTGGGCCATCACCACCTCGGTGGCAGGGACATCCAACCTAATCAGGGCAACCAGCTCAGCCTCAACATCGGAAACCTCGACCACATCAGGTATTCAGCTTGAGCGTGCATAGAGCATGACTCCTGTCGTCACAGCTGCAGCTGCCACCACTACTATAAACTCTGCTGTCTTCTGACCTGTCGATGCTTCATAGTCGTGCGTTGGCTCAGATATCTTTGCAGCCTCATAGTACTCATCGAGACTCTCATCTGCCTCTTTGATGCTCTGGTTGGTCTGAGCTCGGAGTTGTCGTCGGCGTGCCTCCCTCTGGCGCATATGCTCGAGGGCTTTGCTGTGCTCAAACTTGTCCTTAGACAGCTTCTCCATCGCCTGGTTATGACGCTCATGCTCGACCTCTGTCACCTTCTTGTCGGCGAAGCTGAGTCCCCAGTTCGATAAGGCAAACACGCCTGCATTCAAGATTGCGGAGGCCATGCTATAGTTTAAAGCTACTATATAGCTGCCCCAGAGACAGATCGCCAGAGCGATGCATGAACCAGAGGCTCATCCAGTCGAGGATATAGATGACGAGGCCTATGAGGAGGACTATGATGAAGAGGATTATGATGCAGACGAGTACGATGTCGGTGATGAGTATGATGATGTAGAGCCTGAATCCCGCAAGCTAGTTGGGGAATTCTGTACCAATTAATACTAAGCATTCGTCAACACTTCAAACATACAAGATAGATGAACATCAAATAATAATAATAATAATAATAATAATAATAATAATAATAATAATAATAATAATAATAATAATAATCTGTTCTTCTTCGTTTCATTGCCACATCTGCCTTGGAGACAAAGTTTTGGTCATCTGAGACGAAAACGCTTTGGGATTCACAATGGTCTTAGACACGTGCCAGGCTTTCCTTTGGGACAATTATAATACGATAATTAAGGGCTAGTATGAAAAATGACTTTTACTATTACAATCGCTACTACTACTACTACTACTACTACTACTACTACTACTACTACTACTACTACTACTACTACTACTGCTGCTACTGCTACTGCTACTGCTACTGCTACTGCTACTGCTACTGCTGCTGCTCCTACTACTGCTACTACCACCACCGCCGCCGCCGCCAAACGCCGCCGCCGCCAAACGCCGCCGCCGCCAAACGCTGCCGCAGCTGTTTCTGCTGCTGCTACTACTACTACTACTACTACTACTACTACTACTACTACTACTACTACTACTACTACTGCTACTGCTACTGCTACTGCTACTGCTACTACTACGACTACTACTACTACGGAATCATATAATTATGAATATTACACACATGTAATTATTACTGTACTGCAAATACTCTACCACCACAGTCGTTATGTACACTTATATAAAGTGAACTTGAACATGTATGATTTAATAAATATTCTGTTTAATATTTTGGGGCTAATATGGCTGGACGCAGATGCTACAGCGTCCGGTCAAATTAGTTTCCCAAAATATTTTAACAGCTTACCTGTTACCTTGAAGAGACTCGCAACTGGTATAAGTCTGCCTGTCTGCCTCCCTACATGTCTGCCTGCCTGCCTTCCTGTCTGCCTGCCTGCCCGCCCGCCTGCGTGTCTCCGTGAGTGCGTGCATGCGTGCGTGTAAGTGCAATTATTGTACATATGTCTATTTGGACATACCTGGCGTGTATATAATTATATATTACTGTACATAGTGTATATATGTTTTGAGGGCCTCGGGAACATCAGACCACTGACGATGTACCCTCTTGAAATAAAGATTATTATTATTATTATTATTATTATTATTATTATTATTATTATTAGTACACAGTGTGAAAGGAATCTATCACACTTACGTAAAAGGTTCTATCGGTCCGCTGGCAGCAGTTGGGGCTCTGATCACTCTGTTCACAATAAAGGCTGGCGAGACAGTCCGCAAGATCGCCAACAATGCTCTCCATGATATGGAGAAGATTTCTGAAGCCATACCAGCCATCGCCCCAGGAGTAGGTACGTTCTTCGGAGTCGCAGGCCCTTGGCTACTGTACGTTGCCATAGAGCTCATGGCCATCTGGGCCACCGAACATTTAAGCCATACTATATAAGGATGGCATCTCTGTATTCCCTGGTCAAGTCCCTTAACTTCCGAGGGTTAATCGATAAACTACCGTTCAGTGAGGATCCAGCAGAGACTAGACGCCGGTGTATGGAGGTGTTTGAGGAGGGCTTCACTGATAGTTGAATGAATGACGGCCATCTGTTCATCTGTTTAGAGTTCGCCCAGGCCGTGCGTGACAGGACGGGAGTGGATGTCAGTGATAAGATCAGATAACGGTGCAGATACATCAATAGCATGAACCAGACAGACAAGATGCGTTAACACTGCAGATACATCAATAGCATGAACCAGACAGACAAGATCCGGTAACCCTGCAGATACATCAATAGCATGAACCAGACAGACAAGATGCGTTAGAACTGCAGATACATTAATAGCATGAACCAGACAGACAAGATGCGATAACACTGCAGATACATCAATAGTGTGAACCAGACAGACAAGATCCGATAACACTGCAGATACATCAATAGTTTGAACAAAACAGACAAGATGCGATAACACTGTAGATACATCAACAGCGTGAACCAGACAGACAAGATGCGTTAGAGCTGCAGATACATCAATAGCATGAACCAGACAGACAAGATGCCATAACACTGCAGATACATCAATAGTGTGAACCAGACAGACAAGATGCGATAACACTGCAGATACATCAATAGCATGAACCAGACAGACAAGATTCGATAACACTGCAGATACATCAATAGCATGGACCAGACAGACAAGATGCGATAACACTGCAGATACATCAATAGTGTGAACCAGACAGACAAGATGCGTTATCACTGCAGATACATCAATAGCATGAACCAGACAGACAAGATGCGATAACACTGCAGATACATCAATAGTTTGGACCAGACAGACAAGATGCGATAACACTGCAGATACATCAATAGTGTGAACCAGACAGACAAGATCCGATAGCACTGCAGATACATCAATAGCATGAACCAGACAGACAAGATGCGATAGCACTGCTGATACATCAATAGCGTGAACCAGATAGACAAGATGCGTTAACACTGCAGATACATCAATAGCATGAACCAGACAGACAAGATGGGATAACACTGCAGACACATCAATAGTTTGAACCAGACAGACAAGATGCGTTAGCACTGCAGATACATCAATAGCGTGAACCAGACAGATAAGATGCGATAGCACTGCATGTACATCAATAGCATAAACCAGACAGACAAGATGCGTTAGAACTGCAGATACATCAATAGCATGAACCAGACAGACAAGATCAGATAACGGTGCAGATATATCAATAGCGTGACCCAGACAGACAAGATCCGGTAACGCTGCAGATACATCAATGGCATGAACCAGCAGACAAGATCCGGTAACGCTGCAGATACATCAATAGCATGAACCAGACAGACAAGATGCGTTAGCACTGCAGATACATCAATAGTATGAACCAGACAGACAAGATCAGATAACGGTGCAGATATATCAATAGCGTGAACCAGACAGACAAGATGCGTTAATAACGCTGCAGATACATCAATAGCATGAACCAGACAGAAAAGATGCGTTAACGCTGCGGATACATCAATAGCATGAACCAGACAGACAAGATGCGTTAGCACTGCAGATACATCAATAGCATGAAGCAGACAGACAAGATGCGTTAGAACTGCAGATACATCAATAGCATGAACCAGACAGACAAGATGCGTTAGCACTGCAGATACATCAATAGCGTGAACCAGACAGACAAGATGCGTTAGCACTGCAGTTACATCAATAACGTGAACCAGACAGACAAGATCCGATAACACTGCAGATACATCAATAACGTGAACCAGACTGACAAGACCCGGTAACACTGCAGATACATCAATAGCATGAACCAGACAGACAAGATGCGATAACACTGCAGATACATCAATAGCATGAACCAGACAGACAAGATGCGATAACGCTTCGATCTGATGTCCATTCTGACCTTAGTGTAGACGAAAACTACCCATTGGCTCCCTACAGCAAAAACATACAGCAACGGCCTTTTCAAAATGTAGTGATACAATCTGTCACTCAACTATATGACGCTTTTCCCAATTACGGCGCATGTAGACTGGCGGTACAATATGTGAATTAGTGATGTGTCTAGCTCCGCTATGAACACTGAAACGTCCGTCAAGTCTACGAACTGTATGTCATTGATGGATTTACAATTTAATAAACATTCGGTTGAATATTCTGGGAAGTAATTGATTGCGAGCTGTTGCTTCCCTACGTAGCAACAGCACCCAATCAAATTAGTTTTAAAATATTGAACAGCTTGGCTGTATTGTTAGCTTGAAATTGGTACTATGGGAACCCAGACTTCAATGTATAAAAATCGATACCAAAACTCGCAAAATGTTTGCGGATATTAGTTATAAATGGGCGAGGCATAGCTCGAAATGGATCCCTTCATTGACACCAGCCATCATGCGAAATAACATGTTTAATGTAAACTGGCAATAACTAATGCAACAAGACAGCTCACATACTTTCTGGTATATCTATGGCCAATCGCTGAATAGCTCATATGTACAACACATGTTTGAACTGGGCTTGAGGGCTTGAAATGTGCGCAATCTGAGGGGAATTTGTCATACAATGTACGTGATAGTAAATGAGGCATAGATATATAGCTGGATCAATGTGCATAGCAATACTGGGGTGACGTATGACTCAATGATGGCTGCATAAAACTTAATACACCATTTGATATTTTTATATATCTGTTTTATAGAATGGAGGATTTCTTGTTTAGTTCGGACGGAAGGAATCCAGTTTTAGCTATGCCCGCTCATCTCTTGCTAAGCTCCACCCACGCTCTGTCCGTGTTGGAATCAATCGATCTCTGCACTCATCTGAATCCCAATTTCCAGAAAACTATACAGGTAACTATATGGCAGCAACAGCGCCCAGTCAAATTAGTTTCAAAATATTTATCATGTTTATCAAATAGGAAATACATAGAATTCGGACAAAAATCCATAGTCCGTCATCAACTAAGCGTCCTTGACTAACTTAGTTAAGTCATTCATGACGTAATTTATTATGACGTCAGCCTACACGTCGCGTACTTGATTATGACGTCATGTGGTTGATGGATAAACTGGAATTCTCCATGCCTTAAAGTTGACCAATGGTATTTCGTCGAGTATGACGTCAGGCAGTCGTGGTCTTTGATCAATACTGCACAGAACAATGTAGCCTATGCTTAGTCGCAGTATGGGAGCTGCGGTGAATAACCACACACTTCAAAGGTTCAATATTTTGTTGATTACAGTGTATGCGTTCAATATATGATCAAACGATTTTAAACATAGACCAAAAGGCTTATTGCGATTACTGCGCCCCTGCAACCATGGTTACCATTATTCTGGAACTACTGGGCCATTGATTCAGCGTGATGACTTAATGGTGATGCCCGTACACCAACAAGTTAAAGTATGTGCATTTGGTCGTTCAAGAGAATGGTCTGTTATCGTCCTGACAATCAAATAACAACAACCACCAGTACTTGAACTGTCTTGCCATGAATAGCATATCTATGAGGCCGTCTTTGAGAACGAAACGGCATTTACGGGATGAAGACACACGCATACATTAGAAGCAGGAGTGGTGGACTTAAGCCCATCTAGGTAAATTGGATAGCAGTCTAGAGCAGAGAGATTTGCATCTAGGTTTCCGTATACACACATAGCACCTATATATCTGTATATAGTATCAATATCATACACCAATCATCGCCATTGTACAAACATAGGAGACGTGTTCAAGTAATTTTGTGACAAGCTTGGAAGATTACATGCACGAGCAGGCGTAGGTGTGAGCAAACGAGAGCATGAGCAACTGTGAGCATGAGCAACCGTGAGCAGGAGCAAATCTGAGCTTGGGCAACCATGAACAAGCTGGAAAAAGCGTCAGCAAACATGAGTAAGATTGAACAAGGGTAAGCAAGTATAAACAAGCATGAGCACGCGTGAGTAAGCGTGAGTAAGCGTGAACAAGCGTGAGCCAGCGTGAACAAGCGTTAGCAAGCATGAGTAAGCGTGAGCAAGCGTGGGTAAGCGTGAATAAGCGTGAGTAAGCGTGAGCAAGCATGTGAGCGTGAACAAGCGTGAGCAAGCGTGAGCAAGCGTGAGCAAGCGTGAGCAAGCGTGAGCAAGCGTGAGCAAGCGTGAGAAAACGTGAGCAAGCGTGAGAAGGCTTGAGTAACCGTGAACAAGCGTGAGTAAGCGTGAATAAACGTGAACAAGTGCGTGCAAGCGTGAGCAAGCGTGAGTAAGCGTGAACAAGCGTGAGCCAACGTAAACACGCATGAGCAAGCGTGAGCAAGCGTGAGCAAGCGTGAGCAAGCGTGAGCAAGCGTGAGCAAGCGTGAGCAAGCGTGAGCAAGCGTGAGCAAGCGTGAGCTAGCTGAACAAGCGTGAGCAAGCATGAGTAAGCGTGAGCATGCGTGAATAGGCGTGAGTAAGCGTGTGAGCGTGAGCAAGCGTGGGGAAGCATGAGCAAGGGTGAGCACGCTTGAGTAACTGTGAACAAGCGTGAGTAAGTGTGAATAAGCGTGAACAAGCGCGTGCAAGCGTGAGCAAGTATTAGTAAGGGTGAGCAAGCGTGAACAATCGTGAGTAAGCGTGAGCAAGCGTGACCAAGCGCGAGTAACCGCCAGTAACCGCGAGTAGGCGCGAGTAAGCGCGAGCAAGCGCGAGCACACGCGAGAAAGCACGAGAAAGCGCTAGCGAACGCGAGCAATAGTGAGCGAGAGTGATTGAGAGTGAGCGAGAGTGATTGAGAGTGAGCGAGAGTGAGCGAGCGTGAGCGAGAGTGAGCGAGCGTGAGCGATAGTGAGCGAGCGTGAGCGAGCGTGAGCGAGCGCGGAGCGTGTGTAAGCGTGAGCAAGCGTGAGCAAGCACGCTCGCTAGCAAGCGCGAGCAAGTGCGAGCAAGCGTGTGCATGCGTGGGCAAGAGGAAGTGTGTGCGTAAGCAACCATGAGCATGCGTAATCGTGAGTGTGCATTCGATCACATAACATTACGAACATAAACAGTTAATCCTAAATTATTTCACACATGCCTCTGTTCTGTTCTGCGCACAAATGTGGATCTCCCGGAAGACATGGTAAATAGTGAGACCATGATCACGCCAATCAATCCTCGCATATGAGGACACTTGGAATCATATACGCCGCAAAGAGCCTGTAAATCTTGCATTTGTCTCATCTGAACCACCCCCACACACACACACCCCCCACCCCACCCCCTGTTATGAATAATAATAATAACTGCATGCCTGGAAATCGTTAAAATGTACACATGTGTCTTAAAAATTATAAATATTTAACCAGAAATTCGCATCGGCCCAATTTTTTTTGGAACAAATTTGTAGCGGGAGGCAATGTCGAGATTGAGGGTTGAGATCGCACCTTTTGGGAATTGACGCTATCTACCCTGAATAATTCTCGGAAATGTCGACTCTCAAATATAAATATCGACCGCGTATACGTCGGTGAATGAACGCGTGTTTATTTCCAACGATGAGACTAGTAGCTAGTGTTGCCTTGAAATTGTAGCACGGATCGGTCTCTGTCACGATCTTGAATAAAGCCTATTGTGTGTGTGTGTTGTAATATTTGAGGCGTTTATATGCTAGTTCCCAATGCTAGGGTCTAGACTCACGCCTGGCCTTTATGGTTTCTGTTGAATTCTTGTGAATTCTTGTGACGTCGGTTTGTGCATTAGCTTGTGTCTCTCTCTGTGTGTGTGTGTGTGTGTTGATCATTGTCTCTCGATTTTGTCTCATGTTGCTGTTCTTTTCCATGGCTTTTTTTGTTGCTCCTCATGCTTGGGCGTGTGTAATGGGGATGGCCTAACCTGGACCTAACAGGGGTGGGTAAGGGATGGGGTAGGTGTTGGGTCGGGGGAGGTGCGTACGGTCTTATGACCTGATGCACCCAAGGGGGGGGGGGGGGGGGGGGGGGCTTTAGGTCAGAGACCTCCCGGCCCCTTTGGTGGGAGTGGGGAGGTTGGGGTGTGGGGTCTTTTGGGTCCTGGGACCCATTTGGTCTTCTGGCCATCATCTGAGCAGGCACCAGCGCGCACTTGTTTGATTTTGATTGGTTAGGTAGCCCGTATGGTGACTGTGTCCGTCCGAGGACGAACTCGGTCAGTCATCCGGGTTACATCCCTCCATAGTCCCCTCGAAAATTCCGAAAGATTCTAATTCTAGCAATTTGGTTTTTGGTTTTGTAATCCGTATGTTGCGTGGTTCCATCCGAGGAGGGATCCATTCAGCATCCGGTTTACTTTGACTATGCCGAAATTTCTTGCCTACCTAACCCTAGCTCACGTTCACACAGTGATGGGCACTGTGTGACGGGACCTCAGTTTAAAGTCCCATCCGAGAAGACTGAGAAAATAAAGCCTATGAAAGAGGTTTTCATTAAAACGGCGAAGTCCGTAAGAACGCCTAGCACGCCCGCGCGTCAGAGCTTCCCCAGCAACACGTGTCAGGATTGAGAGAGAGCGTGTGCTTATAGTGTACCAAGTTGATACTTGTGATTTTCTCAAATCGCACTATTCTCGTCGTTCTTGGTACCAATCAGAACTAGAATGAAACCAGAATTACAAAACTGTTTACATTATTAAAATCGAACCAGCAATGGCCGAGTTATCATTAAAAACCCTTTTAAATTATCATCAAAATATTGCTTTGACGTGATAAGCGCTGTTCACGTGATAGTCACGTCACCACTTCTAGCTGCACGCTGTTTGGCTACTGCTCGCCGACTGATTGGCTGGTGCGCCCTGCCTCTGACGTCACGAGTAGTATAAAAGGGACGAAAAAATGAGAATCGAGAGCATCATCGGCGTGGAAGCCGACCATGTCAACACGATTGCTGGACCAGCACAGTGCTAGCCGAGGGAGACCTGCTAACTGACTGCGGTACCTACATCACGGCAGTGCCATTCGGGTTTGAGATCTCCTGCACCAGTGAGCAGTCTTAAAGCCATCCGTGATACAGAATTTTGGAAGCTCCCGGACGGCCATCCGGGGAGGGGTGGGGGGGGAGGCAGGTGGGGGAGGGGGGCGGCGGCAATAAACTAGTATAAGAACTCCCTTTCCAGAACTTTCTTAGAGGAGTTTCATGTGGATGGGCCTTGCGGGCCCGATGTGATTCTACGGGATGTAGAGCTGGTGGTGATTCTTGGTGGATAACTCGCCGGATCTTCCGACCACGCTGAAAAGTGGGATCAAACCTCCGTGCAGCATGTCGCGTGTGTTAATTAACCTTTAGACCACAGTCTGGTGGGACTCTGCTCGGTGCGTCGCAAGAGATATGCGACGTATCCCGCACCGTGTACCCAGTTATTGTACATGCATATTTAATTACAAATATAGCCCTCATTGTTAATGGGCAACTTTCAAACAACCGTCGCCGGACGGAAACTTTACAACTGTTTAAACTATGTATCAGTTATTCTGACTATCCAGTGGACATCTTCCTAACCGTTCTTCTTCACCGTCATGAGAGTGAGCCACATCAGCAATCTGCCTGCGGAAATCTTCTCTGCATTCAAGATCGTGCTGTCTCGCGCTACTCAACTGTAGCGTATAAATTTCCGTGATTTATGAACTCTTACTGTACCGATGACCAATAGGTACTCAAGTAACTATACTATTGTAACATTTATTATTTCCGTAATAGGCACTGATGACTAATAGGTGCCGTCCCGGTCCTAAGACAACATTTTTATACTTTCTGTTTCATACTGTACATATTATCTTTATTTCCGTGTGCTTACAACTAACAGCACCGTTAGGTCCTATGACCTGTGATATATCGTTAGCACTGTATTAGTTAGTTGTGTATATGGCAAGTAGCCATCCTAGTTACTATGTTTTGTTTCTATGTAAAAACTCTATGACGCAGTACGCTAGATAATACTATATTGCAACATTATATCCGCATCACTATTTTCCCGTAGCGTCAATTTTACACTGAAGTCGCTGATCATGCTCCAATTGCTCTAGCCTGACATGTTACCAACTAAACCTGGCTATTCTAGCTCGATATGATAGGTTTAAAGTAGTTAGGGACAATCTCTCCATAAGAAACGCATAGTGTTTGCCTCTTTTCCGGCTGTAGTGGATATGTAACACCACGCACCGGCTAGGTTGTGTAAAATTGGCCAATTGCCTTATGGCCTCTTAGTAATATTGAGTTATTGTCTCTTTCTACGCTCCTCCAAGCTGTAAGGCTTAATAATTGTCTGGACTCCCTATCGACATGTTAGCAGGATCTGACTCTGGGAAACTATGGGGGTTCCGAGCGGTGGTAAGTAAGCGTCGATTTACAATCACTCCCCCTGTATCTTCAGATACCAGTTAGTTTAGATTACCCGCGCCAATGTAGGAAGCACTGCAAAAAGAAAATTATATTATATATTGTAACACCGGCCTGCGGTGCATCTCTGGGCATTCTGGAACTTAACCCTAATGACAGGTAATGTTAATTCCGTAACACACAGGTGACGGACGAGACGAAGATCACCATCCAACTCTTTGTAGTGTCCAGGTGAGGTCTTAGAACTCACCACGCCCTTACGGGAAGGTCACTAGCGATGGATATCTGTCTCTTACTCCCCACCGTAAATGATATTGTTCTTTCTAAAATTGCTTTTGTGAACTGTAACTTGTCCTGCTGATGTTATATGTGGTTACGGGACGGTGGGGCGACCTTCGGGAAGCTGGGCATCCTCGCCAGTCGGATGTATGTGTCTGAAAATAGGTAGGAATTACTGCCACTTGCGGCCAAAGCTTGGATTCGTATCTAATAACTAAATGGTAGGGTAGAATGTGGCAGAAGGCCCGCATAAATAAAGCAGCATCTACCAATGCAGTGTCTTTGGACCTACATAAGACGGTGAACTGTGAATTCTTCGGAAATCATTCGTCCCGCCTTCACGTAAACCAGTGTGCTTCACATTAATTATGGCTTCACTAGGATTGACCAGCACTTAGCTTTATGTTTGAACAAAAGAGTGGCCCTTTGTGCCAGCTCTTTTCCTCCGCTTCGGCGTTGAAGGCAATTTCCTGTGATGGAGGCCCGCGCGAGGCACTTTCCTCTCGCAACAACAACGTTTTGTGTGTGTTAGGGGTATAATTAGTTTATATTAAACTACCAAGTGGCCTGGTTGCGATGCTCCCTTGCGGGGATACCTCTGCGGATTTAGGGATCTGTGTGGTACCGTCGCCGAGACCACGTAGAAAGAACACAAAGTAGCTCTATGTACTATATTATTTTGCTCATTACTGTCAAACGAGTAGCATTGTTTGTATAGTTATTAATTGTGACTGTTTAATTATACCATCATGTCCAGACTTATAAGTTAGTAATTGACCGTTATACCGGTGACACCAACAGTTGGGACGAGACAGTGAGGTTCAGTCTCGGCGGCAATGATCGCACGGCCCCACTGGAACGTGAACGTTCCACCGGCTCTAGAGGCCGGTCTTTGTACCTTCCGGAGAGACGTGATATGGGATCCGCAACCCAGAGAACCGCAGCTAACCAGCCCTCCCGCGCTTCCTGTGCATGCGGTGGTGGGGGAGTGGAGCGACATGGCGGATCAGCGCGTACCCCGCGAGCTACAAAACACAATTTCACAAACATGCTTTCGCAATTAACGACAATTAGAGGGAAAACGGAACTGAGTATTTCAAGATCGTGACAGAGACCGATTGAGCACATTATGTGTCGCATTGCTTTACAGAGAAGTATCACATTGATACACTACTTGTCACAGACATAATGGCCACTCTACCAAGTCCAAGGTCTCTTCTGTGCATTCTTTATCTATCAGAGAAAACAATCTAAACATCTAACTTGTTGATGGCAATGGACAAGAAGAACATCCCCACACACCGTGGGCAAGATCATCAAATGAATTAGTCACTCCAACTACATGTATACCTATGACAGCACGCTACCAATTGATTTTTTTACACCTCCTCCCAAACGTATCTATCGTCAAAGATACATTATTAATATAACTGGCATAGTGTGATATCTTTGCTTTAAAATGTAGGCTAACGATAAGATATCATACAAAACGCTGGAATGGCAAAATATACACGAATGCGGCGTAGTGTTAGCTCACGTCACAATCACGATGGCATTAGCTCCGTCACGAAAATCAAAAGTGTGTCACCAAATTAGACAAGTTACATGTGGACTTTGCAATTTAATAAACAGTGCATTGCATATTTTGAAAATATGTTGGCCGAGAGCTTTTTACTGCCTCGGGCAGGAACATCACCCTAATCAAATTCATTTCAAAATATCCAACAGCCTAACTCTATAGTTACCTTTAAATTCAGATTCAATGAATTCATCTTTTCAAATCAATGGACCTTTCCATTTTTAGTTATTGCCCCGCCTATATCTAACTATGCTCCACCCACACCTCGCCGTGTAAACTATAAATTTCCTGAAAACTATACAGGGAAGCTGTTGAATATTTTGTAACTAATTTGACTGGGTGCTGTTGCTGCCTATGGCAGCAACAGCGCCCAGTCAAATTAGTTTCAAAATATTCAACAGAATATTTATTAAATAGTAGACATACAATTTGTACAACAACGCATAGACCGTCTTCAAATATGCGTTCGTGACGTACTTATCGACGCTATTCATGACGTCATTCATTGTAATATCATTCTACACGTCGCGTAGTTGATTATGACGTCATAGGATGGATTGATAATGTGGAAAAGTATATTCCAACACACGCACAAAGTAGATGGCGCTTAGCTAGAAATGGGCAGAGATAACTAGAAATAGAGGCCTCTATTGTCCTGCTTGGCACACATGTTAATGTAGGTGCAGTCTTATTGCACTGTTGACTATGGACTCTACCATTCAACCTAAGATATTCCTGTTTTGACCCGTATGTGGCCTAGCTATCCTCACCCCAGCCACGTGCGTGTGTGTGTGTGTGTGTGTGGGTGTGCGTGTGCGTGTGTGCGTGTGTGCGTGTGCGCGTGCGCGCGCTTGTGCACGCGTGTGGGGGTGGGTGGGAGTGCGTACATGTGTGTGTGTGCGTGCGTAAGTGGCTGGGGTGAGGTTATCTAGGCCACATATAGGTCAACATAGGAAAATGTTACGTCGAATTAAATAACTCGTTCACCATAGAAATATCGATTGATGGAAAGTGGTGCATGACGTGCTTAGCGGCAATCATACTATATAGTATATATTAATCTTAAGCATTTTCTTAGTGAGACTCTGATCCTGTCTCCTCAAATCGACAGTTTACTTCTTTTAAGTAACCACGAAGTAGCTCACAATTTACATCAGCGCAGACCAGACTGGCTGGACAGATTACTAGGAATTATTCCGTGTGTGGCAGCTTTACAAGAGTTAAACCAGCATAATCACAGGCATACTGGCACTCGTGCCATGGCCAGACACTTATCGGGCATGCCGGTAGCCGTGCCATGGCCAAGCCCTTATCGGGCATACTGGTAGTTATGCCATGGCCAAGCCCTTATCGCTGAATTATCATGCTACTTGCTAAGCCTCTCGTCAGTTGCAGACACAATTTGTTCGTAAAGCAACACTTGCTTAAGAGGAATCTTGCATTAATCCGCTGATCACATATATAAACGGCAGATTTCACTATTACCGTTTCATAAATTGATTCAAATTTCCCATACATACGTTATGCAAACGATCAATTATTTCAGTCATCTATGAAACTTACTAGCTCAGTAGTCTAGTAGTATTCCAGTCATAATAGCTTAGTTTGATTGTTCGCTATACGATCTATGAACACCATCGTGAGAAAATTGGAATCGCATTTAGCATGGCATGTTATTTATGTCACGGTAGCATGGTCGCCCTCTGCTACTCACAAATTATTTATAATCCACTCCACCAACGATCATTTATTGCCATCTTTCTATTCTTCGTTCTCCTCGCATCACGTGCGATGTGTCATTGAATTCAGTATCATGCTGGTGTATAACACAATACATTACACGGCTACATGCGGATGAATAAAGCCATATTCATCGAAATAAAACGAACCGACAGAGACTTTAACTTCGCCGCCATCAAAGAATACATATTAATACTCAACCAATCAAAAATCAATTCAACGCCATTTTATATTTTACGACAGTGCGTAGTTTTGATTCTGCATTTACCGCGTGGGAATGCTTGACATTAGCATAATTTAACCCGCTCACGACGAAGCTGGCCAAACTCGGCCTCTACGGTTGTCTTGAGGAATGTTCATGTGCAGACTAAGAGAAGACGTTTTGAGAATTTACCACTGGAACGACTGATTCAAAAACCGAGCCACGCATTCCAGTGCTAAATTGTCAACTATAGGCTTCCCTTGCCCTGCGCATTGACAGTCAATAAGCAAGTTTATTATATATTATTGACAAAATTTAGTCATTAAATGGTTAATAATCATGGGCACATATGACAACAAATTTTTTTTCTGTGAGTGGCGGGTGAAGTTTGCAAACACGTGTTATATAACACCATCATTGTGTGATGCCTATTGTACTGACTTGGGCAAATGACTGCCATTACTTAGTGTCCAAAACCCACATTCAGGTTTTTGTGGATACTCATCACAACGAGTAGGGCATGTATAACCAGCGTTTGCATCTTCTAGTAGCTGTCCAGTGGACATCTATCAGATGCTCAACCAACACAGCGCCCTTACTATACCCTATTTTATCATGGAAATAGGAAGATGAATGTATACTATGCATCTAACAAATGGAACTCACAACACAACAGCGCCCGCCTCTATCTAATTCACCTTTCCAGAGTATCCATCCATCATCTGACCTCGTATGACGTCATAATCAGCTCAGCGCGTGTATGATGACGTCACAATCATTACGTCACAAAGGGTTCCATATAGACCGTCATCAAATCTCAAATAGTCCGACACGTTGTATGAATTGTATGTCTTCGTAAATCTTTGCTATTTAATAAACATGCTGTTGAATATTTTGAAACTAATTTGACTGGGCCCTGGTGCTGCCTCAGGCAGCAACAGCAGCCAGTCAAATTGGTTTCAAAATATTCAACAGCTTACTTGAGTAGTTTTTTTTAATAGTCAGAGATCAGAGATCGATCGATCCCAACACGAGTGACGTATGGGTGGAGCTTAGCCAGAGATGGGCGAGGCATAGCTAAAACTGGAAGGTCCATTGACCACGCATGGTCAACTGTCCACGTGACCAATAGAGTAAAGAACAATGGGAAGATGATATGAAGTTTGTACAACATATTGTTTAAATAAATTAATGTAGTAAGGCGCTAACATTGAAACGTTCAAGCTACTATAGTTATTGGCAAACACGTTTATCGGAACGTTTATTCTTGAGCGTTAATTAGATTCAGATTGCAATGACCCAAACATGAGGATATTGCAAATACGAAATGTAAACAAACAATAAATGCAAACTATCATAAATATAAAACGATAGTATGGCATGAGAATAACAAATTATACACATCTATACATATGGGGCGTTAGGGGTCCGCGCAAATATGATGGCGACAGTGTCTTTCATTTTTGAGTGGAGAGAGGGGCCGTATTACAGATTAGAGATGGTAGGCCCTACCTTTTGTAGACTAACTTTATTTATTTTGATAAATTTTCGCACATAAATGTGCTTCACCAGGCCATGATGAAGCACACAAACAGGTCATGATGAAGCACATTAACAGGCCATGACGAAGCACATAAACATGCCATGACGAAGCACATAAACAGGCCGTGACGAAGCACATAAACAGGTCATGATGAAGCATATAAACAGGTCATGATGAAGCACATAAACAGGTCATGATGAAGCACATAAACAGGTCATGATGAAGCACATAAACAGGCCATGATGAAGCATATAAACAGGCCATGAGGAAGCACATAAACAGGCCAAGATGAAGCACATAAACAGGCCATGACGAAGCACATAAATAGGCCATGATGAAGCACATAAACAGGCCATGATGAAGCACATAAACAGGTCATGATGAAGCACATAAACAGGCCATGACGAAGCATATAAACAGGTCGCGATGAAGCACATAAACAGGCCATGATGAAGCACATAAACAGATCATGATGAAGCACATTAACAGGCCATGACGAAGCACATAAACATGCCATGACGAAGCACATAAGCAGGCCGTGACGAAGCACATAAACAGGTCATGATGAGGCACATAAACAGGTCATGATGAAGCACATAAACAGGCCATGATGAAGCACATAAACAGGTCATGATGAAGCACAAAAACAGGGCATGATGAAGCACATAAACAGGCCATGATGAAGCACATTAACAGGCCATGGCGAAGCACATAGACAGGCCACGATGAAGCACATAAACAGACCATGATGAAGCACATAAACAGGCCATAACGAAGCACATAAGCAGGCCATGACGAAGCACATAAACAGGCCATGACGAAGCACATAAACAGGCCATGATGAAGCACATAAATAGGCCATGATGAAGCACATAAACAGGTCATGATGAAGCACATAAACAGGTCATGATGAAGCATATAAACAGGTCATGATGAAGCACGTAAACAGGCCATGATGAAGCACATAAACAGGTCATGATGAAGCATATAAACAGACCATGATGAAGCACATAAACAGGTCATGATGAAGCACATAAACAGGCCATGATGAAGCACATAAACAGGCCATGATGAAGCACATAAACAGGTCATGATGAAGCACATAAACAGGTCATGATGAAGACATAAACAGGTCATGATGAAGCACATAAACAGGTCATGATGAAGCACATAAACAGGTCATGATGAAGCATATAAACAGACCATGATGAAGCACATAAACAGGCCATAACGAAGCACATAAACAGGCCATAACGAAGCACATAAGCAGGCCATGACGAAGCACATAAACAGGCCATAACGAAGCACATAAGCAGGCCATGACGAAGCATATAAACAGGTCATGATGAAGCACATAAACAGGCCATGATGAAGCACATAAACAGGTCATGATGAAGCATATAAACAGGCCATGATGAAGCACATAAACAGGCCATAAGCAGGCCATGAAAAAGCACGTTCATGTGCGAAGGTTTCTCAAAATAAATAAGTTAGTCTACACAAGGTACCACCTCTAATCTGTTTTTATCCTTTCGTTTTCGCAAAAGCACAACTTATACGTGTAACACATGTGTCGCCAGCTCGCAGAATCACAACACATGTACATGTGATTACGCAAGCAGTAATTTTCTGCACGTTGGTTTAATGAAAAACATGTATTTCTACTATTACATTTTAGATCCATGATAAAATTGCACATAACTCGTAGGGAAATGATACAAACCAAACCAATTTTCACGTCACACGACATCTTCCAATCGCTGTCCTGAGTAGTGTAGTAGATATGTTGCCATAGCAATAATTTAGCATCAAAATGGCATGGGTGCCTATGTTGTTTTCAGATCTAGATTGATTTTTCTTTACCCACAATGTCGATTCAAACTGATCCAAGTTACCACATATGAAAAAAATTTAAATATTCTTTTTTGGTTTTCATTTTCAATAACACTGAAAGTGAAACTGAAAGATTTTGATATTTTTAAGAATTTTGGCTGAAATATGCTGCTACCCGTTTATCACGAAAAATAGAATTTGACCCGAACTGGATTTACAACTATAAATTAAGTTATGTGTTTGTATGAGACCCGTTTATTACTTGCTGGCAGACTATCCTTTGCTCAAATTATAAAGATTGACGTCAATACGCCAGCTCACTTGTGTTGAAATTAAGAGATTACGTCACCCTCGAAAACACACGACACGGTATTCAGATTACATCTGTAGACGAGGTAGTGGATATTTACAAGCAGTATAGTTATTTTATGGTTTATTTTCATTTTAATGCATGTTTTATTTCAGGGAATGTTTGCTAGTTACAGACTTGACAGCATTTTTTGGATAAAATTCCTACTCTTATACAAAACTGCGAAAATGTGCTTACACCCTCGAAAACTCCTTATCTCATGATACAATGCACACCCTAGTCAAGGGTGAAAGCTTATGGAATGAGTTTTTGACGTCACAATTTGGTGGAAAGAATTGAACGCTGTCTCCACCTACTATACCGTCCCATGAATCATTAACGCGAATAGAGACGTGACCATATATCACAATATATCACAATAGACTAGGTGTTGCGGAATCATTTATTAAACATTGGTCCATTAGTATCACCGGATGCCAGGCCGGGTTATATCTCTAGAGAACAACACTTCATAACATTTATTGCTATGGAAAAGCTCTTGTTATTTCATTACCAGCTTTCACAATATATATTGCCAGTGACCGTCAACATACTCGTTCACAATGCCAGCATTATCTGCTCTTGAAACATGGAGAAACTGATCGCGCCAAGATTCGCTAGACACGTAGCATTCGTGGCTGATTCGACCATGGAACTGCCCCTACCGATTTGATGGCATGTTGTGTCGAGGAAGCGACCCAATAAAAAGAATTTGGCGCAACTCATACACCAATTTGTTATCTGCGCGTTCATTTGTAAATCACGTACGCCCATTGGCATATGGGTCATGTGCCGTTTACGAATGTGCGCGACGAGAACAAATTGGCATATGGGTTTTCACCGCTTATGCAATCTTGTGCGCCAATAACAAATTGGCATATGGGTCTATGCAGTTAACAAACGGGCCAAATTGATTATTGGTGCGCTGCATCGATATGGCAAATAACGGTTTGGACAGCGCCACTTGTGAGAAAACCCAACACTACACGCATATCTTGCGATATCAGCCTTGCATCATAAACCGGTCAATGAATTATAAAGTAGGTAACGAAACATTGGCAAATCTCACCTTATGAAAGATAAGGGTTGGTAAATGTATGCTTATAGCATAGTTTATCTTGCAGCGCATCGATCTTGCCTTAGATGTGACCGACTTTGTACAACCTCTCTGAATAACAGTTTTTGATAACACAATGCAATTGGGTTGTCATTGTACCCACGTGCGTATTTACATGATACATGGTAACGCTTGTATTATGTATTCCTAGCAGACCCCGTCTTAATACAAACATCGATATGTAAATCTGGAACTGGAGAACTCCGAATTAGTTACTTGATAACATGTTTAAATACATTAAATGAGAGTCGACTGCTGGTAACTGTATTGTTTAATATGGATTGCCGCGGAAGATTTGATGATATAATACGAAGAAGAAAGATAGCTATTTATCAGAACATAATAAGTCATAATGGAGGAATCCAGTTTTAGCTATGCCCCGCCCATCTCTAGCTAAACTCCACCCACACTTCGCCCCTATTGGGATCGATCGATCCCTGAACTCCGTTACTATTAATTTCCAGAAAACTGTACAAGTAAGCTGGTGAATTTTTTGAAACTAATTTGACTGCGTACTGTTGCTGCCATAGGCAGCAACAGCGCCAAGTCAAATAATCTCAAAATATTCAACAGAATGTTTAGTAACTAGTAAATGCATAGTCTGACGGCATAGCCACGTACCTCGCACAATTCGATACCTAGTTTTATTTTC
The DNA here is from genome assembly GCA_034401795.1 of Chaetoderma sp. LZ-2023a. NCBI lineage: Eukaryota > Metazoa > Mollusca > Caudofoveata > Chaetodermatida > Chaetodermatidae > Chaetoderma > Chaetoderma sp. LZ-2023a. The sequence goes on along the minus strand of CM067370.1, from coordinate 4,408,653 downwards.
ACTGGATTTTGTACCTTTGAGGGGTCCTAATTACAGATCTGAATGATTCCATGGGGAAATAGAGAAATTCAAGATGGCGTCCCAGACCTGCTAGGAAGATAATTCTGGTGTCTATGACCATGTTTTTGCGGTCAAGAAATCATTATTTTATACTATCCAAAAGATGTGGCTACACAGTCAGCCATTTTCAAGATGGCTGCCATAATGGTTCCTGAGAAACTGAAATTATGCAATGTCTTGGTTTCCAGATGATATAGATTACGAAATCTCCGTAAAAAAACCCTATGTATTTCGAAAATGTTTTTGGGGGGATTTGTAGAAACTATATATTTTCCGAAACAATTTGGTGTACCAATTCCAAGAAATCACAAATATGTTTATGGCGACCATCTTGGAATTCAAAATGGCCGCCATGAAAAACACTTAAACCCGAATATCTTAGTTTACGCTTGATGTAGAATGGTGATTTCTTTTGGTAAATTTAGAGTATTATGAATAGTTATGTATTCCCGTAACCGAGATGTGTTAGTACTAGTTGTTCATTCGCGCTTTAGCACCTTTTCCTGCTAGAAATAGGGGAAATAGTTCACCAGATGGATACGGTTGTGTAAATATGAAGAGAAACTTTATAATAAACTAAATAACTAAATGTTATGTCATCTCATATGCGCATCTTTATTGACTAAAGTGTAATGTATGAAACTGATTACACCACCTCCACCTCGCCCACATCCATAAATTCTGGGCGTTCCATCTATTGTAACAATTTTACAATAATGCATGGCCCGGGGTAATTTTCAAAATTGTTACCACGAGTAAATATAAAACATATTTTCGCAAAAGCACAACTTATAAGTGTAACACATGTTTAAATTGTCGCCAGCTCGCAGAATCACAACACATGTACATGTGATTACGCAAGCAGTAAGCCAGCAACATTTTCAACCCTAAATTCAATCCATCAGCGTAAATAAATAAAATTCTTTTGATCTCTGACTTGTAAAGCATTATTATTATATTTATTATTATTATTATTATTATTATTATTATTATTATTATTATTATTATTATTATTATTATTATTATTATACAGAATAAGGTAACTGTAGACTATAGCAAAATGACGGAATGCTATTTCAACTGTGAAGTTAAGGATAAGGATCTCATTTCTGCTGGGCCTGAACGCATACATAAGATCATAGACTCGAGTAAACTCAGAGGTGATGACCTACATATGGACCTTCAAATGCAATTAAATGGAAACCCGCTCTGACTATCAGCTGCTACCGGAATTGCGTTTCATCGTATACGTCATTTTATCACGTCAATCGTTATTTGAAAAGGCATGCCTCTACTTCACCTCAATCAAGTGAAACACTGCCAGCAAAGCGAACTCGTAGATCTGAACTACCAACTTTTAAGTTTCTGACTAACTGTATTTTTGTGGCGAAATATGCATATTAGACGCAGACCCGCGACATCCCGATCGCTAGCGAAACGTTTTTCTGTGTAAGACAACAGATCGTGGGCTGGGTAAGAAAACATTCAAAGAGTCTATGCTACATGTGTGTAAAGAACGAAGTGATGGTTGGGCTAATCATGTCCAAATCCGACTTGGGTGCTGTAAGCGACTTACATGCTGCCGATGCGCGCTATCATAAAGATTGCCAGATTAGATTCATGTCAACTGAGTACATACAGAGAGCAAAGGGTAAACCTGAGCTGTCGAACGATGACACCGAATATCAAACTGTAACAGAAACAACGTGCTCCGATGTTACAGGCATATGGTCATCAGTTGAAATCTTCAATGTTTATCAAACAAATGTTGATACGTTCTCTCTCGTCGGATTCTTGTGCAAATGTTATCTGAATTCTTTGACAATGACTTGCTTGTCTTATCAGCAAATGGTGTCGCAAATATTCTTATCTTTCGCTGCAAACCCACATGCGCTCTTAAAATAAGAGATGACGATGAATCAGATATGTCAATTACGAATGTTGCTTGCCAAATTGTCAAAGAAGTGAAAGCTACAACTCGTGATAGGTATTTGTACAATTTGAGAATTGATGATGCAAGAGCTGAGGAAAATATCAGTTATTCATTGAAGAGTCTCCTAGCCAATATTACAGAAAAACTGAATTCAAATTTACCAGCAATTCTGATAGAAAACATGGTTACACCTTTGTTAACAAACCAGTCAACAGCTCTTCAAGTAGCTCTTGGCATTTTGGTTAGAGAAAAAAGCTTAATCGATTTTTTGCATGACTTTGGTGTGACATGTTCATGTGGCGAGGTTTTAATATTCAAAGCTTCTGCTGCAAAATAGCAGCCAGGAAATCTGGGCTTATAGGAATTTCCGATTCCAGTATTGGTCTTGTTCAAGCAGTGGCAGACAACTTCGATGTTAATATTTCGTCCCAGAATGGCCTTAAATCAACACATCCCCTTGCTTTGCTCTTGACACCGCCAGAACCTAATCTAGAAGCATGCATGGACAAGGGAAATGAAACGATTATCCGCCTGAAGAAAGGTGAAATGAAAGATGAGGTAATGCCAGACATACCAGTCCATTAACACAATGGTCCAAAAAACCCGAATATGCCAATTGATAAACACAGACACTGTGTACCTGCTTTAAAGTTTTTAGCGGAGCAAACAATGTCTCGAGCCAGAGCTAGATGTTGAGATCTTGAATTCATGAAATGCGTGGTAAGTGATTCTACAATACCAGAATATGGTGGCTTCAACACCAGGATGTCAAGAGTACAAGGACATTGTGTTAAACCTGCATCCAAGGTTGTGTATACTCCCATTATTAGATATGGTGCCATCAGACCCTAATACAACAATGACCACTATGTTTTAGGCTCAGAGACGTACACGAGGGACTGGACAACTCTATACAATGTTTACCGCAGACCAACAACTCCATCGTGTAATGGTTGCCATTATGTGGGTATATCCAGAGCGGCTCTCTACTTTCATTCCAAGACTCGATGGTATGTATTTCCCGATGAGCTTCGTTGGTTGTGTAGATTCGTTAATGGCAAATAGTGGCCTTGAAGATATTGTGAAAGCAGCTTTTGGAGGAGTTCGACGCATGTTGATTGGAAAGCACTTCCCGCAAAATACGAGGGTCCTCAGAATGGTCACTGAAGAGTTGTTGCGTGAAACCATACAGAGTGTTGACACATACGATGACCTCTTGTTCACCTTGGAGGACACTGCTAAGGCTAGCAACAACATTAAAACTTTGGATGGACTGTCTAATCAAACCAATGTTTCCGATAATGAACTCTGATAATGGCCGCTACATATCTTAACAGTCTCAGCAATGATGCCTTATTTCTTTGCTGCTGGGCATATGGACTATGCCAGATACGGGTTGTATTACCTGAGATCGATGGAAAACCTCCCGACTGAAGTCTTATTCAAATTCATGTAGGGTCAGCAGGTTATGCGCCATAACCCAGGAATATGGAATGGCATGTGATCTAACATGTTCATTGAAACCACATTTATGCGATATGGGCATGGGCCTGGAGTGATTGTGGGAATCACTTTTAACACATCGGCATTGAAACAATGGGCGCTGAGCCTTCATATCTGCAGTCGTCTCATCAATGATATATCGGAGATTAGAGATAAGGGCGTTGCATCGCAGGCTTTGATTCACAAGGAGGAAATGGAAACTCGAATAGTCTCAGATTCCAAAGACAGAAAGAAAATCAGAGAGAAGTTAAAAAGCTGCATTGACCCACTAAACACAGATGGGAATCCGGGAAACATCATCAATATTGTAACAAGAGGAATCTCTTGTGAAAACGTAAATGCAGACAAGGCAATCGCGATAGGCACAGTTCAGATGTTGGCGTATGAAGCAAATTTGCCAGAAGGTTTCCATACTAGTCTACCCAAAAAATGTTGTAACTATGGCTGAGAGCAGGAAAAGTGTGAAGATTGCTTCTGCTGCCTCATTCGATACCAAATTGATATATTCAAGAGTCATGGGCTTGCAAAATTCACGTGAATTAGACATGGAGAGCCTATTTTCCCACGAACTGTCTCCAGTATCAACATCCATGTTTGATGACGATGGTGGCATGCGAGTAACTAAAACAAACTCGACATTGAAAAAGAAACTTCAGGTTGAACACTCAGCTCGAACATCATGTCAGCCAGATGTCCTAATTGTAGATAGATGTGCAATTTTATAGATTATTCACTGGCCAACAAATGGCACAGTCCAGGACTTTATAAATGGGTTCATAGGATATATATCAACAAACTTAATCTAAGTGATGTGTATCTTATCTTTGATAGCTTTTACGACTACAGCATTAAGAATGCAACAAGGAGGTCCCGTGCAGGTCAGCAGGCGAGTAGAGAACACAAGCTCACATTAGATACTCCTTTTCCTTCTCAGAAAGTTGTTCTAAATGTAACAATGAATAAAGTCCGGATGATTGACCATATTTGGTCCAAACTTCTAGATGTATCAATAAAGCTACATGCTACTAGCGCTGCATATAGCCACAGACTCGTAATTACAGGATCCAACCCTATCCCACATCAGGTTCAAATGGGTCTATTGCTGCAAAGAGATGACATGCTGACAACACATGAAGAGGAAGATGTCATCATTATACAGAAAATGGTGACTATAACAACAAATGAATCTTCAAGCAGCATTGTTGTAAAATGTGATGAAACTGATGTGTTTATCCTCCTTATGTATATGCACCACAAGCAAAACTTGACATGTAGTCTCTTTATGGAAGCAACCGGTCTTCAAAGAGCTCTTGTGGAGATAGCTGCTACAGTTCAAAAGCATGCTACAAGCATTCGGTATGTCTTGGCAGCTCATGCATTATCAGGATGTGACACTGTTGCTTACATGTTTGGAATTGGAAAAGTCACTGTCCTGCAAATATTAATGAAAGGGTACAAACTTTAAAGCATTGGTGACACTAGAGCAGACATTAAAAACGTTATTGACGAGGCCACATCATTCGTAGCAATGTGTTGTGGAAGTAAGGTCCGAGAATGTATGTCCAAGATTCGCGACCAAACATGGCTGCGAAAAGTTGCAAACCGAAATGTCACACACCCCAAAACTGAGATCACTTCCACCAACATCAGAGGCATTTATTGAACATGACACGCGTACTTAACTACAGGTTGCTATTCGGATGGCAGCATTAGAACAGGAGCCACCGAATCTTGATGTTCGAAATTATGGATGGCTCAAGGATGATACCGCAGTCTCTTATATATACCAGCAACCGTGCCATCTAATGTACAAGCTGCACCACCTGCAATTCTAAAGATGATTAGATATGGGTGCAGCACTGGTAGGTCCTGTGGAGCAGGAAAGTGTTGTTGTTACAAGGGTAAACTTGCCTGTACAGTCGTCTGTAGATGTTCCACAGATGAATTGACTTCTCGACCCATGGACCTAGTTTATTACACAAAATGAGGACACTCAACCAGAAGATGAAGATGAATTAATTTGTATCAGTCTAATATTGCACTCGATATTAGACGAATATTATTGCAGCTACACCGTATAGTTTGCGGCTTTGCCAATGTAAGGACATTTTCGGAGGATATGATCCAGAATAGAAGCATTAATTCTTCAGTGGACTGCATGCACTGGGCTGAAAATTTATTTTGCACTTATATGATCAGTTTTAATTTCTTGAAATTTAATTTACACTTGATAATGGTATATAACAAATTTAAGCCATTTTCATTGGTTTTGAGTGTGAAAATTCTTGTACTCAGAAAAGTAAATGCGGCGACAGAAAGTATTCCTTTAAATTAGGCTGGAGTAGGATGCAACCCTGATAAATAAACTGACTTCATGAGGTAGTTTATGTAAAGTCCAAATTCATTGACATAAAATGGCTATAGACATCAGATTTATCAATCTATCTCATCTGGAAGCCAAAATATTGCAGAATTTCAGTTTTTGCAGGAACCATTATGGCAGCCATCTCGGATATGGCTGATTGGGTAATTTCATATCTTAGATAGTGTAAAATATGGATTCATTGACCCAAAAAACCTGGTCATAGATACTGGAATTATCTTCCTAGCTGGTCTTGGGGCCAAAATATAGCGAGTTAAATATTATGGCGGCCATCTTGGACGCCATCTTGGATTTCTCAATTCCCCCAAAGATGCCAAGTGAAAACAACTAGGTATCGCGTTTTGCAAGGTTCAGCTAAAAATCCGGGTTTGGCAACCAGACTAACATACAATTCGTATAACAACGCTTAGTCCGTCTTCAATTAAACATTCGTGACGTACTCATCTACGCCATTCATGGTGTCATTTATTATGACGTCATCATACACATCATGTAGTTGTTTATGACGTAATATGATGGATGGGTAATCTGGAAAGGTCCATTGCTTTTGCAATGGTCGACGGTCTGACCAGTGGCCACCCTCATGCGCGGAACTAGGACTTTATCGAAGATGATGTTTTGAGAACCATGATGGTATGACCTAATGCACACAACTTGGGCTTAATTGTCTAAAGATGATGTTGTTGAAAGCATCGGTGATATGGATTATTTTACACCCAGTGCCGAATATCAGGATTGCCTAGGAAGCTATCTTGTGAAAGAAAGATCGTGATTCGTTTGGAAATGAGCTTGTTTAAAACTCTTGTTCTTGTATTCGTTGTTGATGACGTACATTATTTTGGGACTGCAGCAGGGAACACATACTGCTGGTGCAATCAGTTTTTTTCTTTGGTCACAGCTTTTGCCCTCAAACAGAGTCTTTAGATTTGTCTTGGCGTTTGCTTACGAAGTCCCGTGTCTGTTAGCATGATCCTGTGTCTGTTAGCCTGCTCCTGTGACTGGTCGCCTGCTCCTGTGTCTGTTAGCCCGCTCCTGTGACTGTTAGCCTGCTCCTGTGTCTGTTAGCCTGCTCCTGTTACTGTTAGCCTGCTCCTGTGTTTGTTAGCCTGCTCCTGTTACTGTTAGCCTGCCCCTGTGTCTGCAAGCATGGTCCGGTGTCTGTTAGCCTGGTCCTGTGTCTGTTAGCCTGGTCCTGTGTCTGTTAACCTGCTCATGTGTATGTTAGCATAGGCCTGTTTCTATTAGCCTGCTCCAGTGTATGTTAGCCTGGTCCTGTGACTGTTAGCCTGCTCCTGTGTCTGTTAGCCTACTCCTGTGTATGTCAGCATGGTCGTGTGTCTGTTAGCCCGCTCCTGTGTATGTCAGCATGGTCCTGTGTCTGTTAGCCTGCTCCTGTGTATGTTAGCATGGTCATGTGTCTGTTAGACTGGTCCTGTGTCTGTTAGCATGGTCATGTGTCTGTTAGCCTGGCAATGTGTCTGTTAGCCTGCTCCTGTGTCTGTTAACCTGCTCATGTGTCTGTTAGCATAGGCTTGTTTCTGTTAGCCTGCTCCAGTGTATGTTAGCCTGGTCTTGTCACTGTTAGCCTGCTCATGTTTATGTTAGCCTACTCCTGTGTATGTCAGCATGGTCATGTGTCGGTTAGCCTACTCATGTGTCTGTTAGCATGGTCATGTATATGTTAGCCTGGCCCTGTGTATATTAGCCTGGCCCTGTGTCTGTTAGCCTGCTCCTGCGTCTGTTGGCCTGGTCATGTGTCTGTTAGCATAGGCTTGTTTCTGTTAGACTTCTCCTGTGTCTGTTAACCTGGTCATGTGTCTGTTAGTCTGGTGATGTGTCTGTTAGCCTGGTGCTGTGTCTGTTAGCCTAGTCCTATGTCTGTTAGCCTGCTTTTGTGTCTGTTAGCCTGCTCCCGCGTCTGGAAACATGGTCCTATGTTTGTTAGCCTGGTCATGTGTCTGTTATCCTGCTCATGAGTCTGTAAGCATGGTCCTGTGTCTGTTAGCCTGCTCCTGAGTCTGTAAGCATGGTCCTGTGTCTGTTAGCCTGCTCCTGTGTATGTTAGCATGGTCATGTGTCTGTTAGCCTGCTCCTGTGTCTGTTAACCTGCTCATGTGTCTGTTAGCATAGGCTTGTTTCTGTTAGCCTGCTCCAGTGTATGTTAGCCTGGTCTTGTCACTGTTAGCCTGCTCCTGTATCTGTTAGCCTACTCCTGTGTATGTCAGCATGGTCATGTGCCTGTTAGCCTACTCATGTGTCTATTAGCATGGTCATGTATCTGTTAGCCTGGCCCTGTGTCTATTAGCCTGGCCCTGTGTCTGTTAGCCTGCTCCTGCGTCTGTTGGCCTGGTCATGTGTCTGTTAGCATAGGCTTGTTTCTGTTAGCCTGCTCCTGTGTCTGTTAACCTGGTCATGTGTCTGTTAGTCTGGTGATATGTCTGTTAGCCTGGTGCTGTGTCTGGTAGCCTAGTCCTATGCCTGTTAGCCTGCTCCCGTGTCTGTTAGCATTGCCCTGTGTCTGTTAGCATTGTCCTGTGTCTGTTAGCATGGTCCTGTGTCTGTTGGCATGGTCATGTGTCTGTTAGCATGGCCCTATGTATGTTAGCATGGTCATGCGTCTGTTAGCCTGCTCCCGTGTCTGTTAGCGTTGCCCTGTGTCTGTTAGCATTTTTCTGTGTCTGTTAGCATGGTCCTGTGTCTGTTAGCATGGTCATGTGTCTGCTAGCATGGCCCTGTGTATGTTAGCATGGTCATGTGTCTGTTAGCATGGCCATGTGTCTGTTAGGATGATCATGTCTCTGTTACCGTGGTCATGTCTCTGTTAGCATGACCCTGTGTCTGTTAGCCTGCTCCTGTTACTGTTAGCCTGCTCCTGTGTTTGTTAGCCTGCTCATGTGACTGTTAGCCTGCCCCTGTGTCTGTTAGCTTGCTCCTGGGCTCGTTAGCCTGGTCCTCTGTCTGTTAGCATGGTCATGTGTCTGTTAGCTTGCTCATGTGTCTATTAGCCTGGTCCTGTGTCTGTTAGCCTGCTCCGGTGGCTGTAAGCATTGCCCTGTGTCTGTTAGCATGGTCCTGTGTCTGTTAGCATGGTCCTGTGCCTGTTAGCATGGCCATGTGTCTGTTAGCCTACTCCTGTGTCTGTTAGCTTGCTTATGTGTCTGTTAGCATGATCATGTGTCTGTTAGCATGGTCATTTCCCTGTTAGCTTGCTCATGTGTCTGTTAGCATTGTCCTGTGTCTCTTAGCATGGCCATGTGTCTGTTAGCATGGTTCTGTGTCTGTTAGCATGGTCCTGCATGGTCCTGTCTCTGTTAGCCTGCTCCTGTGTGTGTTAGCCTGGTCCTGTGTCTGTTAGTATTATCCTGTGTCTGTTAGCCTGGTTTTATGCATGTTAGCATTGTCCTGTGTCTGTTAGCCTGGTCCCGTGTCTGTTAGCCTGGCCCTGAGTCTGCTAGCATTGTCCTGTGTCTGTTAGCCTGGTCCTGTGTCTGTTAGCCTGGTCCCGTGTCTGTTAGCCTGGTCCTGTGTATGTTAGCCTGGCTCTGTGTCTGCTAGCATTGTCCTGTGTCTGTTAGCCTGGTCCTGTGTCTGTTAGCCTGCTCCCGTGTCTGTTAGCTTGCTCCTGGGCCTGTTAGCCTGGTACATAACACATCAGCGGGTTTGTCTGGTGGCGACTTATGCGAGGTGAAGCAATAAAAGGATCCAGTTTCCTGCTGCGCCTCACTCATTCCTAGCTAAACTCGGCCCACTTCAAGCTAAGCTCCACCAATGTTGTGCGGGTGTTGGGATCAGTTTATAACCTTCGAATCTGAATTCATAGAATCCAAATTTCGATGTAAGGATACAGGTAACCTGCTGAATATTTTGGCAGCAACAACACTCAGTCAGATTAGGCTAAATCTATTCAAAGTAATGGTTATTAAATAGTAAAGACACAATTCGTACACCTGACGGACCTAGATACGTCATTCCTTACGCATTTTGATTATGACGTCAGCCTACATGTAACGTAATTGATTCTGACGCCATACACATATGTGTCAGATCAGATTTAGCCATTTGAACAGACAAGTAAAGCTGTAGCAGCCAAGACATTTTCAGAATAAAAAGCAAAACCACTCCGACCAATCAGGTAGAAGAGCAACGTGAATTTTAAAAGAAAACAGTATAATTGTTGAACGCAATTGTGTGTGGAACGCGAAAATTCTTCCAGCAAATGCCATGCTGATTAATCGCTTTCAAAATAACGGTATGTCTTCCGCAAAGACTAGTGACGTCATCGCTTCGTGTCATATTACATCTGGAAACTGAAACAGCTGATACAAGGATACTGTATTTATATGTATGGCGTATTAGCCCCTTCTGAGACGTACCAGATGCCGCACACAGGTGGCCTTTAGTCAGACGCTCTCCAGTGCTTAATCTAACTAGGAGTCCATTCTGGTTCGGTAATCTTATTATATCTGGATACGGTCCTGGTCGGAATCATGTATGTTTAATTTATAACCGCAAAGATCGTGCTTAAGTGAAGTGATGCTCTGTTCTTCATACAGTACGTGGATGGATTTCTTCACTTGAAGATATGAGAGCGTGTTTTGAATGGCTATGCATGAATTCTAGCGATTATATGAAGAGTAGGTAGAGTGGATTTCCTCTTTCTCAGAGGCAGAATGGGTAATCCAGTTTTAGTTATACCCCGCCCATCTCTAACTAAGCTACACCCACGATTTGCCTGTATTGGGATCAATCGATCCCTGCGCTTTCTGAATCTCAATTTCCAGAAAACTATACAGGTACGTTGTTGAATTTTTTGAAACTAATTTGTCTGGGTGCTGTTGATGCCTATGGCAGCAACAGCGCCCAGTGAACTCACTTTCAAAATATTCAACAGGATGTTTATTAAATAGTAAAGACATGTACAATGTGTACAACTTGAATGACTTAAGCTTTAATGACGGACTAAATCGCGTCATTCATGGCATAATTGATTATGATGTCAGCCTACACGTGACGTAGTTGATTATGACGTGCTATGATTGACTGAGAAACTGGATTCATCAGTACACAGATTGTAGTAGCAATGCCCTGCTTGGTTAACTATCAGCTTCTAGTATCAATCTCACCTGACAGGATTTCATCTGGTATTTTTCAAATGCATAGAAATGTTAATGTTTTAAGGGTCTTCATGATGTGGGCCGAATGATTAACCAAGTTAGATTACATAAGTTATAGTTACCGGTCACAACAAATGCTGAAAGATGTTGTCCAGAGAGAAAAAAGTGCGAATCTACCACTAAGCAGGTGACAAATTATGTACGTGTAATGTCAAAGAGGTAAGCTTACATTTAGAAATCGTACCAAATACAGGCTTATATATCAAATGTGTTTCAGCAACAACAACAACAACAACAACAACAACAACAACAACAGCAAACCCAAAAGCAACAACGGGAGGAAAAACAAAAACAACAAACGGAGGACCAGCAAAAACAACAACAACACCAGCAGCAGCAGCAGCAACAACATCAGCTACACCAGCAGCAGCAACAACACCAGCAGCAGCAGTAACAACACCAGCAACACCAGCTACACCAGCAGCAGCAACAACACCAGCAACACCAGCAGCAGCAGTAACAACACCAGCAACACCAGCAACAACACCAGCAGCAGCAACAACACCAGCAACACCAGCAGCAGCAGCAACAACACCAGCAACACCAGCAGCAGCAACAACAACACCAGCAACACCAGCAGCAGCAACAACAACACCAGCAACACCAGCAGCAGCAGCAACAACACCAGCAACACCAGCAGCAGCAACAACAACACCAGCAACACCAGCAGCAACACCAGCAGCAACACCAGCAGCAACACCAGCAACACCAGCAGTAGCAACAACAACACCAGCAACACCAGCAGCAGCAGCAACAACACCGGCAACACCAGCTGCAGCAACAACAACACCAGCAACTCCAGCAGCAGCAACAACAACACCAGCTGCAGCAACACAACACCAGCAACTCCAGCAGCAGCAACAACACCAGCAACATCAGCGGCAACAGCAACAACTACACCAGCAACATCAGCAGCAGCAACAACACCAGCAACACCAGCAGCAGCAACAACAACACCAGCAACACCAGCAGCAACAACACCAGCAACACCAGCTGCAGCAACAACAACACCAGCAACTCCAGCAGCAGCAACAACAACACCAGCAACATCAGCAGCAACAGCAACAACAACACCAGCAACATCAGCAGCAGCAACAACACCAGCAACACCAGCAGCAGCAACAACAACACCAGCAACTCCAGCAGCAGCAACAAAAACACCAGCAACATCAGCAGCAACAGCAACAACAACACCAGCAACATCAGCAGCAGCAACAACACCAGCAACACCAGCAGCAACAACACCAGCAACACCAGCTGCAGCAACAACAACACCAGCAACTCCAGCAGCAGCAACAACAACACCAGCAACATCAGCAGCAACAGCAACAACAACACCAGCAACATCAGCAGCAGCAACAACACCAGCAACACCAGCAGCAGCAACAACAACACCAGCAACACCAGCAGCAGCAGCAACAATACCACCAGCAGCAGCAACACCAACAACAACAACAACAACAACAACAACAACAACAACAACAACAACAACAACAACAACAACAACAACAGGAAAAACAACCTCTACAACAACACGGTACAGTTACGAACATACAGCAATTATACAGTTACGAACATACAGCATCCATACAGTTACGAACATACAGTAATTATACAGTTACGACCATACGACAACTAAACAGTTACGAACATACAGCAAGTATACAGGTACGAACATACAGCATCTATACAGTCATGGGCAATCAGTAATTATATAGTTATGGACATACAGGAATTATACAGTTACGAACATATAGCAATTATACAGTTATGAACATACAGCAATTATACAGTTATGAACATACAGCAATTATACAGTCATGAACAATCTGCAATTATAGAGTTACGAACATACAGCAATTATACAGTTACGAACATACAGCAATTATACAGTTACGAACATACAGCAATTATACAGTTACGAACATACAGCAATTATACAGTTACGAACATACAGCAATTATAGAGTTATGGACATACAGCAATTATAGAGTTACGAACATACACCAATTATACAGTTACGAACATGCAGCAATTATACAGTTACGAACATGCAGCACTTATACAGTTACGAACATACAGCAATTATACAGTTACGAACATACAGCACTTATACAGTTACGAACATACAGCAATTATACAGTTACGAACATACAGCAATTATACAGTTACGAACATACAGCAATTATAGAGTTATGGACATACAGCAATTATAGAGTTATGGACATACAGCAATTATACAGTTACGAACATACAGCAATTATACAGTTACGAACATACAGCAATTATAGATTTATGGACATACAGCAATTATAGATTTACGAACATACAGCAATTATAGATTTATGGACATACAGCAATTATAGATTTACGAACATACAGCAATTATAGATTTATGGACATACTTGTACAACAATATTGTCTAAATATCTGCTCTTTATAAATATCCTTATTTATATTCCCATGTATCATTGTTTAATGATCTGGGTGTAAATCAATCACTCATTCATTCATTCACAAATGCGGACGTGCTGCAGGCTAACTTTGAAATGTCTGCCAGACAATTACCATCTGTGGTTTAGATGCAGGCCTAATTATGATAGCATTTATCGGAACAATATCAGTTATGGTTTGCCATTAGTTTTCTATTGCTCTATTGAAGAGCCCATAATATTGATTATTGCAACTTGATGACGAGATGAGTTATTGTCGGGAGGCGTGTTTGTTCTGTTCAGACTGCAATGTATTTGAATAAGCGTGTTTCGTAACATTGCACACGCACGCATGCTCTTTATAGTCGGCAGGCCTAGTGGCTTGCTTGTTGTGTTGACGACAATTCAACGGTGTATAAAACTTTTAAAAAGCCCCAATAGTAACCAGACTAATCTAAGGCCGTGTTCTCACTGGAGACTTAACCGGCGTACCGCAATACTGAGGTATGGTGTTGTTCCCGGTTAACTCTCCAATGGGTAAACACGGGTTTACTGTTACTCTTTAAAGCGAGCTCTCGGAAAGATTACCTAGAACATCGTAATCGGATGACAAGAAAAGATGCGCGCGTCTGTACGTGCGGTGTATGTGTGCGTTCGCGCGTGTGTGCGTGCGTATATTTGTGCGTGCGTGCGTGCTCGCGCGTGATCGGAGATGTATCTAAAAATTGTCTGATCAGATCTGGCTCAAATCCTTAGCACAACAAAATATCTGGTGGGTGGTGAAAGCGGATTTCCAGCAGACTTGATCCGGATCAAATTCTGGATCTATGGGTGTCTCGGAAACTGCGTGTCCGAATTGGTTTAGATTTTAACACAAGAAACAGTGCAACCGCACACTAGGATTCCATAACTTTGCTTGTGATATGAAAAAGTCCGGAAAATCATAATCTTTTTTCTAACGTGACAAACTCTGGAGCGCGCGTGGTCTGTGCTCCCTGATTGCTCTTGTTATTACTGCATTCTGAAGTAGTTTCTAGTTCAGCTAAATTGCTACTTTTTCTATTGATTTTGTGTTACCGATGTTTCAAGACGCGCCAATAAAGTATCCTTTTCAAAGCACAATTAGTAGCTATTGATTAGAATTCATATTTTCTGTTTCTCATAATTAATTTTCCTCTTCCACGCTACGAGTAGCAACCTGAGTGCGTGTACCGTCTACCGTCAGATAGATCATATAGTACGATTGACATCGCTACACTCAGTGTCGATTAAACAATTGATGATTGGATTCCTTGTTTTCCCAATGACATGACAAACGGCTGTATTAAGAAGCCCAACACAGATTTATGATAGTAAATAAACCAGTAAGTGATATGATTTATGGTAGTGATTACGAATGACTTTTGTTAGTAAGTACACAATGAACACTTACACAGACGCTCGTGGAGGAGGCGCCATCCACTATCGTGTGTAACAATACAGTCCTGGCTGATCATAATCCCCAATCGTATGGAAGGCTAGAAATCAACTGAACAACATCCTCATAACGCAGGTTACTGGGTTGGTACTGCACCAATACTGGGCCAATGCGCCCCGGTATTGGTCAAGTACAGGCCCCGCGAGATGCATTATCAGGACAGAAACATGGACTCGTGATCACACCAAGAAATATTTCTAAATGTTCGACAAAGTTACCATGGCAACTGGTCTTTCAGTAGTGATCCCTGGTAGTCCATATAGGGATGATAGCTGAACACATACTTCTATGCTTCACCATTATCAACATATACAATAACACGAAGAAAGGATATGAAAATTAACGTATTTTATTTGATTTAGTTATAACGTTATACACATGTAAGTAACGCGTAATGGACATGACGTCGGTTGTCTTCAGAAGCCAACCAATCATATGTAGATGTAGCCTACATCTGTTTGTGCATAACGGGCTAGTGTCCCGTGAGTGTACACTGAGGCCGTGTTCTCAATAGAGAGTTAATCGGGAATAACGCCATACTTCAGTATGCCGTTATTCCGGATTAAGTCTCTAGTGAGAAAATTAGCTTAGATTCAATATAGGCATGGCTGGCATGCACGGTTACAACGTCAGTGTGAAGAAAGTGTGGTATGTTTTACAGGAGAATCTGCACTGGCTTGCTCATGTGACGTCATGTGTGTTCATCCAGATATTCATGACGTCACATCATAATGAACGCATGCGCGTGCATCAAAGAAATTTTATAATGTAAATTAGGCATATTAGCCAAATTAACACCATCGTACAGCGGTCAATATAAACTGTCAACAGAATATAGTCTTGAGGTTTTTATTCACAATAATGTGACTGAATATCTTAATATTTAATTTGCATTTTTTTCTTTAAACATAATTTTAAATGATTTGTCAACTGACATGCGGTTATTTTCAGATTCACAATAGATTTCCTACAATGTAAATGGGAAAAGGCAGATATTGTGAGATGAAAAACGGTTTGTGATGCCTGCTTCCTTGGCGTGAGGCCCTCCTTCCTATCTTGTAAATCAGAATGAAGCGTGTTCGCACGATAACATATTGGCAGAATATAATATAAGCACGTAGTATAGCCACCAATTAACCTTCAGCCATTATTCAAATCTATAGGCCAAGCTCTGGACAAGAAGATTACTTTAATGCCTCAATATGGATAATTGGCTAGCTTATTTAGGCAAATATTTGGATATCAGCATTCAAACAAACCGCGTTGAGACTAATACAGAAATCAGGAGTTCACGATCCTTCATGGCTATCAATCAACACTAGGTGGATGAAGGTGGTGTGTGAGTAGGAGCATTACAATTGCGCACTGGTTTATCATGGCGTTGTTGTGGTACATGCTAAATTACCATATCGCATTCATTAGCCGGGAATTATCATCGACTAACTATAGTGTCTACTTTGGCAACCCGCTTGCATCAACACAGTTTTCCCGGTGGACGTCCAATATAGCCCTCCAGCAGTTTGATTAGTTAGGTATAGACCTATATGGAATCATGGCTTGTGTCCAGGAGCGCGCGCCACAATAATACTCATACAAACAGGAATTAGGAAAAAGCTGAATTTTTTTAGCAGAATAATTGTCGAAGCATACACATGTTAATGAACACTAGGATATCTCGGACTTTTACGGGATGTCATCACCCATGTATTAACTGCCATACACTCAGCAAAACACTCTGAACCTATATTCCTAGAACATCAATTTCATGGTAGCTATACACGTAAGCTGTTTAATATTTTAGTAAATAACCTCACAAGACACTCTTGCTGCCTTAGGCAGAAACGGTATTCAAATCAAACTAGTTTCAAAATATTCAATATACGACTTATTATATTGTACATTATTTTTTTGTATTTGACTTTTCGCGATTAGAGGGTTAATAAACCACAGGTGTAAGAGAACTCTTTGATGTTCCCCGGTAATAGCACGGGTAATATCGCGGACGTTTAATTGGCATAAGCTAACATCAATATATCTGACCGATGGTGACCATCCCGTCCCAGCAGCATCAATAGCACGTATAGGCCCATATCGCGTACTCTAGCCGCGAGTCCCATGCCGATAAGCCTGTATAACCATGTAAGCTAGGAACGCAATATGCAAGCTAATAATAGAAGAATACGTTTTCAAAAATAATGTGGGAAAATATTGCCGCTGTCGCAAACAGCAACAGTATAATGCGACAGTTTTCAGAATGCGCATCAGTTATTGTGCTAATGCGAATCTCAATATTCAGTGACAAGTTTAATGTCATACAGCATAGGTCATCGCGGTATTAGTCAGGCAATTATGTTTGACTGCCGTTTGACTGCCGCTTGATTGCAATGAGGATTTGTGGATTATAGGCCATGTCTGTATAATGTACGGATTATTTCCGTGGTAATTAGGAAGGCGTATTACAGTGCTCGTGGTCAAGTTATATTTGAATCAGAAAATTGCCATACGCTACAGTAGAGCTCAGAAACAAGTTTGAAAGTTTCCAAAACAAACACAGAAACATGGTTAGAAATGCTGTGTTGAATATGTTGAACATAATTGGATTGAGAGACAGTGTTCCCTGAGGCAGCAAAGTCTTCCAATCCAATTATGTTTAAAATATTCAACAATACGTTTTATTTTGATTCGAAACATTTTATGAGATCGCTGACCTGTACTGTACGTTGATTCTATAATTCATGTACATTACTAATTATCATAAGATCAAACGTAATTCGAGTATAATTAAACCGTTGCTTGGGAACCACCGTGCAGGTGAAATCATATTCAGTTAACAAATAATTTGGCTTCCGATCACGTGTTTCAGAATATATTTCTTATATATATATATATATATATATATATATATATATATATATATATATATATATATATATATATATATATATATATATATATATATTTAAGCGTTTCAATACTGAGACCATATTATCTCAGTTTAAAGGCAAATCTGTCTGTTGAACCGTGAACACGTATTTGACAGGAGAGTCATGCTGCTCTCAAAGACATCATAACCAATGTTTCCTTTATAATGGACCTGTCCATTTTAGCCATGCTCCGCCCATCTCTAGCTAAGCTCCACCTACACCTCGCTCGTGTTGGGATCGATCGATCTCTGACCTCTGACTATCAATCTCCAGAAAACTATACAGGTAAGCTATTGAATATTTTGGCAGCAATAGAGCCCAGTCAAATTAGTTTCAAAATATTCAACAGCATGTTAATAAAATAGTAGAGACATTCAACGTGTCGGACTATTACGAGTTAAAGACTGGCCTAATAGAATCATTTATGACGTAATGATTATGACGTCATCCTACACACCGCTTAGATGATTATGACGTCATATGACGTCATTACTCTGGAAAGGTCCATTGACAGCGGTAACAATGATATTTTGGAAATTTAACTCTTCAGCCGTTAGAGATCAGAATGGACAAAATCTTTATGATATGGGAAACATCCTGTTGAAAATTTTGAAGCCAAGACTGGGAGATGGTTCTGCCTATGACAACAACAGATTCCAGTCAACTTGGTTTCCAAATATGAATTATTTTCCTGGTTTGTTGTGTTGAATTTGAGATACTGACGTGTTAGGGCGTCAATCACGCAGTATCTATATTAGAATTGGTGGGTAAAAAACAAATTAATGATGCCATATAGATTGCTTTTTGCATGGGAACGCATGTCATTGTCCAGCTGAATAGTGCACAATGCACACTCATACGAAAAGCTGCCGTCTGTTAATTATATAACAACCGATAATCAAAATACTCTTTAATAATAGTAATGATAATAAAATGCCAAATGGAAATTCATATCATATGTACATAGTAACAGTAGGCTTAGTATAATACAGCAATATCATAGCATTATTATTATTATTATTATTATTATTATTATTATTATTATTATTATTATTATTATTTAAACATGGTTTTTTTGGCAGGTACAGCATAATTCAATAAACTTACAAGAGTACATTTAAGATATTAGACAGTTATGTACAGAATGGGAATAAATAAATAGCGACCTGTAAATCTGGCATGTTATGTAAACATCGTCGGCGACTATAATAACGACGATGACAAGACAACAACAAAAATAATAGCAACAAATACGTACTTCTCATTGTGTTAGAATTGAGGAATCCAGTTTTAGCTATGTCCCGCCCATCTCTAGCTAAGCTCCACCTACACGTAGCCTGTGTTTGGATGGATCGATCCATGAACTCCCTCACTATTGATTTTCAGAAAAATATACATGTAAACGGGTTGAATATTTTGAAACCAATTTGACTGGGTGCTAGTGCAACAGCGGCAAGTCAAATTAGTTTCAAAATATTCAACGTGTTCATTAAATAGCAAAGACGAACCTAATTACGCCATTCATGACGTCATTGACTATGACGTCATCCTACACGTCACGTGGTTGAGTATGGCGTCATATGATGGATGGATAAATTGGAAAGGTCCATTAAATGTTAACGCACAAATTCGATTCTGTGAAATAGATGTGAATGTAGCCAGTTAACAAAAGAGTCAAGTATGCCCGTTATTGATTAAAGCTCTCGTGTCCCGTTAATTGTAATGAAATTTACCCAGCATGCAATCTTCCGACACCATATTTGTTTCAATTATCAGACGCCATATTAGTTGACAGTATTGTTTGTACTGACTTGGGAATTCTCACAGATCCTGGCCGTAGTTCGTGCTGCAAACTGACCGACCATTCGTATGTAGCTCATTTGGTGTAAACATAACAGGAGCTCGATTGCTCACGTGTGCATCAAAGCTGATCGCTGCATGTGTATCAATTTCAAGCAAGCTATACAAGAAAGGTGTTGTATATTTTGAAACTAATTTGCCTGAAAGCTGTTGTTGTTTCCGGAAGAAACAAATTTCCGTCAAATTACTAAGCAAATACCAAATCCTCCGATTCCATTTGTTATTAGGTCTTTTGCTAGATTTGACCACTTTCATTTTTAATTCACCCGCTGGCTAAATAGAACATTTCTATGGCAGAAACAGCTCTCAGTAAAATTTGTTTTAAAATATTCAACATAATACAAATACAAAGTCAGCAAAGATTTACACTTAACAATTCAAACGATTAGGCCCTAACTGTCGGGCCTTTGCCACATTCGTTTCGGAACTACGTTATTTTGATTGTGGCATCAGCTATCACGTAACCTATGTTGGTTATGACGTCAGATACTTGAGTGCCAGATACAGATGGGATCTCTCCATTTTAATGAGTGACTCGGCATAGCACACCACGTTGTTACCAATTTGTCAGTCAATATTGCCTTAGAATAGCATACATTTAATACATTACATCTAATTATCAACATCTTACCAAAATCAAAACACAATCTATTAACAACCTAATAAACTGAGGCAGATATAGAACATTATTCTAATGTACAATTGCTATATTTGACTAGGTGCTTATTTCGAGGTAAATCCCGTTGCTCCCGTGTTTGTAATGGTATATATTATGGATCTGTGTCAATATATCTTCTGCTGATTATCATCGTTATATTCTTAACCCTTTAACCATCGAGTTTGTTTTTAAACATCCCATTCACCTTAAAAATGGAATTCCAGTGGTAAACTTTCAAAAATAGTCTTTACTTGCTCTGCAAATGAACATTTCTCAAGACCACTGCAGAAGCCATTTTTGGCTGATATGGGTGTTAAAGGGTTAATAATCGTATACGTTCTGTGATGGTAACAAATTACAAACCCTAGCAAATGCTAGGATAACGGCTAGACTAACAGTATGCCAACCTGACCACGACGTATATCAAATGCAATCAACTGTTGAAGCTATAAGTAGCCAACGTCTCGATCGTTTCTAGCTAAGCTCCGCCCACTTTGCGCACGCATTTGAATCGTTTTAACACTTTGAACTCTGAATTCCCAGAATCCAAATGGACCTTTCCAGTTTATCCATCAATCATATGACATCATAATCAGCTACGTGACGCGTAGGATGACGTCACAGCCAATTACAGCATGAATGACTCGATTAAGTCCGTCTTAAACACTAAATAGTCCGTCACGTTGTATGACGTGTATGTCTTTAATATTTAATAAACAATCATTTAACAATAAAACATGCCGTTGAATATTTTGAAACCAATTTAACTGGGCGCTGTTGCAGCAACAACACCCAGTCAAATTAGTTTCAAAATATTCAACAGCTTATCTGTATAGTGCGCTGGAAATTGCTAGTCAGGGAATTCTGGGATTGATCGATCCCAACACAGGCGAAGTGTGGGTGGAGCTTAGCTAGAGATGGGCGGGGCATAGCTAAAACTGGAAAGGTCCATTACTAGGTAATTATACAGATAAGCTGTTGGCTATTTTGAAAGTAATTTGACTGAGAGCAGAATATTTCTTAAATTGGAAATTCCCTAAAAACATAGAATTCAGATCCTTACTGTCAGACATGTGCCGCTTTCGTGAGAGAAATTTGATTGTAACATCAGCTAACATGTGTCGTATTTTGGGCAAGGCGTCAGCTATTCTAGTAACAGATCTGATCCCTTTATTGAACCCAGTACTTGTACCAGTATGTATATTTGGATTATATAGAATGTAGGCATGTGGCAGTTAGGGGTCAGTAAGGAACGATTTTCAACCGCAGTGTAGTTGCCATAGCCAAAAAACACGAGTCATTCCATTTAAAGCTCTCGTGTTCCATTAAATATAGACACTTTTACACGAGATTTGAGATGCCTGTTCAATTTACCCAGCATGCAGTGCTACCCGGCGTGCAATGTATTGGACGCCATATTCGTTTAGTTTGTTGTCTGCACAAGCCAGGATTTCTCAAACAATACACCCTACGAGCATGCTTACGCATCCAGAGCTGGAGGACAAATGACTATTTGCACGTGCAATGCCCTGGCTCCATAATCGTTGAAAGTATTGGACGCCATATTCGTTTAGCCTATTGTCTGCACAAACCAGGATTTCTCAAACGATACGCCCTACAAACATGCGTACGCTTCCAGAGCTGGAGGACAAATGACTATTTGCACGTGCAAGCAGGTTGGTTTTGTTTGAGAAATCCTGGCTTCTGCAGACAATAGACTAAACGAATATGGCGTCCAATACGTTCAACAATTTTGGAGTCAAGCATTGCATGCTGGGTAGCATTGCACGCCGGGTAGCATTGCATGCTGGGTAAATTCAACAGGCATCTAATATCTCGTGCAAAAGTGTCTATATTTAATGGAACACGAGAGCTTTAATAACAGCGATTTCCCGTACACACATATCATGCATCTCACGGATACGACAATGTGAAAGTTACACCGAGTCAAAGCTCTGAGTTCGTACCATCATACCAGCAGTAACGCTGAAAATATAATGGACCCTTCCATTTTAGCCATACCCCGCCCATCTCTAGCTAAGCTCCACCCCCAGCTCGCTCGTGTTGCGATCGATCGATCTCTGAACTCACTGACTATCAATTTCCAGAAAAATATACAGGTAAGCCATTGGATATTTTGGAAATAATTTGACTAATTAAAGTCAAATTAGTTGCAAAATATTCAACAGCATGTTTATTAAATAGTAGAGATATACAATTCGTGCAACGTGTTAGACTATTAAGAGTTAAAGACGGACCAAATAGAATCATTTATGGCTTAATGAGTATGACGTCATCCTACACGCCGCTTGGCTGATTAAGACGTAATATGACGTCAGTTGATAGATAGATACTCTGGAAAGGTGAATTCAAAGGTACTTCGTGTTATCATAAAGCAGTGTGTAAACTCTTGCCAAGAATATAACATAGTTAGTCTTAAAAGGACTTAGAGTGTACTACTTAATAGTAGCATTATTACCTGACTGACAGGTCCAAGTCAAGACTTTTAACATGACAATACGGAACTCTCTAATAGTAAGTTGAATCTTAATTTTAGTCTGAACCTCCAGCAATAACTGTGCATCTTAAAGACTTGACGGCAGTTTCGTGCAAACTTCAAAACGCAATTTATGAATTCAGTTTTAGCTATGCTCTGCCCATTTATATCCAAGCTCCACACTCGCTTTGCCCGTTTTGGGATCGATCTCAGAATCGCAAAATCAAGGTAACAATACAGGTAAGCTGGTGAATATTTTGAAACTAATTTGACTGGGTGCTGTTGCTTCCTATGGCAGCAATAGTGGTCAGTAAAATTAGTTTTAAAAATTTTCAATAGCATTTTTATTAAACAGTACATCCAACGCAGACATACAATTTGTACACTTGACGGACTATTCCAACTTCATGACGGACTATTTCTGTCAATTATGATTGTGACATCAACCTACATGTGCCTTAACTGATTATGAGGTCATTTACTTGATCGACAGATCGGATTCATCCATTACAAGCATGTATGGCAACCAATAGCTTCTCATATTCGGGTGCCGTCACAGTACCAACTAATCAACTACAGCAACAACCAGATTTTGAGGTTTCCGCTTGGCACCATTGTAATCAATGGTAGTCATAGTAGCCTATATGTTATCACATCTCTCTCTCTCCCTCCCTCCCTCCCTCTCTCCCTCTCTCCCTCCCTCCCTCTCTCTCTCTCTCACTCTCTCACTCTCTCCCCTGGAACCAGAGATGACTTCAAACTTATGTTCATGTTTCAGCTAGGGGCTAGGTAACCAATAACAACTAGAGTTATATACAACCATGTCCAATAAGATACACGAAGACATCTTGCGAGGGAATTGTCGTTAATCTTCCCCTCCTCTGACATCGATTCGCCAGGATCTCGATAAGAAACGTCACGATTTTCCGTTTGCTTGGATGGACTGTCCACGTGATATCCGGCGTCTGGGGGCGAGAGTTTGCCTCCCTTTGACAGTGTATCACGCGATGGCTGCCTATTTGGTTTAGATTTCGGCGCATCTGCTTGGTTTGGGTTAGAGAATGGAGTGGTTCTGGTACTGGTTGTGGTTGTACTTGTTGTCTTTATTGTTGACGTTGTGCTGCTTGTCGGTCGCGGTGTTGGGACATGCTTACAAAGAAAAGAGGCTTCCTGATAGTCGATCTCCGCAAGAGGGCGCCGTAGTCCGCTGTTCACGTACACCCAGGACATTTTATCACACTGACTAGCGGGGAGCATAAGTAACTTCCCTTTGTGCACAAAGCTTGTCAGCAAACACCGGGTATCAGTCGGATCCCGCATATTCTGAATGATAATAATAGTCTCCCAGTATTTGCCACTATATTTGGCAAGGCAGTAAAAGTCTTCATTGCTCACTTGGTCGGAACATGTTGAATATTCAAACCGCAATTTTCTGTTATCGTCACAGTCGGTATAGTATGTCCCCGAGCATGTGCCGTAATCAGAGAACTTCCCATCGAACATATAAGCACTGTCTATGGAACAATGAGATTTTGTTTGTACGGAGGTTAGTGATACGACAGCCTTCGGACTGTCCACGTTTGACCGATACACGTCCCTCAATGGCGGCAGTTCTGGACTAAAGTTATCGTTATTACAAACATGCTTCAGGGAATGGTTCTCGTCAAATGGCCATATAAATGTCTTGCTCATAGAGTACCCTAGCACGCTTGTATCTATCTCTTTGATAAGCATACACGTATATCGTGGCCTGCAACCATTGCTGTACAATGATAGAAGCGCATACTTCCTTGTATGTTTATCGTGACGAGATGACATCAGACACTCAAACTTACCAACAGATTCTAGAGTTACATGTGAACGAGTGACGTGCATAGTCTTCTGACTGTCAAAGTCTCTTTGTATCCAGCGGCCACGAACTGCCTTCGAAAATGAGCAGAATTCTGTGGTAGCGTACGGGTCGCATGCACCGCACGACTTAGGACAGTGATGTCGCGAACTACTAGAACATGATTCCTCGGAACATTGTGCATACTCGTCTGCGCATAAACTGTCATACTTCTCTTTGTGTAGCTCCAAAGCCACGTGACTGAACGTGTGGTTAACGTCCAAATATACATCCGGGCCTACAAGATCGAGGAATACTTCAGCTTTATGAGTTCTATGGTGATGTTCCTTTGCGACTCTTAAGCACCAAAGATTCTTTTTGTTATATTTCTGTACCACGGAATAATGGTAATATTCGTCACTCCAATCAGCGATACACAACGTTCTTTGATTTACATCCATCGGCAAACTACTCACGCAGGACATATACCTGAAATCAAACACGATACCTTCACCACCTAGACACTCACTTTCAAGACGCATGGGTAAATTCATTAAATTACAACCGTTCGCATTCCCATCTTGGGCCCATATCTTCATGTTAAATCCACCCGCAAAAGAACACACCTTATGCTCGCGGTCTAGATTCTGAAAAGACACCAGTAACCACGGATTGAGGCGTAAACGCGTGGAATAGCACAAACCGGGATCCGGTTCAACACTGAGTTTGGACATTCTGAGCTGAAGCACCGAGGGACTACGATGCACAAATTCCGCACAGAGATACGTGGTCTGTGTACCAACCTCTTCTCGAGCTACCAGGTAGATGTTCGTCCCTACACCTAAAACACATGACCAATAGAACGACTTGTCCTGAGATTCTGGGCTAAAACTATAGACCTCACTCTGCATAACCCCGCCATGGAATCTCACGTGGTACGAACCGTGGCCCTCCTTTCCAGATCGTAACTTCCAAACCCACGGTTGTCTGCTTTTGTCTGTGGCGAATCCCGGAAAGTTACACTCCTGTGCGCGTGAGAAATAAACGCACAAAGAAACGAACAACAACCGGAAGTAATAACGCATTTTGCTGTTGCCACAGGCTACCAGATTTAAGACTGTTTCACAATCCCGACATAAGAGACGGTGAAGCTAATACTTGGCGCATATTGTCAGTATCGGCGTGCATGATCGGCAAATCTGAAAAACAGAGAAGATGAGAAAAGACATCAATGTATACGCAAGAATAACTTAATAAAGCATGATGTATTTTCAATGTTGCTGCATAGAGGTGCAGCACATTAGTCAAATTAGTTTCAAAATATATATAAAACAGCATATATACGGTTAGTCGAATTTGAATTTTGGTTCGGTTTAAAAGTTGAAAACTTAAAGCAGTTTCATATCAATGTTCACACCCGAACAACATATTACTTACCGGTACATCGCGCAGTACAGCTAAAAATGACTTAGTATTTCCAAACCAAAATAAAATGTACTATTGGATATTTTAAACATGATTGGATTGGAAGATATTGTTGCCTAAGGCAGAAATGTTTTCCAAACCAATTATGATTAAAATACACAAAGCACATTTCTTACACCGGGGTCAAAATTGTAGAGTATGGAAACGTTTTAAGTTATTTCTAAACTGTACTGTAATAGCTACGACATAGGCTGCTAAAATGTCAACACCTTTACAAAGCGACTTATAATGGTCGTTTGTCGCAACTGAAAATGTGTAATCTGGCTGTATTTTGTCGTCGTTCGTTGGATAAACTTTACAGAGAAGCTACGCCAATAAACTCAAAATGTCTTTATCGTACGCTGTGTCAATATTTGCGAACTCCTTTCAGCATATTTCAATCTACATAGTACATTAGATGTTATGCGAATCATAACATAGATAAGTCAATGTTAATAATAGTCACAGCAGTTTAACAGACCTTAGGTTCTGTCGAACATAACTATCCGTCAAATCGTCACCAATAAAATCCGCATGTTTAAAATGTTGGTGCAATGAATTCACATTTCCGAGAGTTTAGAAAGAACGTGGTTAAACGATCTTTAAAATTCGTTATCGTTTACCGAAGCACTGACTCCGCAGACGATCTTACGATGCCATCATATTTGTCACCAAAGATAAAATCGTCTCATTTGTAAAACATCCAATTTTTGCTAAGCCCCGCCCACCTCTAGCTAAGCTCCACCCACATCTCATTCGTGTTGGGATCTATCGATCTCTGAACTCCCTGACTATCAATTTCCAGAAAACTATACAGGTAAACTGGTAAATATTTTGAAACTAATTTGACTGTGGGCTGTTGCTACCCATGGCAGCAACAACGTCCAGTCAAGTTAGTTTCAAAATATTCAACAGAATATTTATTAAATTGTAAAGCCATACAATTCATACAACGTGTTGGACTACTAAGCGTTAGAGACTAGCTATATCGAGTCATTCATGACGGCATGATTATAACGTCATCTTAAACGTCACGTAGTTGATTATGACGTCGTATGACGTCACATGGTGGATGGATAAACTTGAAAAGTTCCATTGGATTGGCAGCACTCTTACAATCCAATTATGTTCAAAATATTCAACAGAACATTTCATACTAACCATGTTTCTGCTTGTTCATGGAAACGTGTTATATTATGTATGAGCTGTACCGTTGTTTAAAGTTATCTTATTTATGAGCTGTACCGTTGTTTAAAGTTATATTATGTATGAGCTGTACCGTTGTTTAAAGTTATCTTATTTATGAGCTGTACCGTTGTTTAAAGTTATCTTATTTATGAGCTGTACCGTTGTTTAAAGATATCTTATGTATGAGCTGTACCGTTGTTTAAAGTTATCTTATGTATGAGCTGTACCGTTGTTTAAAGTTATCTTATTTATGAGCTGTACCGTTGTTTAAAGTTATCTTATTTATGAGCTGTACCGTTGTTTAAAGTTATCTTATGTATGAGCTGTACCGTTGTTTAAAGATATCTTATTTATGAGCTGTACCGTTGTTTAAAGTTATCTTATTTATGAGCTGTACCGTTGTTTAAAGTTATATTATGTATGAGCTGTACCGTTGTTTAAAGATATCTTATGTATGAGCTGTACCGTTGTTTAAAGATATCTTATTTATGAGCTGTACCGTTGTTTAAAGATATCTTATTTATGAGCTGTACCGTTGTTTAAAGTTATCTTATGTATGAGCTGTACCGTTGTTTAAAGTTATCTTATGTATGAGCTGTACCGTTGTTTAAAGTTATCTAATTTATGAGCTGTACCGTTGTTTAAAGTTATCTAATTTATGAGCTGTACCGTTGTTTAAAGTTATCTTATGTATGAGCTGTACCGTTGTTTAAAGTTATCTTATTTATGAGCTGTACCGTTGTTTAAAGATATCTTATGTATGAGCTGTACCGTTGTTTAAAGTTATCTTATGTATGAGCTGTACCGTTGTTTAAAGATATCTTATTTATGAGCTGTACCGTTTTTAAAGATATCTTATTTATGAGCTGTACCGTTGTTTAAAGTTATCTTATTTATGAGCTGTACCGTTGTTTAAAGATATCTTATGTATGAGCTGTACCGTTGTTTAAAGATATCTTATTTATGAGCTGTACCGTTGTTTAAAGATATCTTATTTATGAGCTGTACCGTTGTTTAAAGATATCTTATTTATGAGCTGTACCGTTTTTAAAGATATCTTATTTATGAGCTGTACCGTTGTTTAAAGATATCTTATTTATGAGCTGTACCGTTGTTTAAATTTATATTATGTATGAGCTGTACCGTTGTTTAAAGAAAGATTGTGCTACAATAAGACAGTTCGTTTACCCAGCAATTATAAAAAAGAATCACCATACACACGCCTAATAGACATGTAAGTCAGCGTGATTAACCCTTTAACCTTCGAATTTTCTCTTAGAAAATGTCCATTTGCAGACCAAGAGAAGACTATTTTTAAAAATGTATCACTGGAATGACTGGCTCGGTTATCGAGCCAGTCATTGCAGCGGTAAAATTTCAAAAAAAGTCTTCTCTTGGTCTGTAAATGGACAATTTTCTCAGGACCACTACTGAAGCCGTTCTCGGCTGATATGGGTGGTAAAGCGTTAACTGTACATGGACGATTCAACCAACACTATGTTTGCTACAGTAGGCCTACATGTCATAAAACAGCTAAACGTGTCCAATATAAAAACACAAATACGTTAGTTAGTACTATATGGAACACAGCGTAAGTCTACTTGTTTTGTTGAATAATTTGAACATAATTCTATTGGAAGACCTTGCTTCCAAGGCAGCAATGTCTTTCACGCCAAGTATGTTCAAAATATTCAACTGTCTTTAACTTATTTCTTAGCAGTACTGTATTCTTGCCATCGTGAACGCGCGGCAAGCACACAACTGTCTCAATATAGACTCTTGGCAACAAACAGCATAAATAGTTAGTTTGTCGACTTGGTTGGCAATAAGGCGGGTTTATTCTACATTCTACACGCGCACAAACTCGCATGAGAATGTATCAGTCATGGTACGCTCTGCCACTCTTGCTAGATTATATAACTAATGTATAATTTACGACGGCCAGTTGCGAAGCAATATAGGGCCATAAACCGGAAAGCCAATCAGCTACAACTAGATCTATGTTAGGAAAGCTACGGAGAATTGCTTAAATCGCGAAGGATTCCAATTCACAGAATTCCAATTAACCCGATTGACCCGATTAATAAGCTCTAGTGGTGCGTGTTAGTGATTAATAACCCGGGCGGAAACCTCACGCCTAACTAAGGTAATTATTACAGTTTCTGCAAATTGGGTGTTGGTGAGTGGGTTAGTATAGTTGTATTATTTAGGATGGCATTCATGATTGAGCGAGAAGGGGTAGGGTGGCGTAGTAGAAATTGCGAGAAGCATTCTACATGTCAATTACAATCTGTAGTGCCTTATCTGTTTTAGCAGCCCACTCTGCGGTCCACTTTCCTGGTCGCATAAACTGCCGTAAGGAGCGCTGATCTCATAGTGCAAGTGTACGAACACGAGCATTGCTTTAGGTCAGAAGATGGTTGTTGAATAGAGCAGGTGGTCTACCACCCACCATCATCTGTGGACAAGGATGGTTGGCGGCTTTATGGCTTTGCCACGTGACGAAGAAAGAAGCGGTACATGTGTCATTCGCGATGTCCATAGTTGCTTAATACACGCACAACATCTGGCATGGTACAAATAGTTGTATATGGCTACATTCCTAGAGTGAGCATACAATGCAACTCGGAAATGATTTAGAATGTTTCCAAAACAGAATAAACCGTATTGTTGAATATTTTGGACCTTGGCAACAATGGCTTCCAATCAAATTAAGTCCAAAATATTCAACAGACTATTTTTACTAACACGTTTGGTTTTTTTGTTTTGGAAACTGCTAACTTATTTCTTACCTATACTCGACATGTATGCCTACTATGTCCATAGCTTCCCACTAAACACACAACGTCTGAGAAGCCATAAATAGTTGTATAACAACATTCCTAGAGAGAACCAGAGCTAATTCAAGCGGAAGTAGAATAATCACGATGACATTTCAATTTGGACACTGGCCAATGCATAATTCTTTGGTGGGAATAGCGACCAGGTCACAGTCAAACAATGTCACATTCAACCCGGGTATAGTCAAACACTTCCACATTCAACCATCCAGGATACAGTCAAACACTTCCACATTCAACCAGGGTACAGTCAAACACTGTCATATTCAACCAGGGAACAGTCAAACACTGTCACATTCAACCAGGGTACAATCAAACACTGTCACATTCAACCAGGGTACAGTCAAACACTGCCACATTCAACCAGGGAACAGTCAAACACTGTCACATTTAACCAGGGTACAGTCAAACACTGCCACATTCAACCAGGGAACAGTCAAACACTGTCACATTTCAACCAGGGAACAGTCAAACACTGTCACATTTCAACCAGGGTACAGTCAAACACTGCCACATTCAACCAGGGTACAGTCAAACACTGCCACATTCAACCAGGGAACAGTCAAACACTGTCACATTTCAACCAGGGTACAGTCAAACACTGCCACATTCAACCAGGGAACAATCAAACACTGTCACATTCAACCAGGGTACAGTCAAACACTTCCACATTCAACCAGGGTACAGTCAAACACTGCCACATTCAACCAGGGAACAATCAAACACTGTCACATTCAACCAGGGTACAGTCAAACACTGCCACATTCAACCAGGGAACAATCAAACACTGTCACATTCAACCAGGGTACAGTCAAACACTGTCACATTCAACCAGGGTACAGTCAAACACTGTCACATTCAACCAGGGAACAGTCAAACACTGCCACATTCAACCAGGGTACAGTCAAACACTGTCACATTCAACCAGGGAACAGTCAAACACTGTCACATTCAACCAGGGTACAGTCAAACACTGTCACATTCAACCAGGGAACAGTCAAACACTGCCACATTCAACCAGGGTACAGTCAAACACTGTCACATTCAACCAGGGAACAATCAAACACTGCCACATTCAACCAGGGTACAGTCAAACACTGTCACATTCAACCAGGGATACAGTCAAACACTGTCACATTCAACCAGGGTACAATCAAACACTGTCACATTCAACCAGGGTACAGTCAAACACTGCCACATTCAACCAGGGTACAGTCAAACACTGCCACATTCAACCAGGGTACAGTCAAACACTGCCACATTCAACCAGGGTACAGTCAAACACTGTCACATTCAACCAGGGTACAGTCAAACACTGCCACATTCAACCAGGGTACAATCAAACACTGTCACATTCAACCAGGGTACAGTCAAACACTGTCACATTCAACCAGGGTACAGTCAAACACTTGCCACATTCAACCAGGGTACAAGTCAAACACTGTCACATTCAACCAGGGTACAGTCAAACACTTCCACATTCAACCAGGGTACAGTCAAACACTGTCACATTCAACCAGGGTACAGTCAAACACTTCCACATTCAACCAGGGTACAGTCAAACACTTCCACATTCAACCAGGGTACAGTCAAACACTGCCACATTCAACCAGGGTACAGTCAAACACTGTCACATTCAACCAGGGTACAGTCAAACACTTCCACATTCAACCAGGGTACAATCAAACACTGTCACATTCAACCAGGGTACAGTCAAACACTTCCACATTCAACCAGGGTACAGTCAAACACTTCCACATTCAACCAGGGTACAGTCAAACACTTCCACATTCAACCAGGGTACAGTCAAACACTGTCACATTCAACCAGGATACAGTCAAACACTGTCACATTCAACCAGGATACAGTCAAACACTGTCACATTCAACCAGGGTACAGTCAAACACTGTCACATTCAACCAGGGTACAGTCAAACACTTACACATCCAACCAGGGTACAGTCAAACACTGTCACATTCAACCAGGATACAGTCAAACACTGCCACATTCAACCAGGGTACAGTCAAACACTGTCACATTCAACCAGGGTACAGTCAAACACTTCCACATTCAACCAGGGTACAGTCAAACACTGTCACATTCAACCAGGGTACAGTCAAACACTTCCACATTCAACCAGGGTACAGTCAAACACTGTCACATTCAACCAGGGTACAGTCAAACACTGTCACATTCAACCAGGGTACAGTCAAACACTGCCACATTCAACCAGGGTACAGTCAAACACTGTCACATTCAACCAGGGTACAGTCAAACACTGTCACATTCAACCAGGGTACAGTCAAACACTGTCACATTCAACCAGGGTACAGTCAAACACTTCCACATTCAACCAGGGTACAGTCAAACACTGTCACATTCAACCAGGGTACAGTCAAACACTGTCACATTCAACCAGGGTACAGTCAAACACTTCCACATTCAACCAGGGTACAGTCAAACACTGTCACATTCAACCAGGGTACAGTCAAACACTGTCACATTCAACCAGGGTACAGTCAAACACTGCCACATTCAACCAGGGTACAGTCAAACACTGTCACATTCAACCAGGGTACAGTCAAACACTGTCACATTCAACCAGGGTACAGTCAAACACTGTCACATTCAACCAGGGTACAGTCAAACACTGTCACATTCAACCAGGGTACAGTCAAACACTGTCACATTCAACCAGGGTACAGTCAAACACTGCCACATTCAACCAGGGTACAGTCAAACACTGTCCACATTCAACCAGGGTACAGTCAAACACTGCCACATTCAACCAGGGTACAGTCAAACACTGTCACATTCAACCAGGGTACAGTCAAACACTGTCACATTCAACCAGGGTACAGTCAAACACTGTCACATTCAACCAGGGTACAGTCAAACACTGTCACATTCAACCAGGGTACAGTCAAACACTTCCACATTCAACCAGGGTACAGTCAAACACTGTCACATTCAACCAGGGTACAGTCAAACACTTACACATTCAACCAGGGTACAGTCAAACACTGTCACATTCAACCAGGGTACAGTCAAACACTGTCACATTCAACCAGGGTACAGTCAAACACTGTCACATTCAACCAGGGTACAGTCAAACACTGCCACATTCAACCAGGGTACAGTCAAACACTTACACATCCAACCAGGTACAGTCAAACACTGTCACATTCAACCAGGGTACAGTCAAACACTGTCACATTCAACCAGGGTACAGTCAAACACTGCCACATTCAACCAGGGTACAGTCAAACACTTACACATTCAACCAGGCTACAGTTAAACACTGTCACATTCAACCAGGGTACAGGCAAACGCTTCCACATTCAACCAGCCAGGATACAGTCAAACACTGCCACATTCAACCAGGGTACAGTCAAACACTGTCACATTCAACCAGGGTACAGTCAAACACTTCCACATTCAACCAGGGATACAGTCAAACACTGCCACATTCAACCAGGGTACAGTCAAACACTGTCACATTCAACCAGGGTACAGTCAAACACTGCCACATTCAACCAGGGTACAGTCAAACACTGTCACATTCAACCAGGGTACAGTCAAACACTTCCACATTCAACCAGGGTACAGTCAAACACTGTCACATTCAACCAGGGTACAGTCAAACACTTCCACATTCAACCAGCCAGGATACAGTCAAACACTGCCACATTCAACCAGGGTACAGTCAAACACTGTCACATTCAACCAGGGTACAGTCAAACACTGCCACATTCAACCAGGGTACAGTCAAACACTGCCACATTCAACCAGGGTACAGTCAAACACTGCCACATTCAACCAGGGTACAGTCAAACACTTCCACATTCAACCAGGGTACAGTCAAACACTGTCACATTCAACCAGGGTACAGTCAAACACTGTCACATTCAACCAGGGTACAGTCAAACACTTCCACATTCAACCAGGGTACAGTCAAACACTGCCACATTCAACCAGGGTACAGTCAAACACTTCCACATTCAACCAGGGTACAGTCAAACACTTCCACATTCAACCAGGGTACAGTCAAACACTGTCACATTCAACCAGGGTACAGTCAAACACTTCCACATTCAACCAGGGTACAGTCAAACACTGCCACATTCAACCAGGGTACAGTCAAACACTGCCACATTCAACCAGGGTACAGTCAAACACTGCCACATTCAACCAGGGTACAGTCAAACACTTCCACATTCAACCAGGGTACAGTCAAACACTTCCACATTCAACCAGGGTACAGTCAAACACTTCCACATTCAACCAGGGTACAGTCAAACACTTCCACATTCAACCAGGGTACAGTCAAACACTGTCACATTCAACCAGGGTACAGTCAAACACTGTCACATTCAACCAGGGTACAGTCAAACACTTCCACATTCAACCAGGGTACAGTCAAACACTGCCACATTCAACCAGGGTACAGTCAAACACTGCCACATTCAACCAGGGTACAGTCAAACACTTACACATCCAACCAGGGTACAGTCAAACACTGCCACATTCAACCAGGGTACAGTCAAACACTGTCACATTCAACCAGGGTACAGTCAAACACTGTCACATTCAACCAGGGTACAGTCAAACACTGTCACATTCAACCAGGGTACAGTCAAACACTGCCACATTCAACCAGGGTACAGTCAAACACTGTCACATTCAACCAGGGTACAGTCAAACACTTACACATCCAACCAGGATACAGTCAAACACTGTCACATTCAACCAGGGTACAGTCAAACACTGCCACATTCAACCAGGGTACAGTCAAACACTTACACATCCAACCAGGCTACAGTTAAACACTGTCACATTCAACCAGGGTACAGGCAAACGCTTCCACATTCAACCAGCCAGGATACAGTCAAACACGTCCACATTCAACCAGGGTACAGTCAACCACTTACACATTCAACCAGGCTACAGTTAAACACTGTCACCTTCAACCAGGGTACAGTCAAACGCTTCCACATTGAACCAGCCAGGATACAGTCAAACACTGTTACATTTAACCAGAGTACAGTCAAGTCAAACACGTCCACATTCAACCAGGGTACAGTCAAACGCTGGTACATTCAACCAGGGTACAATCAAACACTGTCACATTCAACCAGGGTACAGTCAAACACTGTCACATTTAATCAGGGTACAGTCAAACACTTCTACATTCAACCAGACACGATACAGTCAAACACTGCCACATTCAACCTGGGAACAGTCAAACACTTACACATCCAACCAGGCTACAGTTAAACACTTACACATCCAACCAGGCTACAGTTAAACACTGTCACATTCAACCAGGGTACAGGCAAACGCTTCCACGTTCAACCAGCCAGGATACAGGCAAACGCTTCCACATTCAACCAGCCAGGATACAGTCAAACACGTCCACATTCAACCAGGGCACAGTCAAACACTTCCACATTCAACCACGCTACAGTTAAACACGTCCACATTCAACCTGGGTACAGTCAAACACTGCCACATTCAACCAGGGTACAGTCAAACACTGCCACATTCAACCAGGGTACAGTCAAACACTTACACTTCAAACCAGGCTACAGTTAAACACTGTCACATTCAACCAGGGTACAGGCAAACGCTTCCACATTCAACCAGCCAGGATACAGTCAAACACTTCCACATTCAACCAGGGTACAGTCAAACACTGCCCCCATTCAACCAGCCAGGATACAGTCAAACACTGCCACATTCAACCAGGGTACAGTCAAACACTGTCACATTCAACCAGAGTACAGTCAAATACTGCCGCATTCAACCAGCCAGGATACAGTCAAACACTGCCACATTCAACCAGGGTACAGTCAAACACTTCCACATTCAACCAGGGTACAGTCAAATACCGTCACATTCAACCAGGGTACAGTCAAACACTGCCACATTCAACCAGCCAGGATACAGTCAAACACTTCCACATTCAACCAGGGTACAGTCAAACACTTACACATCCAACCAGGCTACAGTTAAACAGTCACATTCAACCAGGGTACAGTCAAACGATTCCACATTCAACCAGCCAGGATACAGTCAAACACTTCCACATTCAACCAGGGTACAGTCAAACACTGCCACATTCAACCAGGGTACAGTCAAACACTGCCACATTCAACCAGGGTACAGTCAAACACTGTCACATTCAACCAGGGTACAGTCAAATACTGCCGCATTCAACCAGGGTACAGTCAAACACTGCCACATTCAACCAGGGTACAGTCAAACACTTCCACATTCAACCAGGGTACAGTCAAATACCGTCACATTCAACCAGGGTACAGTCAAACACTGCCACATTCAACCAGCCAGGATACAGTCAAACACTTCCACATTCAACCAGGGTACAGTCAAACACTGTCACATTCAACCAGGGTACAGTCAAACACTGCCACATTCAACCAGCCAGGATACAGTCAAACACTGCCACATTCAACCAGGGTACAGTCAAACACTTCCACATTCAACCAGGGTACAGTCAAACACTTCCACATTCAACCAGGGTACAGTCAAATACCGTCACATTCAACCAGGGTACAGTCAAACACTGCCACATTCAACCAGCCAGGATACAGTCAAACACTGCCACATTCAACCAGGGTACAGTCAAACACTGTCATATTCAACCAGACTACAGTCAAATACCGTCACATTCAACCAGGGTACAGTCAAACACTGCCACATTCAACCAGGGTACAGTCAAACACTGCCACATTCAATCATGGTTCAATCAAACACGTCCACATTCAACCAGGGTACAGTCAAACACTGCCACATTCAACCAGGGTACAGTCAAACACTGCCACATTCAACCAGGGTACAATCAAACACTGTCACATTCAACCAGGGTACAGTCAAACACTGTCACATTCAACCAGGATACAGTCAAACACTTACACATCCAACCAGGGTACAGTCAAACACTTACACATCCAACCAGGATACAGTCAAACACTGTCGCATTCAACCAGGGTACAGTCAAACACGTCCACATTCAACCAGGGTACAGTCAAACACTGTCACATTCAACCAGGGTACAGTCAAACACTGCCACATTCAACCAGGGTACAGTCAAACACTGTCACATTCAACCAGGGTACAGTCAAACACTGTCACATTCAACCAGGGTACAGTCAAACACTGTCACATTCAACCAGGGAACAGTCAAACACTGTCACATTCAACCAGGGTACAGTCAAACACTGCCACATTCAACCAGGGTACAGTCAAACACTGCCACATTCAACCAGGGAACAATCAAACACTGTCACATTCAACCAGGGTACAGTCAAACACTGCCACATTCAACCAGGGTACAGTCAAACACTGCCACATTCAACCAGGGAACAGTCAAACACGTCCACATTCAACCAGGGTACAGTCAAACACTTACACATCCAACCAGGGAACAGTCAAACACTTCCACATTCAACCAGGGTACAGTCAAACACTGTCACATTCAACCAGGGTACAGTCAAACACTGTCACATTCAACCAGGGAACAAGTCAAACACGTCCACATTCAACCAGGGTACAGTCAAACACTTACACATCCAACCAGGGTACAGTCAAACACTTCCACATTCAACCAGGGTACAATCAAACACTGCCACGTTCAACCAGGGTACAGTCAAACACTGTCACATTCAACCAGGGTACAGTCAAACACTTCCACATTCAACCAGGGTACAGTCAAACACTGTCACATTCAACCAGGGTACAGTCAAACACTGCCACATTCAACCAGGGTACAGTCAAACACGTCCACATTCAACCAGGGTACAGTCAAACACTGTCACATTCAACCAGGGAACAGTCAAACACTGTCACATTCAACCAGGGTACAGTCAAACACTGTCACATTCAACCAGGGTACAGTCAAACACGTCCACATTCAACCAGGGTACAGTCAAACACTGTCACATTCAACCAGGGTACAGTCAAACACTGTCACATTCAACCAGGGTACAGTCAAACACTTCCACATTCAACCAGGGTACAGTCAAACACTGTCACATTCAACCAGGGTACAGTCAAACACGTCCACATTCAACCAGGATACAGTCAAACACTGTCACATTCAACCAGGATACAAGTCAAACACTGTCACATTCAACCAGGGTACAATCAAACACTGTCACATTCAACCAGGGATACAGTCAAACACTGTCACATTCAACCAGGGTACAATCAAACACTGTCACATTCAACCAGGGTACAGTCAAACACTTCCACATTCAACCAGGGAACAATCAAACACTGTCACATTCAACCAGGGTACAGTCAAACACTGTCACATTCAACCAGGGAACAGTCAAACACTGTCACATTCAACCAGGGAACAGTCAAACACTGTCACATTCAACCAGGGTACAGTCAAACACTGTCACATTCAACCAGGGTACAGTCAAACACGTCCACATTCAACCAGGGTACAGTCAAACACTTCCACATTCAACCAGGGTACAGTCAAACACTTCCACATTCAACCAGGGTACAATCAAACACTTCCACATTCAACCAGGGTACAGTCAAACACTGCCCCCATTCAACCAGGGTACAGTCAAACACTTCCACATTCAACCAGGGTACAGTCAAACACTGCCACATTCAACCAGGGTACAATCAAACACTTACACAACCAGCCAGGATACAGTCAAACACTGCCACATTCAACCAGGGTACAGTCAAACACTGTCACATTCAACCAGGGGGCAGTCAAACACTGCCACATTCAACCAGGGCACAGTCAAACACTGCCACATTCAACCAGGGGGCAGTCAAACACTGCCACATTCAACCAGGGTACAGTCAAACACTTGCACATTCAACCAGGGGGCAGTCAAACACTGCCACATTCAATCAGGGCACAGTCAAACACTGCCACATTCAACCAGGGGGCAGTCAAACACTGCCACATTCAACCAGGGCACAGTCAAACAATTCCACGTTCAACCAGGATACAGTTAAGCACTGTCACATTCAACCGGCCAGGATACAGTCAAACACTCTCACATTAAATCCATGACGGTTACGCGACTATCTCGTGCTTTGCAATCATTGTGATTGTGCGGTTTCTCCTGGTCGCCTCCCCGTAACAGCAAACATAGGCTTTGCTATTAGAGCCAGGTTGATCAGCGCTGTCAGAAGGTAGGGCGTGATAACAAATGTATGCGATGATGATGTAATGGGGATCGTGTAAATATGACAAAAGATTTAATAGTCATCATGGAGATGTATAAGAGGAATTACTTGACCTGCAATCTGTAAGGTAACCGATGCTCATTCACTCACAAAGATTACTATTGAGGAGTTCTCTCCATGGTGCAGTCCTGAAGTGAATCTTTGTTTGTTATAGCAGTGAGGTGGATTTACCGCATTTAATATGCCATATGATCAATAAGGGGAATCCGATTATATTGCTGACAATACATTTGCTTTGGGAAGAATTATGCTGATTTCAAACTCAGATTATCTTAACATTAGAGTCATTCAGCCGATCTCAGATTTACGGACTGCAAATAAATTAGGCGAGAAAATTAACGTGACTCATGAGTAACGTATTTTAGTGCAATGAATGAAAATCCGAGCAAAAACCAAAAGCCTCGCGAGAAAGCGCGGGGGAGAGAAAGATGGAGGGAGGGTAGGTTGGGAAAGGGATATGGAGAAAAAGATATTGAGATGGTGTGGGCGGAGAAAGAGAGAGATATTGGAATATTATAGACGGTGACGAAAAAGTGTGCTCAATTTTATCATAATTGTAAGGAAAATAATAGGGTCTATATTCAATTCGAGTACTCGCCTATGAATCGATTACCGAGAAGAATACGATCACGAAGCAGAATTATAACGAATTAATAAATGATACAACTATGTCGTCTTTGTCACAAACGATATCTCTAGCACACAGAAACAGTCTTCTGAGAGAGATGGACGGAATTCCCATTACGGCCCATTCCCTCCCACGCAATGCATGCTCCAACCTATACACTGATATCTTACAGACGATAGCAAATATATATAGCAGCATATAAAGACGACTGCTTTACCTGAACAACCTAGATTTGACGTCAGTAAGGCATGGAAGTAAGCACTTAAATCACTATCACATTTCCATCAATCTCCGAGTCATGTTCCTATGGCAACTGATCTGTAATATGAGGTCGTTCTCTCGAACCACTTAGCTCGGGTGTGACCCGTGCGATACAGACATAATTATTAGATACCTGGTTACTGTATTGGATTATTGATCGGCGATTAGTATCAAGTGTAATTAATGAATTAATCACGCACCATAGTCTCATCCACTGCACGATTAGTTTCGATCTATTGGGTATCATCAGGCGCAGGTAGGATTTGAAGCCATGGTCCTCAGATTGTGAGTCGGACTCGTTATTTCTAGGCCGCGGTGTCACGTGATGTGTAAGATGCCGCGTTTACCGCAATGTATAACTGTGAACGCAGTTAACCCACTATTAATACGAGCCGGCCCAAATGGGCTGCTGGTATGGTCCTGATAAATACAGACATGAGAAAACAATTTTTTTAATTTACCACTAGAATGACTGGCTCGATAACCGACACAGTCATTCCAGTGGTACGGCTTAAACACGAGTTCCGCAAATGGCGCATAATACCCCCACCATGATGACAAATCAATGAATCAGAGATATCAGAAAAATAGCGATTTCATGCTCAGACCTAGACCTGCCATCCTTTGAACTTTCAAAGTGATCCGCTAAACGGTCATGGATTATCGTCGATTTCAATAAGTGTATTCCTCAGGCCTAGTCCAGTCATCCTATGAAGTTTCAAATCAATTCGATACATAGTAACGGAGTTATCATCCAGAAACCGATTTACAAGATGGCCGCCGGTGGCTGGCGGCCATCTTTGATTTCGGATCAGCGTTAATTTCGATAGGTTTCTTCCCCAGACCAACCACTCTATGAAGTTTCAAAGCGATCCGATAAACGGGAACGGGCATCTGGAAACTAATTTCAAGATGGCCGCCGATGTCTGGCAGCCATCTTGGATTTCGGAGCATTGTCGATTTTCCCCAGACCGAGGCCAACCACCATATGAAGTTTCAATGCGATCCGAAAAACGGTAACAGATTTATCATCTCGAAACCACTTTTCAAGATGGGCACACTTGGCTGGTGGCCATCTTGGATTTCGGATCAGCGTAAATCTCAATAGGTTTCTTCCCTAGATCTAGTCCAACTATCCTGTGAATTTCAAAGCGATCCAACAAAGGGTAACGGAGTTATCATCAGGAAACCACTCTGCCGCCCGCCCGTCCGCGTGTCCGCCCGCGCAGACCGCGCCATCACGTAATACCCCGCCTATTTTTGGGCGGGGTTGGGCGTGGTATAAAAATAGTCAAAATAGTCTTCTTTTGTTCTGCAAATGGACATTTTCTATGAGAAAATTTACATTTTAAAAGCCTATTTGATAGTTAAAGGGCGTAAAACATTAACAATCAAATGAACCTTGTATAGATAACCCCTGCCCCTGCATCTCTTAGTCAGTGTGCGGAGTGTGCAACAATTTAAGTGTCCACGTGTGCAGATGTGACGATTATCGGCGTCTAGATTGGAATTTGTAACAATCCTTTGGCTCGGGTTATACAGCTGATGTTCTGGACACTGTAACGTGCGTAGAGTCCAGATCATCGACTCAGATGCACACTAGGCATATGTTGTATTTTTTATTTAATTTGATTGGCTGCCATTGCTGACGTATGTAGCAATGGCTTCCAATCAAATTACGTCTAAAATATTGAATATAACATTTCTCACATTGTGTTCAAAATAGTACTAACTAGCATGTGCCAAATGACACACGCAACACTACTATGGGCAAATATTGACTTTAGACGAGAATACAATACGTTTCTCGTGGAGCGAAATGAGAATATACTAACTACCATTCATCATGTGGCGAATCTAGCTAGTCTAAACCAGAATCGTATCAGCCAGTAAATATGTTCTACACAGAAAAATACCGATATCTACTTACATTGAAAGCCATTGATCGGCATGTGAATCCTACCGACCATATCTCGTCCACTATAAACGAACATATTAGAAACACATATATGAGACGTACAATTTTGTAAATCTTTGACAAATATTTGCGCTTAATCGTATGTACTTATCTTACTACACACCCGTTATTCCAAAACAGTCACGATCTAAGCATAATCCTGCTGTTATGCTATGATATGCCTGTACCTGTAAGTATAGCAACCCAATACATCTAGTCACTTTATGACACGTATATAAACCGCATAATAGCGGAGGGAAGATGTGTTGTGAACACTTCCTGCGTTGGAAATAATTACCTATATGCACGAAGAGCCACGAGATGTGCGAATTCGGACTGTATACATCAACGCGAGTGATAACTCTCGATCATAAAAACAGACCGCTTTGTGACGTTGTCACTAAATGGCACAAAATGCGGGTTGCCTGGACAATACACGTGATCCAAAGTCAATCAATCAAATTCTATTGCATTTCATCTTAGCAAATGCAGGCACAGAAGACATTAACGTAGTCAATCTAAGCCATTCTAACGTACTGACTATAAAACATGCTCCATGTACGTCAAGAAACATAGGGGAGGAATAGGGGAAGCGGATCGGGAGAAGAGGGAGGCGAGGGAGGCGAGGGTGGCGAGGGAGGAGGGACGTAGAGCGAGGAAGAATGGGAGACAGGGTGTGAGAGAGAGGAGAGATGATGTGAGAGGGCAAGAGATGGAGGGAGGGAGGGAGAAGAGAGATAGAGAGGGGGGGGGGGGAGGGAGAAGGTGAGATAGAGATAGAGAGAGAGAGAGAGAGAGAGAGAGAGAGAGAGAGAGAGAGATAGAGAGAGGGGAGAGAGGTGAGGCGCGCGCGCGCGAGAGAGAGAGGGAGAGAGCGAGAGGGAGCGAGAGAGAGAGAGAGAGAGAGAGAGAGAGAGAGAGAGAGAGAGAGAGAGAGAGAGAGAGAGAGGAGAGAGAGAGAGAGAGAGAGAGAGAGAGAGAGAGAGAGAGAGAGAGAGAGAGAGAGAGAGAGAGAGAGAGGTGTTTTGTTAACTCTTACCTTACTAAAAGCGCGCACGCATATAGCGACCTGAATAACCTAAAGGTTAGCCGCTATAGAACGACAAGTTCATTTCCAGGGTCGCCATTTTCAGCTACTACACTCTATATTTGCATAAGTAGGTTTATTATCGTCAATCAATCAATAATCGATATATAATAAAAGTAATCCGCTAATGCAAGCGTATGGTCATTGGTGTGTGAAGCGGTGACTACTTGCTAAGCGTGTAACAGCTTGTTGGGTGATTAAATCAACTATCGTGCATATATACCTATTAATAATGCATGCGGAATCAACACTGTTGAGAGAGGCGACCTGTCTCATGCAGTAACACCGTTGTCGTTCATTAAAGAGGGAATTAGACGACTATCGGCAATAATCCTGCCTTTAAAATCCCGCAATCCGTTTTGCGAATTAAATCGCTATCTGTCCTTAAAGCTCTCGTATCCCATTAAATAGAGACACTTTTGTACGAGATATAAGATGCCTGTTCAATTTACCCAGCATGTAATGTTACCCGGCGTGCCGTTAAACAGGGCGGTGGACCCAACTACGCCACATACACTGTGAGCCTTGGCTAAGTCAACTTATTTACCAGTGGCGGATTTGTGGCAAAATTGAATACATGCCACAATCCACCTAGATATAGTGT
Source organism: Chaetoderma sp. LZ-2023a (assembly GCA_034401795.1). Lineage (NCBI taxonomy): Eukaryota > Metazoa > Mollusca > Caudofoveata > Chaetodermatida > Chaetodermatidae > Chaetoderma > Chaetoderma sp. LZ-2023a. Next base: position 4,364,652 of record CM067370.1, on the reverse strand, counting down.
CTTTTGACGCCCTGCCATGGGGTTCAGTATAAGACAACCATAACGAGGATGGGTTCATCCGCCATTCCTGTGTACGTTGTTTGTACCTGTTTAATGCGTGGACTCGACACCATGCTTTTGAATTAGGATCAAGCCTAGTCAAAGCTGGTAAAATAATTGGGTGACCTGGATATTTCAAAGACTGATTCTTAGCCATGAAATTAATCCTCGGTAGAAGCATAAGGCCTTCCCCAGTAACCGCATAACAGTCTGCCTCGGCAGATAAAGCATGAATTTCGCTTCTCCGTCTTGCAGAGGCCGCAGCAATTAAATTACAGTTTTAAGTGTCAACATTTCCATAGAAATGGCACTTAGTGGTTCAAAGGGTTTATCAGCTAGAACTTGAAGCACCAGAGATAAACTCCAAGACGGAATCGCTGGTGGATTTCTCGGTCTTAGATTACCCATGCCTTTTATTAAAGTGTTCAATGAACAGACCTCGTCACTTCCCCTATCAGCCAAGCAAGGGATAACTAACATTAAAGCTTACATGTAGCCAGCAATAGAGTTACGCTTGTGGCTATAGGCATCATACAGGTGACAGAGGAAATCGACTACTACCTGAATAGATGCATCCATTGGATTAACATCTCTGTTTGAGCACCATTCTGCAAATCTATTGATTTTATAGTTAATGCTCTGGAGGTTGACCCCTTTCTAGCTTTTGCCATAAACATCGCTGCTTCCTCAGAAAAGCCCCCCTTAATGTTAGATTCCTTGACGACATCCACGCAGTCAATTGGAACGTTGACCGGTGGTTGTGAAGGGACTTGCCCTGGAAAATAATATTGTCCATCAGAGGCAGAGGAACCGGATTGCAGACCAGAAGGTCCAGCAGATCCGTATACCATGATCGGCTTTACCAATTTGGGGCAATCAGAAGCACTTGGCAATCCTCCTGCCTGCTTTTCTGAAGAACTTTTGGAATCAGGATTGCTGGTCGGGATGCGTATGCATACATTCCCTCCAAACTAATAATTTCCATAAGAGAAACACACGAACAACATCGAGGTGTAAGACGAATTGTATGAATACAAGAGCACACTAAACAGTAAATGAAGACAGTAATAGTCCATGATAATGATACAGATAAACAGTAGGACTGAAAAAATATTGGCAGCAACTAATCACAAATATTTCCAAATATTTTAGTGCCATAAAGCATAATTAGAGTGCCAGCGTCTTTACCAAAGGCATACCATCACGTCCTTCTCTCGGAAGCTCCACTAGACAACCACTCTTCATCAACACTCACTTACTTATAAAGGGAAGGGTGGGACCAGAGGGCAGAATGATAAGCTCGCTCTTATGGGAGTCTCTATCACTCTGGGCATAGTCTTTTTATAGGGGAATAGTGGAGACAAACCTCTTTAGATGTGAACAGACCTCCTTACAGGAACCTGTGGACACAAGCATAAAGAGAGATTAGCATTTTATGGCGCCAGAGAATAAAATTATCAGTTTTCTGGGCGCCTATAACGTCTATACCACGTCACGGAAAAAGATGGCACCGCGTAATTAAGACGTAATTAAGACATAATTATACTAGAGTTCACCTGATAACTCAGTCCTGAAGTGGTCTCAGACGAATTATGATGGTCAGACATGACAACAAACATTCTAGAACAACTTTCGATAGATAATTGAGCAAAAACTTAGTAAGTAGTAGAAAAACAGAAGCATGTGGTTCATACCAATAGTCAAGAAAGAGGCAGTGTCAGTCTGCGCATGCGCGAGGTTGGGGCCATCCGGCAGACTGTCACCTGTCTACCTGCCCAGTAAGGGCACCTTTCTTTTTTAATCTGGGGTTATTGAGTGAAGGTCGATAGTTAGGAAATATGATAGAGTGTTAGGGAGGTAAGTATATATCCTGAAGTGAAATGCAATTACTACCTGCTACATATTTGATAAAAATGTATTAGTGTTGCTGCAACAGCTTTCAGTCTATGTATTCTAAAATAATCAAAAGAAATTTCAGTCACCACTTGCTACGGATTTGAAGAGCAATTTGACTAAGTTGTTGCTGACTAAGGCACCAACAACGTTACCAAATTGGTGTCCATAGAATTACACGGCGCTCAGTATTACTATCTAAGTAGAGTGAGTATATGGCCAAAATACGCTTTGCCTGCACGAAGTCAATATCTCGCCTAGCTGCCGTATGTACGTTTCTGTTCGACCAATGCATTTCAAACAAATGCACAAATCTGTCAACGAAACATACATGACGTTGGTTAATCATTCATTCTTGGCGAAAAAAACGTATATAGGCCTACGCTCACTTCGGCTAAATAGTAATAAATTGATTTCATGTGTGTGGATAATAATTTGACAATGTTATTGGTGCCTTAGAAACCAACAACTTAGTCAAATTGCTATTAAAATCCGTAGCGAGAGTCGACTAAAATAATGGTGATTATTTTAGAATATAGAGACTGTAGCAATAATTTTCATTCAAATTAATATCAAATCTGTACCAGGCAGTAATCGCATTACCTAGTAATTATTTTGACAATAGTTTTACTGGATGTTGTTGCTGTCATGGATAATTTCGCAAATTATTGTCAAAATATATATAAAAGCTTTCTCTACTTTTCTTCTGGAAATTGACATACTTGCGCTGAACAATATTGGAATGCCGGCTGTCAAATGTACTGCCGTGAATAGCACGCTTACGCTTCCAGGGCTGAAGGACAAATGATTATTTGCATCTGCAGGCGGTTGGTTTTGTTTGAGAAATCCTGGCCTATACAGACAATAAACTAAGCGAATATGGCGTCCAATTGTTACAACGATTATGGAGTCAGGAAATTGCATGCTTGGTAGCGTTGCATGCTGGGTAGCATATCATGCTGGGTAAATTAAACAGAAATCAGCAGGCATCTCATATCTCGTGCAAAATGTCTATATTTAATGGACACGAGAACTTTAACGACCATCTTGGTGGCCATAATGTGTTTGCTAGGACAGAATTGACAAAATATTATGGGCACATGTTAATAGTGACGCACGTGTGCGCGTGCATGATGCAATCTACGATCACACGCATCCATGCAAGATATCCCGATGCATTAATTAAGCTTAGGCTGGACTGAGATGACTCAAAGCTTAGCATCTCCATTTCCAAGCATCTATGCATATACGCCCTTGACTAGCATACTTTGAAACAAATGTTACTTGAAGCTGGTGCTGCTTCCATCCCAAAACTCGTTCTTACAAGAATTTCCGTACATATATTGTGTAATTAGTCTTCTTTCTGTATATCCCATAATGACCTCTGATAGAAGGAGTCTTGGTGGACTTGAACTTGAATCGACCCCGGCTTGGCTTGCTGATAAATCCAGTCATACCTGATCAGGCTAAGAATATCAAGTGGCTAGTCGAATTCAACGATCCGAAGGGTTATCAGAGAAATACATAATCTACCCGTACTGGGTAAAGCGGGATCTAAACTGACATGTGTGCAATGGCATGGTATATGACGTCATATAGGCTAACGTGGACTACTGGGGGTTTACAATAACCCTGGACCTACTGCATATTTTGACAACAAGTTGACTGAAGGTTGTTGGTGGCTGAGCCACCAACAATATTCAGTCAAATTCCATTCAAAATATCCAGTATATCCAGAGTTAAAACCCATGTAAAATGTAGTCCGTAGAAATTCAGCAGACAGACAGCTAACGAGATTCCAGATAACAACAGATCCATTGTTTGTAGACGATTCATTTAAGTACCGCTGCATTCAAAACGATGAACACCAATACCCTAAAGCACTATTCGTCACGTGTTGAAACGAATGGCCTTCAGTGTGCTACACAATGAGGTTGAGAAAGATGAGACAGCGCAAAGACAACCACAAATACAGCATGGAGGCAGTGATGACAATCACAAATACAGCAAGGATACAGTGATGACAACCACAAATACAGCATGGAGGCAGTGATGACAACCACAAATACAGCATGGAGGCAGTGATGACAACCACAAATACAGCATGGAGGCAGTGATGACAGCCACAAATACAGCATGGAGGCAGTGATGACAACTACAAATACAGCATGGAGGCAGTGATGACAACCACAAATACAGCATGGAGGCAGTGATGACAACCACAAATACAGTATGGAGGCAGTGATGACAACCACAAATACAGCATGGAGGCAGTGATGACAACCACAAATACAGCATGGAGGCAGTGATGACAACCACAAATACAGCATGGAGGCAGTGATGACAACCACAAATACAGTATGGAGGCAGTGATGACAACCACAAATACAGCATGGAGGCAGTGATGACAACCACAAATACAGCATGGAGGCAGTGATGACAACCACAAATACAGTATGGAGGCAGTTATGACAACCACAAATGCAGCATGGAGGCAGTGGTGACAACCACAAATACAGCATGGAGGCAGTGATGACAACCACAAATACGGCATGGAGGCAGTGATGACAACCACAAATGCAGCATGGAGGCAGTGGTGGCAACCACAAATACAGCATGGAGGCAGTGATGACAACCACAAATGCAGCATGGAGGCAGTGGTGACAACCACAAATACAGCATGGAGGCAGTGATGACAACCACAAATACAGTATGGAGGCAGTGATGACAACCACAAATACAGCATGGAGGCAGTGATGGCAACCACAAATACAGCATGGAGGCAGTGATGACAACCACAAATGCAGCATGGAGGCAGTGGTGACAACCACAAATACAGCATGGAGGCAGTGATGACAACCACAAATGCAGCATGGAGGCAGTGGTGACAACCACAAATACAGCATGGAGGCAGTGATGACAACCACAAATGCAGCATGGAGGCAGTGGTGACAACCACAAATACAGCATGGAGGCAGTGATGACAACCACAAATGCAGCATGGAGGCAGTGGTGACAACCACAAATACAGCATGGAGGCAGTGATGACAACCACAAATGCAGCATGGAGGCAGTGGTGACAACCACAAATACAGCATGGAGGCAGTGATGACAACCACAAATGCAGCATGGAGGCAGTGATGACAACCACAAATACAGCATGGAGGCAGTGATGACAACCACAAATGCAGCATGGAGGCAGTGGTGACAACCACAAATACAGCATGGAGGCAGTGATGACAACCACAAATGTAGCATGGAGGGTGTGAATCCCATCAACACGAAACAAACACATACTTAGAGCACGTGCAACGGTGCAAGAGAACCATAGCTGGGCATCTCAGGTCTTTGAAACAATGGCTAAGCAAACTAAGCAGTGTTCTCGTGTTTATTTCTGGAACTCCTGTCCTAAGCTCTCAAAGGAAAAACACACGCCCAAATGGTACTACCTATTCTACAGTATTGATGTCCAGTCTGAAACTGTCATCCATCCTACAGTCTAAAGTACTCAATATCCATCCTACATAATAGCTGAACTGGCGGACGCACTCAACATCTAGCCTACAATATAGATGTCTAGTCTGACCCTCTCAACATTCATTCTACAGAATAGATGACTAGTCTGACCCTCTCAAAATCAATCCTACAGAATAGATGTGTAGTCTGACCCTTTCAACATTCATTGTCTAATCTGACCCTCTCAACATTCATTCTACAAAATAGATGTCTAGTCTGACCCTCTCAACATCAATCCTACAGAATAGATGTCTAGTCTGCCCCTCTCAACATCAATCCTACAGAGTAGATGTCTAGTCTGACCCTCTCAACATCAATTCTACAATAGTGATGCTCAATCTGAAGCCCGCAACATGCAGCCTGCAGAGATACTTTGTGACCGGAGAGAAAGGAAAGCGTCATTCATCGCAAACGGACCACATCGCCGATACGCCCAGCCAAGCACCCGAATTGGCAGTGCCCCCAACGAGGGTACATTGGATGTCATACCCTCACAGAACAATGGTAAGCATGCACAAAATCCCAGACAGACTGATAGATATATTAGCTTTCAACAGGTATATCTCAAACCATTGCCACTAGGCAGATATAGGACCATCAGCACTTGTTCCGATAACCTACAACCAACAACATATTGCTGGAACACATCTTCTTTCCACAAACAATATCATTGTTGAACAAGCTAACACAGAGTCCTGCCCTTTCCATTGATTTTGAAATCATGGCAGGAGTTCAAACGCATCTTCACCAAATCTGCACACTGTCACTGTAAACATCTACATGCTGCAATATGAATCTAACAATTCTTGTTTTAGTTAATAATATCAATCATCCCGATCTGCACACGTTAGCGAATCATTGAATTATCTAGGGATGCAGAACTTCAATTGATAATCTGGCGTGAATTGGCATGGCTCGCTATGTGATTATAGTTTATAGAAAAGGGCATGATAGGGATACGTTTGTTAACATGATAACGATACATTTACAATACCGTAGTATCGTATTGATATGACGTATCAGTTAAACAAACCAATCATATACGCGGAAGCGTAGCCTACCGTGTGGCCATGCATGGCCGACTTTCTAACGCCTGTTGATATCGATGTAGAAATACGAAATGTCGTTTCCAATAATCTGTCAACTCAATCATAAAAATAACAACTGGTACTTGCTTTGAAAAACACACACGGAATGAGAAACTATTTTGCGCAAGCGAGGACTGTCAAAGCTGGTTATTGGAGCCATTGGTAATAATTCGTTAGTCCGGCAATCTCATCTCTAGAGACGGGTGAAGAACGAGAATGTGGCTCATTGCTATGGTGGGTGGGTCCCATTGTTGATGCAGTTTTCCGGCCATTAGGCTGTCGTATAATGAATTACAGGAAACACGACTTTAAGGATCTATATTTGAAACACTTTAATTATCTTGAATCTGTTTGTTGAGTGAGTGCCTTTGATGTCGGAGTAATGCAATCAAATCGTCCGCTAGTTTAGCTACATATCAATTGTATGAACACAACGTAACTATGATTGCTAACTAAATCAGATAATTGCAAAGCAACATGGTTCAAGATTTAGTCAATATGTATGACTATTCATTTGGTTTAACCATGTGACATCGACTTAGACATACCCGATAAACCATATAACCTAAAGATTTGTGTTCGTTGGCCAAACACAGATTTGCGCGTTATCACAAAGTATCATATAATTATTTCCGTGCACATATACCTAATGTAACTAACTTACTATCAGCTAACCAACGTAAATTCAATGGTGGCCAAACATAACCTAGTTTTTTCTTTATCAATCGTCCAAAGTAATGCCATTTTGGGGACAACGAAACCATAGATTTGCCCAACTAAAAGCCTAAGTGTAAAACAAGGTTGAGCTGACGAATAAAACAAACATTAAGCCAATGAGCCACTTTTGATCAAATAACATAGTTTTGTTGAAACCAACTCTTATTGTTTGTCTGCCCTTGGCCACAAAATGGTAGTATGGTACAACGCGATGAGCCGCGGTCGCTCTAGTCAACATAAAACATGATGTTAATATACAACTTAACGAGACGATTTCTCAATCAAGTACATCCTTGAAAACGTTTGTTGTTTACCTTCACACGTCATCTACAAATGCTTTAGGTCAATATATCATCGAAAACGAAAGCACTTAAGGAATGTTTAATAAACAAATATCTCAACACGAGGTATCGTTGAATACACAATGTTGTTCTTCACACGGACGCACAAGCAACGCGCACGCGCGCGCACGCACGCACGCACGCACGCACGCACGCACGCACGCACGCACGCACGCACATACATTATATAGAGACCACGTGCATTCTAGACCAAAAGATGAATGTTGGTCATTAACGCTAGGCGATCTGAAAGGACTACTATGCCTTGTTCTGCATGAAACATCCCGCATGCCAGCTCGCCTGGAATAGGAATACGTCTGCCGTTTCTGATCACACACGCTCGTGGCATTACCGTGTCGTTTAAGGCAGCATTGATGCGTATCCACCTGCTGCTCTGAAGATTAATTAATATATCACCGTGAAGAGTTGCTCATCTTGTATGTATATGTCCAATCTGACAAGATATAAATGACATCCACAGTGGTTGTCATGGAAATAGCTGAAAACAAAAATTTAAAATGGATACGCGCACAACACTAATCACCACGATGTCAGTTTGCAATAAGCCGCAGGGGTTATCACAGCAATTGTGAAAAATGACGAGCCATTTAAAATGTTCCGGAACTAGGCTACGTCCATGATGATATCAATCTGCAACCGATCCACACAGAGTTACCATGACAATGTCAGATAACATGAAAAGCGTAAAACAAAATTAATGCAATAACCAACTAAACAAATGATGCAAGCACATGGTATCAATATTACAATCAAAAGGACCGGAGAGACGACAACTTGCCTCTGATAGGCTATGTGTACAAGAATTTGTCTTTCAAATAGTGTCTGCCTTAAGGGGCTACTTTATTGTGGTTCATTTGAGTATCCGGGCTCTATTAGGCTAAATGGGAATAGTTGAAGATGCATTGACAAGACAGTTCTATCACAAGTTGTCATTTGTATAAAATCACAAATATAAAATAGTATTCAGACTTTCCCATTTCAATCCTAAGGTAAATTAGTTTCAAAGTATATTCAACAGAATACGTCTCACATTCGAACGTGTACGTTGCACCTGGCCACTACTGTGGAAAATGACGGTCATGTTATTAGTCACTTACTGAAGTAGCATATGGTTGTCATGGAAATAATATAAATTATCTGAGAAGACGTCGGTCTGAAATAGTCTAGAAACGAACAGTAATCAACAGTGTTGCTAATTTATTTCAAATTTTAACTGTTTAGCATGGCAACGACAGAAACATATGCGTCCAAATATCCAGAAAGGAAAGTATAATAGGAATAGTGAAATCAACAAGATACTTAGGGGGTGGGGGGGGGGGGGGGACTCTAGTGGTTACGATAGAAATGAAAGAAAACATAGACATACATAAATTCAAACTATATTTTCATTAAGATGCTCTCTGGTAGCCTGTTATACGATATTTGGAATCTATTAGGAATGTCATGCCATCATACGAGAGATACAGTGATCAGGTGGTGTTCTATTATTCTAATCAGCAAGTCATATAATCCGGCACCCTCTCACGGTAAAATCACATCAAACGGAATTATTAATGTGAAAACTAATACATTCCGCAATATTTATGCGCAAGTTGTCAGTTTTTCCCCAACCTCAACGTGATCTCATTCGAAAAATTGCATTCAATTTCTCGCTCACAATCCCATAACCAATGCGAGAAATGTAATGGGGAAATTTCCCAAAGCTATTTGTGCCAAGAATTATGTCCCAGCAAAGCTATATCGCCATTACTTGGTCATCACGTGACTGTGAGAAACGGTGGCAATATCCATCGCCACATTCTCTATAGCACAGCGCAGAAATAATTTACAATGTTTCCAAAATAGAAAGATGTTAGCAAGAAATGTTATGTTGAATGTTTTGAAAATAATTAGATTGGAAGACATTTCTGCTATGTCATCGAAACCAATTATGTTCAAAATATTCAACAGCACGCTTAATTTAGTTTTGGAAACAATATAGGTTATTTCTGAGCTGTGCTATAGAAAGTTAACCAATTCCATCCTCACGATGGCGAACGACATTGCCAATACAAACCATTATCAAGCTATATTTCTTACTATTTTAAGAAAGGGTTTGCTGAAAGATGAGAAGCACACAGCGGCTAAAATATTCAGTAAATCATTTAAAATCATTCAGCAGCTTTGAAAAGCACCGATTCCTGGAAATATGAGATAAAGTGCGAGCTGGTTGCATATTCCTTGATGGATGCTCAACAATATGACCGTTAGCCGTGATATGTCAGCGCGTGCGGGGTCTTGTCACTGTCCCTTAATAAATACATTCGCTCGACAAAAGCCTGCAGAAAATGGCACAGACTCACTCGTCCATAAAGCCGATACCCAGAAGAGTAAATTACTTTCATGGGCAAATTTCGACATCTCGCTTGTACGTCTCTCCGCATTGACAGAACGAGAAAAATCAAGCCAGAGAGAATCACAGCCATGAATGGCGAGTCATTCTCTCTATTTATTTTTCACGCTTCAATGAATGGAAAGTTACTGAGTGTAGTCAGGCGGAACTGATACGAACCCGGTAATCCATCTCCAGTCGAAGCAATTAAATTGCGGGAAATTGACTCACTGATAAACGCCTGGTACTGTTGGTGATTGAAAATATGCTTCTCTATATATAGCGAAACAACAGATACATTCAATCAAATATGAATTTCCATTTGATACGTATGCATGTCTGCATTTTGTACGCGAACAGCGCACGTGTAAATTAGCACTAGTTGTAGGTGCCCAAGTATTCACCACCCAGCGCACAATTATTGCTCAGTGTTAAATTCGACGTGCTAAAGGTTGCTCGTGCGAGTTCCAGCGCGTGATACTGATAAGAGTGATGAATTTTGGTATGACTCTTACACAAAAAACAAGCATTATTAGAAAAGTCTGTTAATGCCCCAGAAAGTTTAAACTCTAGAAATACTCTGCGCCTTAGGGACGCTAGTGTACCACGGGGACGTATAACACCCTTGCCACGACACGTTGTCCCGGACGTGCGAAACTGTTAATAATGATGCCAACTTGCAATGGAGGATTCCAGTTTCTCAGTCAATCATATGACGTCATAATCAATTACTTGACGTGTATGAGAACGTCTTAATCAATTACGTCATGAATGGCGTAAGTCCGTCATGAACGCCTAATTGATGACGTACTAAGCGCTGTCGTATCTATGTCTTTACTATTTAATAAACATATTTTGAAACTAATTTGACTGGGCTACCATATGTAGCAACTGCGCCCAGGCAAATCAGTATCAAAATATTCAACAGCTTACCTGTATTGTTTTCTGCAAATTGATAGTCAGGCGAAGTGTGGATGGAGCTTAGCTAATGATTGATGGGACATAACTGAAACTTGATTCCCCCATTATAATAACGCCCATTGATGTAATAACGCGCTCAAGTCCATGATCCCCACCCACTAACGCTTACAGACCAGATACGACAATGCTTTGTTATGTTTATGGTATTTTGAGACTAATTTAGCTGAGAGGGGTATGGTGTGTCGTGTGGTTATTAGAGTAGTAAGGTCCGTATATAATGTGCTATGTTTGTAGATTCAACAATAACATAATATATATGCACAGTGTATCTATTGTACAAACATGTGGAATAGTCTCAAGACGCCATTAACAATTATTTTAACAAACATTGACATTGGAAGAGAATGCTGATGAAGAGAAAGGTGTTAGGCGCACGTGCGGCGTACACAGAATCCCTGTGTACAACACGCGATACAGGTTTTCATTCGCCAACTGTCAACACCTCCCTACCCACCCAGTTTCGCGGAGTTAGTCACGACGCCACGACATGCGATACGGGTGCCAAATGCGTACATCTCGCAAACTCCAGGACACAAATGTTTTTTCAGAGAAAAGTGAACTAAGGCAAGGTAAACAATGGCTGGACAGAGGTCAAGAAATCGTAAGTGGATTCTAGGAAGTGTCCGAGCGGCGGACATCTGGGGCGAATCTCGCAGTTTGTGCAGTTTTGTTTGGTTAAACTGGCCACTATGTTAAGCCTCTTCAATAACAGATGTTCTGTATTTGATCGACGCCTCATCAGAACACTAGAAATCGAGCTCAACCATTGTTCGGCCGTGCTCAATTTTAGCAATTCAATTTCAATTATTGAGCCCGTTTATATTATAATTGATGAGTAATAGTATGTGTGTATCTGGAGAATGGCGGGGATTAACAGTCTTGCTGTTGTTCCAGCACTCTCCACCTCTGCCATGTTTTCTAATTAGTACCAGTCTGTACATTCCAGTATCTTTTAGATTCTGCGCGTAAATAGTCAACATTTCATCTCAAAAGTCCACGTGCGCATCATATGGACTGGCACTTTCAACAGTTTCCTTTTTTAAACAGTAAAAACATTTACAACACACATTGTTTTAGTTATTTTCATATGTCTGAATAATATTAATGAACATGTTTAGCGCATGTTCTGCAGGCGCATCTCTCAAGCGCGAGATCAGAAAACTTCACGTGCGTGCGTGACCAGACCATAGCTGCATGCAAAGCAAGGGTTGATGATTCCATTTGCTTTGTTAAATTCGGGTTGAAGAACAAATACGCTACTTGGTAAACATCTGGATACCCGCATGGCTATGGCATTGCATTGTTGGTTTATATAGCGGAGACAAAGTAGAAGAAACGCTAAGGCGCGCGTGCATGTTGCGCCTAGCCATCTTCAATATCTTCCAGATCACGTGTCTGCATGTTACGCACGTTGCATTGCATGTCGTAGTAAAAGAAGACGTCTTACCCAATCAATACATTGTACATTACCTATGCTAGATGGTACTTGCAGCAAATTTGCTCAAAATAGTGAAATTATGATGTTGGTGAAGATGAATGGACCTTTCCATTTTTAGCTATGCCCCGCCCATCACTAGCTAAGCTCCACCCACACCTCGCCGTGTTGGGATTGATCGACCCCCAAATGCCCTAGCTATCAATTTCCTGAAAACTACACAGGGAAGCTGTTGACTATTTTGTAACTAATTTGACTGGGTGCTGTTGCAGCCTATGGCAGCAACAGCGCCCAATCAAATTAGTTTCAAAATATTCAACAGAATATTTATTAAATAGTAAAAGCATACAATTTGTACAACAACGCATAGACCGTCTTCAAATATGCGTTCGTGACGTACTTATCGACGTCATTCATGACGTCATTCATTATGATGTCATTGTACACATCACGCAGTTTAATATGACGTCATATGATGGGTGGGTACTCTGGAAAGGTGAATTGACTGCAAGAAGTGGCAATGACATTATTTACGGAACATAACTCCATTGAGTTTCTTGGAATATTGTTGACAGCGATGGATGCATGTATTTTGGAGGGACGGGTTCACAGGAACTTCCTGGAACACATAAGAGTGTAACAAATTCGAACACACACGCCCCCATGTAGGCTGACGTTATAGTCATAATGAAGCTGGAATATGCTGTCAAGTGTACGAATTTGTATCTCTTTGATGGATTTATTATGTTTAATATTTTGAAACTAATTTGACTGGCGATATTTCTGCCATAGGCAACAACAGCGTCTAGTCAAATTAGTCTCAAAATACTCAGCAGGTTGCCTGTTTAGTTTCCTTGAAATTGGAATTCTGGGAATTCAGGATTCAAAGTATATAAATTGATCCCAACACGCGCAAAGCATTGGCGGGGCTTAGCTAGAGATGGGCGGGGCATAGCTAAAAATGTATCCCTCAGTTAAACAACCCTAACTATAGAATCACGAATCAATTCAATTAGATAGTAACACGTGTTTGCTGATTTGAATTTATCACAAACTTCTACCCATATTTCCTTTATAGATAGTTTCAATATTTGACACCCGTTCAAGGGACATAACTCTGACATTAGGTGTCCCTATATTAATCAATAGCAAATGTCATCTGGATCTGTTAGGCCTACTAATTAACAAAACACGTTTCTGAGCAGATTGACGCGCATACACAACATACGCGGCCTATTATTGACATAGCTGAATGGACCGTCAAGCAGCAATGTCGCGCCTTCAGCATTATTACTGGTAAATTAATGAGGCTATTAGCATAAATACGGACCAGAGCTCTAAAACTGACACAATGCTTTTAGCAACTAACGATGCAATATGCATGCAAATTACACACACCCTTGTCTTGTAGAGGGTTGTGTGGAAGGATGAAGCTCTCGAAAATGCCTCGGTAATGAAAATTGTTGTTTCTTACGCTGTAACACCCTCAGCAACATCGTTTCAAACTTGGGAGGTGTCGTGAATCGTTTCGTCAGATCCAACAAAGCGTGTGTCTGTAGCAATAACCGTGTTGGTTTGTATGGAAACCAGCCACCCCATAAGATCCATTATATTCAGTATATCTTAGTGCCTCCATGATGCACCCAATCGGCCTGAAGGCATGTTTGACTTAGTTCGTGATATTTCATATTAACCATATGCTAGAGTTGAAGATGATAGTTGTTATTCTGAAGGTAATATAAGGTGTAACCGAATGTAATACCATTCCTTAGCATTCTTAGGTAAAATATGCAGCCGATTTTAAGCTTATCTACATGAAATAAGGCACGTGTCTTGCTATTCATGTCAAAGTCATAGATTACTATCATGTAGATTTGTTTCACAATTCGTTAATGCAACCAGCATTAGCATATATGGCGCATGGGCTATAGACTAAAAGAGAGACCCATTTATGGCTTGCCACGCCCATTTTCAGCTATGTCGCGCCTACTTTGTACGCGTGTTGGAGTCAATTTGAAACTTTCAAAGGTGAATTCCGAGAATCAAAATTTCAAGATATCTAAAAGATAAGCTGTTGAATATTTAAAACTAATTTTGCTGGGTGCTGTTCCTGCCCTGCTGCTGCCTACAGCATGAATGCGTCTATGACTATGGCGGAAACAGCTCTCAGGCAAATTAGTTTCAAAATATTCAGTTGAATGTTCATTCAATTGTAAATTCATCAAATTCATAGACTAGTGACAGAATTCTCGATTTTCATGACGGAGGCATACGTCATTATGATCGTGACGTCAACCAACCAGTGGCATACATGATTATGACGTCAGACACGGGAGTGACATATCAGATAGTCCATTAAACAATATAAGGCCTATCTCTGTTATTACTGACAAATAATGACGCCATATCACCAGTATGTATAGAAGACGTATGCTGATAATGGACCTTTCCATTTTTAGCTATGCCCCGCCCATCACTAGCTAAGCTCCACCCACACCTCGCCGTGTTTGGATTGATCGATCCCCGAATGCCATAGCTATCAATTTCCTGAAAACTATACAGGGAAGCTGTTGAATATGTTGTAACTAATTAGACTGGGCGCCAGTCAACTTAGTTTCAAAATATTCAACAGAGTATTTATTAAATAGTAAAAGCAAACAATTTGTACAACAGCCCATAGACCGTCTTCAAATATGCGTTCGTGACGTACTTATGGACATCATTCATGACGTCATTCATTATGATGTCATTGTACACATCACGCAGTTCATTATGACGTCATATGATGGGTGGGTACTCTAGAAAGGGCCATTAATACACACCTATAGAGGGCTAATGAAAGATCCGACCTGCCACGCACGTATATGACGTCATAATCAATTACGTCGGATGTCGGCTGATTTCACAATCTAAGTGTGTAATGATTATCGCTTCATTATGAGCATTTAAAAGTCCCCCAAGTGTACGAATTATATGTATTTGATGGATTTACTATTTAATAAATATTCTGTTTAACATTTTGAAACTAATTTGACTGGGCGCTGCTGCTGCCATAGGCAGCAACAGCGCCCAGTCAAATTAATCTCAAAATTTTCAACCGCTTACATGTATTATAATTACCTTGCAATTGGAATTCCGTGAATTCATGGTTCAAATTAAACAAACCGATGCCACCATAAGCAAAGCATGGGCGGAGATTAATTATAAATGGGCGGAGCATAGCTAAAATGGATCCTTTATTACAAAGGCCGCCATAGATTTAGTAGTCCAGGAGCTAAAGCTAGGTCAGAATCGTGACGTAGCACACCCAGTATTCGGAAGGTCTGACACTTGCTGTGGCTTGGGGGACATGTCCCACACATTTTAAGCCCTGTTGTACAAACAAATTGTGGTAGCACTAATTAGTTATCCTGATTTCTTTGCATAGGAGGTCTAGGCTTTGGCTGTATCCACAGTGCACAACGATATAAGCATGATCGTGTCATAACTCAAAGTAATATCGTATTAGATTCACCATATATGATATTTAGACGGATATCGACCTAACATATATCCAACACACATTGAGCATGCATATACCAAAGGCGAGGGTGAAATGTGAAGGTTATATTTTATGTATGTATACTAACTCCATCATAGAATCTGTATATCCAGCGGTCATGAAACAAGTTCAAAGAATGATGACAACACTAGGACAGAATGACTCGGTCATTACATTCGACTTGGCCATATATGTCAAGGCAAAGGAGATACAGTGGCGATATAAAGAAGAGTTTAGTGACACTGTGATCAGACTGGGGGGATTCCACGTTGCGTTAAACTACTTAGCTGTTATTGGAAAGATGTTTGATGACTCTGGCTTAGAAGATCTCCTCATAGAGGCCAACACATATGGTAGCAGCACGGCTGCTGCTCTACTTAAAGGGAAGTCATATAATCGAGGGGTGAGGGCTCACAAATTGGTTCTGGAAGCGCTGCTGCGATTACAATGGCAGTCTTTTTCCAAATGGGTTCAACAAAATGGACAACATGAAGACCACATTACTCCAACAGATTTGGAGAGTCTGGATGAGAAAATTAAGATGTGCCGAAGCAGCATTGACAACTTAGACGCACTGCAAGAAAATTTCAAAGAGGTGTGTATGTACGTGAATAAATTGCAACAGCTGTTCAAATCCTTTAAAGTTGAGTCAAGCTCGAAATCACACCTGTTCGCATTTTGGAACTCATATATTCATATGGTAGAGCTGCTGCTTGGATTCATAAGAGCCGAGAGAACTGGAGATTGGCAGGCACACCTATCTGCTACTGCTGCTATGGCGCCATATTTCTACAGCATGGACAAAACCAATTATGCAAGATGGCTGCCAATATATCTTGCGGACATGAAGATGCTTCCAAGTACACATCCCCATGTACATGAACAATTCTTGAATGGAAATCATTCCGTAAGTCGCTCACACCATCCATTCAATCAAGTGTGGACAGATATGGCCTTAGAGCAATCGATTAATTCGGATTCCAAAAAGCGGTGGTATTATTGGAATAACACAAAAGCCAGGAGCTCTGGAGATGTGGTTTTTAACTAGCCACGAGAGGGCAGCCATAACAACGGTCACAAGGCAAATGTGTGGGTTACAAGATAGTCACATGTTTGGAGTACATAAGGAAATGGGGACTAATCGAATGAACAGGGATGAAACCGATGTGCAGAAGATACTTTCGATGTTCTCATCAGGTATAATGACCAATCCCTTTAATATTGCGGAAAACGACGACAGCGAGTGTCTTCCGCTTGTAAACATTGCAACTGGCGTGGTATTGCCTAGTGAAATCGCCAAGAGACTTGTTTCCGCCTATGACATTGGTAAGGAGATTACGGACAATTTTGTTCAGGAGCGGCTGGACACTTATACGAGAAGCTTTTGGGACACGTTGCCACACTTAAAACTTAAAACATTTGCCAGCCTAGCACAGAAGAAAAAACTCAAAACAAATGATGAAAAAATTCACAATGTGAGATCTGACCGCGAACTATTTGGTCGATTAATTATTGCCGCAAGGTCCAGAGATGTTGATTTAAAACTAGTGATGCCGTATGAACTGTCTGCTGTTCCACTATCATTGTCACATACGGATGGGACTCTAAGAAAGAATGTGAACAGTGTTTTGTTAAGTGAACTAGAAAAGGAAGCAAATGTTGATGGACGGCTTCCACCTGTTGACAAGACAGGCGCAACAGCTTATGTAGTAGATGGCATGGCAATTGTGCAAATGGTTAAAACTGGAGGTACGTCTACATTTGGAGAATTGGCTGATAAATACTGGCACATCTTTACAGTTCCACTGAATCAAGAAGACTGCAACAGAGTAGATATAGTTTGTGACAGATATGATAGACTGGAATCTCTCAAAGCGGAAGAGCGGCTAAAACGTGGGTCATCAACAGCATTGGAAGTAAAGATTGCTGGAGAAAATACTCCCGTTCCAAAGCAATGGGCCAAGTACATCAGCAATCCAAGCAACAAAAGTAACCTGGTTGCATTTCTAAGCAAGCGGTGGCGTGATACTGGTCCAAATATGCTATCTGCCGACAATTGCGTCATTCTTGCTGGTGGCTTTAACGATGGAATGGATGTTGTTGTCATTTCAGCGAACAATTCGTCGTATTTGGAAGAACTTCGATCAGATCACGAGGAAGCAGATACGCGTATGATGTTGCACGCGCTACACGCTTCAAAAGACCACATGCGTGTTGTTATACAGTCTCCTGATACAGACGTGGCAGTACTTAGTATATATACGTATCGTGCGCTTCACTGTTCTGAACTATGGTTCCGTACGGGCACAAAGGACAAATTGCGATACATACCAATACATACAGTTGCTCAAGTACTGGGCCCAGCTATCTGTCGGTCTTTGCCTGGGTTTCATTCTCTTACAGGTTGTGATAGCACTAGTGCATTATTTGGAGTCGCTAAGAGAAAAGCATTCAATCTCTTAAAGTCATCTGAATGTCATCAGCTTAGCTTAGCCCAACTCGGCGAACATGTTGACTTATCACCGAATACTGCAATTCTATGTGAGAAATTTGTCTGTGAGTTGTATACCACCAGGGATGTGGGAAAGACAGCTGATGAAACCCGTTATTGGCTCTTTTGTCAAAAGAGACAAAGAAATGAAAATCTTCCACCTACATCGAATAGTCTAAAGCATCACACCGAAAGGGCCAATTTTCAAGCTCTTGTTTTGAGACGTTCATTGCAAGCTGTTCAGAATCTTCCATCTCCAAATGGACATGGCTGGAGTATAGTGGATGGTCTACTCAAGCCTGTTCTAATATCAAAGGATCCTGCTCCATTTGGAATAATTGAACTCACATCATGTAGATGTCAAAAGTCTGCCTGCAAAAGAACAGATCTCTGTCAATGCAAGGCTAACAATCTACTCTGCACTGAAGCATGCCTTTGTATGGGAGGTGAAATGAGTGACAATGTTCAGCATACAATTGTCGAAGATGACTCTGACACGGATGAGTAACATTCTCTCATTTGCTCACGTGATAAATATGTCCTGCCAGCTTGTGTAGACATGCACTGCATGTCAGTTAAAAGTTTAATTATGAAAAATGTAGAAAACATGGGCATTGTTGTAGCTAAGGTATTGCTAGTCACAAGAAGTGCCCCAATATGTACAAAGCAACATACGGGTGTCTTAAACGAGGTTGATTATGTATAAATCTGCGATATACGATCACTCCTTTCCATTTTGGTTAAGATTGTATTGATATAACATGTGCTTAAGTTTGTGAAAGATTTACCATTGTGAAAATTGTCTGAAAACTACATTCAACACCTATTGTAAATGGGCTTCTCATGGGTTAGTGATACCACAATTTTCTTGTACAACACGGCTCATAATATACCCAAGACATCGGTCTAGCATAATATAGAGACACACCTTCTGAATACTGGGTGTGCTACGAAACCATTCTTCTAGACCCCTTTTGAAAATTGGCTCCCGGACTATGGTAATACATTGACATTATTTAGTAACCAAGGCCCGTTTTATAAGTCGAACTTTCTATCGCACCGCGCTAATGACGACTGGCTGATTTATATTGTGGACTCTCTCATTTTCAGGCAGATTTAGCTGGCACGACACAAGAGAAGTTTGAATTATAAATCAGGCCTAAGTTCCCTCGTACAGTTCAACGTGTACATTCCTCTAGCAGACCTAAGCTGAAGTACCAAACATATCGCTTTTAGTCCAAAAGCATGTGGTCGCTTGAAGCTAATATCCCTCATGGCATGATAGAAGGGGTGGGGTGGGTGCGGTGGGGGTGGGGTGGGAGGGGGGGGTCATTGTGTCCAGTGTTCTGCTTGCATATTGAAAGATTAATTTCGCGTTCTGATGGTACTTTCCATATATACGTTCCGATAAACACGTCTCATACGATATTCTACGGAATGGTGCGCCTTAAAGTGAACCTACCCAGGCTTGGCACGTGATCGCTGACTACGTGTTTCATGCACACATTTCCATACATCAAGGTAATAAAGGGTGGGATTTATGCAGTAGATATCATCACGTATATAGTGGCAGGATTTGAACCGTTTGAAGTATACACGTCTTGATTATTTCTCAAGTAGGCGTCTAAGCTAAAGCATCCAAACAACATAGCACATTGTGTATAGGTGCCTACTGTGAAACATACAGGGCAGACACAGAAAAATAAATTGAAAAAATGAAAAACTTGGAAATTAAAGAAACACCAGAATATTGTCCAATTATCTTCCTACGCAAGTATGCTTGATTTTTTCGTATAAATGAGTTCTGAGCGCACGTTGATGAGCCAGACATAATGATATCACGAACACTGCACAAGAGAATGTTTTATTTAACACTACCATGGGGATCCCGGCCAAAACCGGCCTCTACAGTGATCTTGAAAAATGTCCATTGCAGGTTAGGGGCTATGTTTAAAAATGTACCACTACAATAACTGGCTCTGTAACCGCGCCAGTCAATCCAGCGGTAGATTAAAAAAAAAATAGTCTTCTCTTAGGCTGCAAATGGACATTCAATAAGTAGATACCTTGATTTACTTGATCAAATTTGGCAGTTAATGTGTTGAAAGAATCTAAATATCAAGATAGATATATAGATATATTGTGTGGACGCGTAAGGAATATTCTGCAGATGTGGCCAGACAATAGCTTGCTTAGAATGTCGTCAAGTTGCTTTTGGAAGAGAAATTTCGTTGGAAGATGATAGGAACGCATAAAGGCCATATCCATTACGGATCAATACGTGGTATTTGCACACACGATTCGAATAAGAGACGAGAAACAATGCCAGTATGGATGTATCTGGAACGAATAGATATACACCTATACTTTCATTAGATCTGCCGGAGGAAAAAACCGGGAGGATCGCTGTAATGTCTTGTGAAGTGTCCCTCATTTTACTTAAAATATATTGGTATACGTTGTTGCTATAACACCGTGTGTTGGCACTGAGCACGTGTTCCCGTTATCGTCTCATTCAGAATCGTCACATTTGCTTCCAGTCGTACATGGTCCTATATGAGAGTTGTGTGCTCTCGATACTCTTCACTTTGTCACAAGCTCAACACAATATCTCTAGCTTTGTGTGATGTAATTATTTATTGACAACACAGATAATGAGCATTGTGTTTGCAATGTGTTGTGGGGGCGTGAACCCGGGGGTGGTGGGGGGGAGACAAAGAGATATATAAGATAAGTAGATAGGTAGATAGATAGAGAGGACGAACGAGAGAGAGAGAGAGAGAGAGAGATAGAGAGAGAGAGAGAGAGAGAGAGAGAGAGAGAGAGAGAGAGAGAGAGAGAGAGAGAGAGAGAGAGATAGAGAGAGAGAGAGAGAGAGAGGAGGGAGGGGAGGGAGGGAGGGAGGGAGTGGCATACATACGTACGTACGTACGTACGTACGTACAGTTAACGGACGGGCGGCGGAGCGGGCGGGCAGGCGGGCGGGCCGGGCAGACAAACAGACAGTGTGGGCGCTAGTGGGAGTCAGAGATGCGGGCGAAAGAGGTAGTGCATTGGGTGATGATGGAGA